>CM042009.1:43603044-43935544 GCA_023525715.1 Cichorium intybus
ATCATCCAAACGATTATTAATATCTGTCTATTTGTTTTTCATCTCCACTTTATTATCCCCTTGGATTTTTCTCCTTTTTGCTTGCCATGCTGATTGGTTTTAAGTTGTAGTGTCTTTCTATAAGAAATCATTTCGGTTTGATATAAATCCCCATTGTTTCCCCCAAAATCGTAATCACATCTTCAAATCCCTCCATTATAAATCAAGAATGAAACATATAGAAATTGGTTGGTCTCTAATCGGTCACCAACTTTCTTAAAACTATAGGGCTATGATGTGCTCACTTTAGTTCTAACACTAAAGTAAAGATATTAGGAAACAATTCTAACACTTCCGAGAGAGTAAAAATCTATAAATTATACTAAAATTTGTTCCTAATTTCAATAAAATATGCTTCATTGGTGAAATTTGGAAATTGTATATCAATGCTTGACTAAATAGTTCCAAATCTCTTCTCGGTACTCCATACTTCATTAAAGTCGCTAGAGCATACGTAACCTCCGATCATTTTCTTATAAAATCAATAATTAAATTTTCAAAGAATCCTTTGCTTTTCCATCTCTTGCGAATACACGTCAATGGGCATTACAGTTAGCCAAAACCCCAAACTCCCTCTATAGCCACAGAATTATCAAAACATGTGACTCTCTTATTTACGAATACCAAAGGGTCCCATATACATAAAATATCTCCCGATTTTCCAATTGTACTACTACATGAGAAATAAATAATGTGAATTTCCCTACACAAATTGAACCATCAAAAGATCCAAACTCATTATCTTGGTCTTTTGAACACCCAAAAAGATAAATTCATTATCCATCCATGCTTTTTCTCACCGCAACCCCTTTAATATTAATAAAAGATATATTTATTGGGGATCTAAATGACCTACTACCCAATTAATTATTGCCATAAGATCATTTTCTCACCATTTCATTTTATACCCCTAATTATTGTTTGAGATAAAATCATGACCACTAATTTCCCCGTTATCACTTTTCCTTTTGATTTTACTTAGTTCTTCAAGGTTGTTGCATCTTTTTGTTGTTGTATAATTTTTACTAAACCTTATTTATTAGATGGAGCATCTTTTTTGTGAGTCATTATTACTTAAAGACAAGGCCAAATCCGGTGGTAACCGACGTTGATGTGTTAATTTTCTCCCCCATCATCCACACTACACTACAACATGCAAATTTTCTCCTCACTGTTAGGAATCGGACCGGGTACACGCAGCGGAAACACACTATCACACACACACAAACTCACGAAAATAAAGCAAGAAGAACACAAGGATTTTTACGTGGTTCGGATTCGGTGCAAATCCTACGTCCACGGGCCGCAACTAGAGAAATCTTATTAATACTCACAAGATTACAATTTATAACTCTTGTTTTGAGCTCAAGTGGTGCATCTTGCTTCTCAACCAAAGCCTAGTATTTATAGGCTTATGAGTGTGGAAAAAATCAATGTGAATCAAAGAAGAATTTGCATTCCAAAGGAGGCTACCAAACCTACCTTTGAAAATCTTCACCTAACAATCTCCCACTTGAAGATTTTGAACAATACAGTAACTTCAGTAATCTTAAAACAACCAAGTCTTCGAAGCCTCCAGCTCCCAAGAACAAGCTAAACTTAGTCCAATTTCTCTAATTGCAGCCACCCCTCATCTTCAAGTACTAGAAGGGCCAGTTGAAGCTCCCACTAGCTTCAACTCAGCCGTGGCTAATCCCACCACCGACTCATCCTCTGTCTCAACCGGTTTGGACACTCCACCAGCTCCAGAGATACACCGAGGACCACTAACACTCTCCAAACTTTGCAAACTTCCAACAGGAGAGAATTTTTCAGTCTTAGTCTTCAAAACCCAACGGCTCTTTGTAACTGTACCCGGAACACACACCGTGCTCCCACTGTCACAAAATACCCTGAATGGTTTAGACTTTCCGACTCGTTCAGCTAACATCCCCTTGGCTCCAGAATTCATGTTTGCAAAATGAACTCTCTTAGCACTAGATTTAGCAAACCAGATTTTGCCATGCTTAACCGGGACGGTCATACTTCCCTCAGCAGGTACCTCAACCATATACAATGACCCACGCTTCATACCTTGAGCAATCACCGAATTACCATTGACCACCCTCCATTTACCACCACTAAACCTTACTTCCAGTCCTTGTTTATCCAGCTGACCAACAGAAATCAATTTCTTCTTCAGCTCCGGAATCACCCTGACATTCTTCAGGTTCCATGTAGTTCCCAATGAAGTAACCAGATCAATATCTCCCATGCCCGTTACTTGAAGCATCTCGTCATTTGCTAACCGTACCTTCCCAAAATCTCCTTCTTTTAGATTCACCATCGTTTCTCCGTTGTCCATGGCGTGAAACGAAGCCCCTGAATCCATGATCCAAGAGTCTACAGAACTTTCCATACTTAGTATCAGTGCATCATCCTCAGACACACTCTCAGCACCAGCAATGTTCAATTCTTTCTTTGGACATTGACTCTTAACATGTCCCACCTCTTGGCAGTTCCAGCACTTCACATTCTTCCAAGTTCTAGATGAACTTCTTCCCCGACTCCCACTGCTCCCACTATTCCTGCTATTCCCTCTACCTCTTCCGATATTTAATAACTCAGAAGAAGAAGATCCACCTTGATTCTTGCGTCTGACATCCTCGCCAAGAACCAAATCTCTAACCCCTTCAAAAGTCATACCACTGGTCCCCACTGAACTTGTAACAGCGGTTACTGTTCCAGACCAGCTATCAGGTAGTGAAGCTAGTAGCAGTGAAGCTTGAGTCTCGTTATCAAATTTAATTCTCACAGATGACAATCTGGACAGAATTGAATTTAGATTGTTAATGTGAATCGTAGCTGAGCTGTCTTCATCAGGGCCGGCCCAAGGGGAGGGCGACCTGGGCCATGGCCCAGGGCAGCAATGGACGGAGGGCATCAAATTTCCAATAGCTCTTATGGATATGTACATTTATTTGGGCCAAAATCAATAATCCATTAAAGCTCGCTACGAGAATACAGTTGGTAGCTTAAGGGCATGAGAAGTGAGCGGCTAGAGTACGCAGTGTAACACCCGGTTTTTAATAAAACATCTTCATTTAAATAAATATCAATTTATTCAATAATTAACATTTTGAAGATATTTAGAAATCATTTTAAACATCAATTCACCGCATGAATCCCCAATTAAGCAGCATCAGTGTGTACCCGTCATGCATGTCCGTCATTTCCACCTGTACAACCCCTAACAGGAAAAATACAACCACACGTCACATAATCTGCTCTACCCAGTATATTGGATTATAACCTCCTATACGTATCTGCTCAGTAAATCTAATTCCCCTGCTCAGCACTTAGAGCCGCGCATACCCTGATTATAGTCGACTACAGCGTTTATCTCTGCTTCGTATTCCCTCTTTAATTAAGATTGGCGTTTTCGCAAAGCCTTGGCACGTTTCCCGTTCCGCTCCTCCAACACTTCCCGAGCACCTCGTTACCAGCTACCGCTCGCTCCTAACTCCTCCCGACCTATTTTCCTCACCAGAACTCTCATCGATATCGTAAGGTTGTTTGGTGTTTGTTGTGGGTTGAAATGAAGAAGTTAGGTCTCTATTTATAGGGCTTGAAAACACTATTCACGACGTCATCACGACGTCATCACGACATCATCACGACGTCATCACGACATCATCGTCGACATCATCACGAGGTAAGCGCTTACTTCATTTCTCGGGTACTATTCACACCGGAGTTACTATTCACGCCGGAGTTACTATTCACGCCGGAGTTACTATTCACGCCGGAGTTACTATTCACAATTTTTTTTTTGAAAAACGGTCGTTACACGCAGGAAACATCTTTCATTCTCTTTAGTGGCGCGCTTAATCGAAATCGAGGTGAGTGGCACGTTTAATCGAAATCGAGGAGTCGTCGAGTCGGGACTGTATATATTACGTTGAGACCGAAATATCTGACTATTGATACTCATACGGTTCTGAGCTCTAACAACATTTTCATGTTCTCCTTCTCCTTAGTTCTAGGTTCTCCATTTATCCTTCTCGGCTTCTAATTTTTGATTTCAAATGATTATACTTTCTCGACAGCCAGCACCGCTTGATGACCCTTCAGGATTCTCCGTTTGTATCTTTTAGTCCTATAATATCATTTATTAATAGCTTATAATCTTTAGTGATTAATCTGTGTATTCCAGTTTTTAGGATTGAAGTTTTTAATTGTTATTGCATTCTATTCTTTAATCTTTTATAGTGGCTTTCCTCGGACAATTTGTTTGATTAATTGTACTTTTATAGCAGCTATCCTCTTAACAATTTGTTTGATTAATTGTTTTAGCATTTAGTTTGTAGGATTTAAGTTTTCCTCTTGGCTGTAATTGTTTTATAGGATTAAGCTATGTATTTATTTTTCTGTTTATTAAAACCATCAGATTTTTTCTAGAAATTTTTATATACTCCTAAGTAACTTAGAACCACGATATAGATATACTACATGGTGAAGACATCTTGCTTATACATGGAAGCCATTTAGAAGTCTGATATTGTTTTTGTTTAGACCCAATTCTCAGGTGCTTCTTTTGTTGCCAATACAACATTCAATATAGCGTCAAAGTCGTTCAAGGAAACTCAAAGAAAACTTGAATCAGAAAATGCCTGGAGGAATTACATTCTTGTCAAATAAACCATATTCTTTGCAGTTTTCATTCTTGTTTTTCGCATAAACTTGTTCTACATAAATAATGAGTTTCAAAAGACTTTTCCTGTTTTCCAAATTGTCTTCAAAAAATAGTTTGCATCTACTTGACAAATATGGGCATTATTAAATGTTTTCGCCCGGGGCATAGAATACCATTGGACCGGCCCTGGTCTTCATTCATCCTTGTCGTGAACAATTCCCTCATCAAGAACACCTTGTTAGCCGCCGACGGTTTCTCATACATGTTCGTCAGAGCATCCATCATACCACGCGCCGTGGTTTCCTTCATGATGTTGAAAGCGACGCTCCTTTCCAACGACAATGTAATAACTGCCTTAGCTTTCTTGTCCTTTGAGTTCCACGCATCTTCAGCAGCTTTTTCCATTTTCTCCGGTTTGTCTCCAAGTACCACGTCCAAATCTTTCTGACATAGCAATGCTTCTAATTGCATTTTCCACCAGCTAAAGTCAGAACCGTTGAACTTCTCGATTACAACCTTGTCTTCAGCCATTACGACAAACAAGAGACAAATATTTTATAGTACTTTTGTGTAACAGAACAGTACCCTTCAAAGTACCGAGATACCTTTAATACGATTAATAGAAATTAGTTTCTGATGTGGAAGATCAGACAAAACTGCAACCACAGAGCATACTCTAATTTCTAAAACCGAGACCTCCTCCGAAACCCAAAGCTCTGATACCAGTTGTTAGGAATCGGACCGGGTACACGCAGCGGAAACACACTATCACACACACACAAACTCACGAAAATAAAGCAAGAAGAACACAAGGATTTTTACGTGGTTCGGATTCAGTGCAAATCCTACGTCCACGGGCCGCAACTAGACAAACTCACGAAAATGGTAGTGTAATGACAAATGAAGTTTTAAGGATTTAGGTTACCAAACTTTTTAGGATATAAATTCGTTGAGAAATCACGTCTGGGCATTTGCTCCCCACCAAGATTTATTATTTCATGGTATTAAAAATATCAAAGTTACAAATAACATGTGATGAACTATAAGGATTGCAATTGAATGTTTTATTTTTTTAATGTGATCTAATATGGTGACGGTGGACTTTGGGTAAAGGAAATCCAAATGTTATAATGCTAGAAAAAAATTAGCCATGTTGCAAAAGTTTAATCGACAACCTATAAAATATCCAAAAAATCACAAGAACTTGGAACAAAATTGAAAGTTAATCAAATAATTTTTTTAAGTGACCTATAAAATAAGTGTAAAACTTGATTACTATTTAGTTATATTGATCTTTATCAGTTTTATATCATCATCATCCCTTCTGTTGGAATATGGAACTGTGGTTTGTATTGCATTGCGAACAATGTATATAATATAAACATATTATAAGAGGGACCCTTCGACTATATACGTTGATAAAAAGGAAAAAATAATAAGCTATACTCTAATTAACATTCTAAAAAGCCACGTAGACGATACATATTGTAGATACGTGGCGGGATTTTAACGGTGAAATAATTGTAAAACATTGGTTAATTATTTAATAATAATTATCTATTTATTAAATTATAAACTTAATTTGAAACATCTCCATTATCATTGCCCCTCCACCAATCACATCCCTTGCAGCCCCCTCTCCTAGCATGCCGCTTTCAATAGGTAAATTAAGTTTGTTTCCGTATTTTCATTTATTTAAGATTTAGATATTTGGGTTTGAACTTTTAATCATAAAAATACGTATTTTGTTGATCTGTTACTGTTTACAATATTATATTTTGTTTGTCAAATAACTACAACGCAATGTTTTTTTCTTCATTTTGGATAATTTTGTCCGAATCCGAAGTAAAAGTACCCGATCCCAAAGTTAGTGACCTCTTTCACATGTTTTATAGTTCAACCATACAAACAATACAACTTCAAAATATATACTTCGGCAAAAACTTGACCACATTTGATTTGGTACCTAAAAGTAAATACCAAAACACACATAGATCTACTTTTGACATATTGAAATAGCAAGCAAAAAAGAATGTTGGCACTAAAAACATCCGCTCACTAAAATCTTGGGCAAGACCCCAAGATGAGATATGTGGTGGTTATAAATCGTTCAATTGCGTGCCGTCTTTATGAATGGATGAGCTGAATGCAATGCGACAAGACCCTTAAAACACATGCTATATTTGAATATTGTAACTTTTGGAATTTAATAAGGCTTGGTGATATTAACTTCCTTGTTTACATGCAAAAGAAATCAGAAAATGGATAAAAGGATGATGATTGAGAGATTGTCGTGTGATGCGTTAGTTGTAAGTTCATTGTATAACTCTAAGGTTCTAAGAGTAGCAATGAATGGTGGGCTGGAGCTTGATACACAAAGCCAATTACAATTCTTCCACTTAGTGGGCCTATGATTTCGATAGAGACTGATCTTTCATGGGTTGAAAGTTCACATCAATCACTGCTCTACTTGCACGACAATAAAGGCGACGTTTTGGATTTATAAATAAGGATGCACAAATAGTAAATGCAGAATAGTAGTAAAGAAGATACACAAGTTCAAGTCCAAAAGATAATTAATTTTTATGAGAAAAATATGGAACGAAATGTATTCACAATATATCTTTCTTTAATACGAAACACCATCAATTGGGACTTATATGTTGGTTTCTTGTTCTCATGAAAACCCGTCTTGGGACTTATATGTTGGTTTCTTGTTCTCATGAAAATTCTTTCTTTTTTGAACTTGCTCACAAAAATATATTATTAAGCCAATTTAGATTGATTCGTCAACTTGGCTACAGGGCTATCAATTATCAAACGTATTTTTGTATATCTCATTTAATGATAGGATTACAAGGATATATATACTCAACAATGTTACACTTAGATACCTCCTACAATACATAAGTTACAAGTCTAATATCCCCCGCAAGCTAAGGCCGGGATGAGACCTTTAGCTTGTTCCGTAAATTCAGAAATTTTTGAGTTGACAGCGGCTTAGTGAAGATATCTGCAATATGGTCATCTGTAGAAATGAATTGAACAGACAGATGTCCTTGAGCAACTTTTTCGCGGACAAAGTGGAAATCAACTTCAATATGTTTTGTTCTCGCACGAAACACCGGATTTGCGGATAGGTAAGTTGCGCCTAGATTGTCGCACCATAGTGTCGGGATTCTTTTCGTGGGGACCCAAAGTTCATGTAACAGAGTTTGTAACCATGTGAGTTCAGCAACTGTATCGGCTAAGGCTTTGTATTCAGATTCCGTTGATAACCGTGAGACATTCTTTTGTTTTCTCGTAGACCAGGAGATGAGGTTCGAACCGATGTATATAGCATATCCCCCCGTGGATCGACGGTCATCGGGACAGCCAGCCCAGTCCGCATCAGAAAAGGCGCTGATGTTAGTGAAGGCGGAATCGGTGTAGGCATGGAGTGAGGTCCCAGAATTTTGGCAGATGCGGAGACCGTATGCCTTAGTTCCCTTTAGGTACCGCAAAATACGTTTGACTGTAGACCAATGGTTTTCTGTAGGGGAGTGCATGAACCGGCACACTTTATTCACAGCATATGCGATGTCGGGCTGAGAGAGGGTGACATGCTATAAGACACCGACAATCTGGCGATACTGGACCGGATCAGCCAGCGGAGGGCTGTCGCCAAGCGCCAAATTAGCATTGGTGGCAATCGGCATGGGCATCGGATTTGCATTTGACATTTTTCCGCGCTCCAATAAGTCTAAGATGTATTTTTGTTGTGAGAGTAGGACATCGTTGCCATGGGGAATAATTTTGATCCCCAAGAAATAAGACAACCGACCCATGTCTTGAATGGCAAACGCATGACTAAGACTTTGAACTACCCGATTGATGGCTTCCGGGTTATTGCCTATCAAAATAATATCATCAACGTAGACAAGCATATAGAGGAGAGTACCCGAGTTGGCATAGATGAAAAGTGACGGGTCGATTTTGGAACCGTGAAAGCCAAGTTGCTGTAGTGCACTGGAGAGTCTTTGAAACCATGCCCGCGGAGCCTGTTTTAGGCCATATAATGATTTGTGTAATCGACAAACATGATCCGGTTTTTGAGCATCAACGAATCCCTGTGGTTGCTTCAAATAAACGGTTTCTTGTATATCACCGTGAAGGAAAGCATTTTGAACATGAAGTTGTCTCATAGGCCAGTTTTGGGCGACAGTAAGAGAAAGAACGAGACGAATGGTTGTAGCTTTTACAACGGGGCTAAAAGTCTCATGATAATCAACACCCGGTTGTTGGCGGAATCCTTTTGCGACTCACCGCGCTTTGTAGCATTTAATGGCACCAGTTTGATCACGTTTTATCTTGTACACCCATTTGCAATCAACCACATTGGAGTTCAGCACACCGGGAATTAACGACCATGTGTCATTCCGTATAAGTGCTGAGTACTCATCGGCCATGGCTTTGCGCCATTGAGGATATGCATTGGCAATGGCAAAGGAGATGGGCTCGGTATTAGGGGTGGAGGGATGTGTGTGAAACGAGTATTTGGGGTTAGGCTTAGGATTTTGTCGGAGATTGGGCGGGCGAGTGCGGGTGGTAGTAATTTTTTCTAGGTCAGGGACAGGTGTGGCAGAGATGTTGATGTCAGGAGTAGTAGGTGCAGAAGTGGTAGGTGCAGGGGGTTGAGTAGGAGTGGCGAATGGGGTGGGGATGGTGGGGGTGTCAGAATGAGTTTGAGCAGAATTTTCAAAAACTGAAGCAGATGGATGGGGAGAGGTGTGATCGGGAATGTGTATTTGAGGTGGAGGAGGAGTGGGAGTGGTAGGCTAGGAGGAGTAATAAGGTTCAGTTAAACAGGAGGATGTCAGGGAGGGAGCAGGTTTAATGAAGGGAAAGGAATGTTCATTGAAGCGGACATGACGAGCGACATAGAGTCGTTCAGTGAGAGGGTCAAAGCATCGATAACCGTGATGGGAGTGGCTGTAGCCAAGAAAAATACACGGGGTGGAGCAGAAGTCCATTTTATGTTTGTTGTATGGACGTAAATGAGGAAAGAATTGACACCCAAATATACGTAGAAACGAGTAGTCGGGTGGGCTATGAAACACAAGTTCAAATTGTGAGATATTAGAGTTGGTTCGGGTGGGCATGCGATTAATAAGGTAGGTGGCGGTGTCAAAGACAAAGTGCCAAAATTTTTGCGGGACTTGAGATTTTGCAAGAAGAGTGAGGCCGGTTTCAACCATGTGTCGATGACGTCGTTCAACAATACCATTTTGTTCACTGGTATGGGGACACGAGAGACGATGGGTAATATAAAGGTTGGAGAAGAAGGAGGAGAGGTTTCGGAATTCGCCTCCCCAATTGGTTTGGACGGCTTTGAGTTTTCTGTTAAATTGACGCTCAACTGTCAAAAGAAATTGTTTAAAAGTATGAAAAACATCTGATTTTTGTTTTAACCAGAAGAACCTCATGAATTTGGTGAAATGGTCAACACACAGTAAAAAATAACGATGACTGTGAAAAGAAACAGCAGGCACATGGCCCCACACATCACAAAACATAAGATCCAAAAAATAATTGCTTTGAATATTAGAAGAAGACAAAGAGAGTTTGGTGGATTTTCCAACTGAACAGGATTCACAAAAAACACTAGAACAATTGTTCGACAAAGGTAAACGATATTTAGAACACATGGAATGTAAAAGCTGTGGATGTGGATGCCCCAGTCGATGATGCCAGACAGTGGAAGACGCACGGCACGTGGAAAAGGAGACTTTGGGTTGAATGCTTGGAAAGTTGAAAGAGTAGAGACCGCCATTACTTGGCCCATGTGGAGGATCTTGTGGGTGGAAGTGTCCTTCACACAAAAAAAGGTAGCATGAAATTCAAAATAAACGTTATTGTCTAAGCAGAATTGTTGAACAGAAAGAAGATTTTGTGTTATAGAAGGAACGTGAAGGATTTTTTTAGGTTAAAACTTTTGTTGGGTGAGTAGAAGCTGGAGGAACCAATATGTAAAATGGGGAGACCCTTACCATTGCCAACGCGAAGATTATATTCTCCATAATAGGCTTCTGAGTAATCAAGGCTGGATAGATTGGATGCAACATGGTAATTCGAACCTGTATCCATTATCCAAGTGTTTGAAGGTTGTGAGTTGTAGTCGGTAAAATTTGCAAATGGTCGTCGAATGGTGTTCGGGTCTCGGTTGGGGCATTGATACGGTAGGTGTCTGATGCCACACCTGTTACATGTTCCATACTAATTTGATTAGATGCCCAGCTAAATTGACTACGATTACCTTGATTTCGGTTGTTGTAGTTTCCATGCCCCCGATTGTTGGATCAATTGTTTTGAGATCGATCTCGACTGTTGTTTGATCGGTTTGTAAAGTTGGCTTGCGGTTGTGGCGAGCCGAGAGGCTGAAGTTGAAATCCTAGCTAGGCCGCTAGTTGCTGGATAGCCTGGACGGCTTCCGTAGAGTTCACAGGTGAGGAGCCGGTGGTCGCTGTCGGTTTTCGGATGTTTGTGGTGGTGGTGAAAGCTTGTGCCGGCGGGACTTCTGTGGATGATTTTGAGATCATATAATCATGATCTAAGAGAAGAGCATGAAGATCAACAAAGGCAATCGGTGCTTGGCGGGCAAGAATCGTTGATTTTAATCCGTTGTATTCTTCGCGGAGACCGGATAAGAGAAGCATGACAACGTCTTTTTCCTTCATAGGTTCGCCGATATTTGCTAGGGCATCAGCATATTCCTGAGCCCTAGTAAGATAGGCGGACGATGATTCATCAGGTTTCATTTGAAGCTTCAACAGTTGGGTCTTCAAGGTATACTCTCGGGAGGATGTATGAAGGGCATATGCCCGTTCCAGATCACGGGATGTCGTACCTTGAACATGTTGGAATGCACTTTCAGAAATCGTAGACTGAATAAACATCCTTACATGAGCATCATTCAAAACCCACGTTGTATAATCCGGGTTTACTTCGACCATGATTGTCGGTGTTGCATCTTTATCGATCGATGGTGTACTGAGCGAGATTGTTGATGGAGGACATACAATTGTACCATCAATATAACCGAATAGATTATTTGTAACAAGGAATGGCTGGAGCATTGTCTTCCAGTATCCATAGTTTGTTGAAGATAGCTTGAATCCAAACTTGTGTGAATTATGAATGGTCTTTTCTGCTTGTGTGAAGGCTGCGATGGTTGTCATCTCTTGTGTGGCTACCGTCAATAAGGAAAAGGATGAGCAGGAGGCTAGTGGCAATTAGGGTTAGGCCAAGAGTGGCTCTGATACCATATCAATTATCAAACGTATTTTTGTATATCTCATTTAATGATAGGATTACAAGGATATATATACTCAACAATATTACACTTAGATACCTCCTACAATACATAAGTTAGGGATATTTTGAAGGACCTGTGCAATTTGATAAATGTAGGCCCCAAAACTCGCAAATTTTACAATATACAAAAAGTTTGAAATGTAATGTTTATTTCATATTATTAATATACTTATTAGACAAACTTTAATTTAAAATATAAAATACAAAATGCACTTGCTTCTATTTGAAGAGCGCTATCCTTCTAGAACACTTTTCTCCTCTAGAAAAACTTTAAATCTGTAGAAATCAAAAACAAAACACAATTCAAAAAATAAAAAATCAGAAATATAGACATATAGTGAATTCTGTCAGAAAATAAAACATCAGAAACAAAATTATACCTCTGTTCTAATTTTCTATTCGGAATCCTAAAAGTTTTCTGAATCTTGTTATGATTTTCGATTTAGCAATCTTGAAAATAAGAATTAAAATCAGAAACAATAATGTTAATTGAATAATTGTTTTAATTATGTTCTAACTTTCGATTCAGCAAACCAAAGAGCCGAACATGGATGAAGATGAACGAAGAACGATTACGAAATAAGAATTAGACCTTTGTGACACACTGAAACCGATTGCAATCAGCAAACAGCAATGTGTGAAACCGATTAAGAACTTTTGAATCTGAAACTGATTACTTGAAAGTGTGAAACCGATTAAGAACTTCTGATTTTCTATTTTTGATCCCTGATTGCAAGGACAGAAGGATTTTTGTTGTTCTTATTTTCGCAAAGATCAAAGATGGATGAAGGTATTTGGCCATTTCCGATTCCTATGGATGATATAAACATCGAGAACGAGAAACAAGTCGTTGCTGCAATCATTATTTCGTGTTTTTTAATATTCGGTAACTAGCAAGAAAGAATCCATATCGTTTCAAATTTCCTGAATTTTGTGGCTGCGTAAAAAGAAACTCGCTTTCTAATTTGATTTCTTAACCTAATGTTAAATTAATCAGCTATGTGCCTAATGACCAGGCCTGCTTGGCTAATCCGCTTTTTCTAAACACCCTCGAGATACACACATACACAATCCATTATAAATTTGTTCAGAATGGAAAGCTCAATATAATGAAGATTATTTATTTTCTACGCTTTTAGTAGGACAAAAAATGAATCACTCTCACAAACCGAGGCACATCTAAGTGTCTAAGGCTCTATTTTGTATCATCTAAATCATTCAGATTTGAACCATTGATAGGCTTTGAATGAACTGCATTTTAATGAAAACAAGCTGCTTGGTTAGACATCTGAATGAACTGTGTTGAATGATAAAAAAGATCATTTTACCCTTCTGAAATATTAACAATGAATAAAATATTTCTGTTTTTAAAACTATTTGAACAAATTTTATTAACACCAATTCAAGAACAATTTCACAAAAAATCATATTTGAACAAATTTTATCAACACCAATTCAAAACAAATTTTCATCATACAAATGTGATTAAACAAGAACAAACTACATCAAACACAAATTTTCTTATTTCTAAACCCTGAACAATATAAAAAAACAACTATTTTCTGATTTTTGAACCCTAAACAAGATTTAAAAAAAAGCAAATACATAACATTTTCAAAATTTTTAACCATAAACATCAAAAGAACTACATATAAAACAATTTCATGATTTCCCAATAAAGAACAAACATATAATTCTCATATTTTAACACATAAATATTAGAAAACACAAGAAATCAACTCCATTTTCAACATGTAGATAAGAAGAATTATCAGCTATACACATCAGGAAAATATAGGATCTATACACATCAGAAAATAGAAAAGAAAAAAAAACAAACTTACTTGTGTTCACTTCAGTCGGCACTATCGTGAAAAGGCAGAGAAGCAGCGGAAGTCGGCAAGGAGACGTGAGCAAACAACAATGACGAGGAGACGTGAGCAAGCAACAACCGTGAGAAGCAGAGGAGACGTGAGTAAGCATCGACCGACGATCTGTCACCAGAATAGAAGCAGGGCGGCGGCGGCTGGAGCAATAGCGGCGATCGGCGGACTGTGGCGGAAGGATGAAGTATGTCGGTGGTATCTCTCTTTAGGGGGGGAGTGTTTACGTGAAGAAAGGAAAAAGAGGTGAAAATTAGGTTAAAAGGGTAAATTTGTAATATTTTGAATAAAAAATCCATTCAGATTTGTCTTTCCTTCTTAATGATTCAGAATCCATTAAGAGGCTCTGTTTCATCCAGATATGATATTTTTGCATATCAAACGGTCTTAACCATTCAAAAGCTCTTAGTTATTCAGATTAAGAGACTATCAAACACATCCTAAATTTTAATTGATATACACTTAAAGTGTTTAATGTGTTTCCAATGATTTGTGTGAGTTTGACTGTTTTATAGATTTGGATATGTTTACACAAGGTAGTTTTCATGGGTTTGTCTCATAATGTTGTAAAAGGTCAAATGCATGGGAAATCAATATTAACTTACGCTAAAATGTGGAAATTATGCCAAGCTAAGACAATCGGGAACTTATCGTCTTCTGAAAACTTTTGCACATATGTCTGTTTAACAATATACAATATAGCTATATTTAACATTTCTATGGTTATACATGTATAAATGAGATGATCACAAAAATACCAAATGGTGACCCTTTATCGGCAAATAATGACCTTTCATATAATTAACACATGACACAACATGTTTATTCTTGGCAGCGATTACAGTCTCTTTCCCAGGGTCAGACTACTTTAGACATATATTTGTACGTTGTACACTAGTAAAATTGTATGTTAAACAACTCTGAGAGATTTATGTTGTTATGAACAATGAGTTCCTTGTTATCAACTATAAAATTATTTCATATAATATTGTTTGAAAATTTCACAATACCATCATCTAATTTCCTCGCCACTGGCAACATTGAAATGAAGAATACGCTATTATGTGTATGTATTGTAAACACGTTAAAATTATATATAGACTCTTACTCTTTTTATTATTTATCAAAACATAAGAAAATGCATTGACAAACCAATACCACCATTTTAACATCATGGTACTATTAACTTATTAATTGTTTTCAATCTATTATGATGTACGAGTCTCGATAAGTATGTGCTCAAATATGTTTAACATTTATCAGAGTTATTTAAGAGTAGCATGTATCAGCATTAAACTTAAAATCACAGTTAATGAGTTATAGTATGTAAAATATAAAGAAGTTAATTGAAATTGATGATAACCAATATTACCACTAATTAAAATTAACATCAAATTTCAATTACTAATTAATTGTCATTAGCTGAAAAGTCTTGCAAGGTACGACAATTAAAAGATAAGCTTATTAAGAGTTGTGGTTTTTTAAAGAATATGGTTTAAGATGAATATTTATTTTAAATCACATAATAATATACCTCTATTATAAGATACTAGACAAATTCCCGCACGTATAATAATTAACATATTTTATTATAAATATTGAAGTAATTAGCATTAACTATAAAATAACAACTTTTATATACTAAATAAAAAGCTTAATGTAAAACATTATCATTATTTTAAACACTATGATAAAATAAAAAACTATTCAAAGTTGAAGTCGAAAAACTATAATACTTATAATGGCTTAAGTTTATAATGTTTCACAAAATATATGTATTTTTTAACATATAATATATTAATATTTTGATATTCAATGTTTCACAAAATATATGTATTTTTTAACTTATAATTAATATTTTGATATTCAAAATAAATAAGAAAGAGTATCAAGTAGTTAAAAAATTTTACATAAGACACAATCTAAACTTAACAAAATATATGTATTTTTTTTAACTTGAATGACCTTTTCGAAGATAGTAAAGATTTAACATTTATCTAAAGACAAAATTTTGGAAAAACCATTATATTTTCATCAATTTATCGGAATAACCATTCCTTTATTCTTTTTTTTTTTCAGAAAAACCACTGCTATTTATAAAAAATTCCAGAAAAACCACTGCTATTTACAAAAATTTTCAGAAAAACCACTTAGAACAATTTTTTTTCAAAAAACATCATTTTTATGAATACTTTTTTTATAAAAAAAATATTACATAACTTCTGTCCAAAAAATAGTGTTTGTTAACCACTAAGGGTAATAATGGTTCGATTGTTTTTACTAAAACTAAAATCGAACTAAAATTTTTTGTTTTTATCTTCGGAAATACTACGAGACCAGGACATACTTATTAATTTAATTATATATAAGAAACCAAATTCAACCGAAAACATAGTTTTACTAAAACCCAAAAGCCAACCATTGTTTTTGAAAACGTGTTAGATTTTGGGGTTTAAAATTTTCAGTTTTTTTACGATTTTGGTTTTTTTGCACATCCTTATTAACCACAAATCCATATGTTCTTCAAGCATAATCATAAGAAACCGCAAAGATAGATGTTGTGGTTGCTAAGGATGTGCAAATCGTAAACCCCCCCCCCCCCCAAAAAAAAGCTGAAATTTCGAAGTCGAAAAACCAAAATGTTTTGAAAAAAGAACGGTTTGGTTTGGTTTCAGCTTTTTTGGAGGGTTTTTTACGATTTGGACATCCTTATCAACCACAATATCCATCTTTTCGGTTTCTTATGAATATGCTTGAAGAACATATGGATTTGTGGTTAATAAGGATGTGTAAAAAAACCAAAATCGTAAAAAAACTGAAAATTTTAAACCCCAAAATCTAACACGTTTTCAAAAACCAATGGTTGGCTTTTAGGTTTTAGAAAAACTATATTATCGGTTGTATTTGGTTTCTTATATATAATTAAATTAATAAGTATGTCCTGGTCTCGTAATATTTTCGAAGGTAAAAACGAAAAACTACAGTTCGGTTTTAGTTTTACTAAAAAACAATCGAACCATTATTATCCTTAGTGATTAACAAACACTATTTTATGGACAGAAGTTACGTAGTATTTTTTTTTTATAAAAAAGGATTCATAAAAATGATGTTTTTTGAAAAAAAAAATTTGTTCAAAGTGGTTTTTCTGAAAATTTTTGTAAATAGCAATGGTTTTTCTGGAATTTTTAATAAATAGCAGTGGTTTTTCTGAAAAAAAAAAATAAAGCAGTGGTTTTTGAGAAAAAACTTAAAAATATCAGTAGTTTTTCTGAAAAAAAAAATGAAGGAGTGGTTTTTCTGATAAATTGATGAAAATATAGTGGTTTTTTCCGAAATTTTCCTTTTATCTAAATTAAACAAAATAATATAAATGATATTTGGGGTGATTAATTTCATATCCTAATAATAAAATATTAAGTTAGTGGTCAAATTATTCTATTTTAGGTTTATTAGTAATGAATTATCTTTAACCAAGACATTTTTTCTAAACGAATAGTAAGTAAATAAAAAGTTGGTTCATTTCATATCATAATAATCATACATATGCTTCTATCAAACGTGGGATGATGACCAGATGATTGGCTACTTGTACCCTTACTTGATGAACTAGATATTGACATATTGGTTGCTACCCTTACTTGATGAACTAGATATTGACATATTGGTTGGTAATGGAGACTATCAACCAAGACTAGTATGCTTGTTTTTGTGGCATCTGCTACATGTTTTCTCTTCACTCTTCTTCTTGCAATAGTATGTTAGTTTGTTATGTGGTTGATTGGCTTGATATTTTTTTCATCAATGGTGATCTAATGGTCATCACTTTCTCAGACATCTCATTCAAAGAAATACAAAAACACGATTCGCTATATCTTGAAAATCCCAAACAACAATATTTTTAAATGTACCAAACAACTATATTAAAACACCAAATCACTATATTGAAAGCACTGTTGTAAAATACGACGGATCCGAATTGACTTTAGACAATATTAGCTCAATGCGGAATGGGATCAAAATTATCAAATGGTAATAATCACAACGAAAATACGAATAAAGTAAATAAAATAGAGACACGAGGATTTACGTGGAAAACCCAAATCGGGAAAAACCACGTAAATCCTCGTGTCTCTATTTTATTTACTTTATTCGTATTTTCGTTGTGATTATTACCTTTTGATAATTTTGATCCCATTCCGCATTGAGCTAATATTGTCTAAAGTCAATTCGGATCCGTCGTATTTTACAACAATTGATATCAGAGCATCCGGGTTTTGATATTAGCTTGTTGGGATCATTTTATCAAGTAATTAATCATGTCTTCGGTAAAATACGATATTCTGCTGCCGGATCGAAATACCCGATTTCCGCTGTGGCAAGTAAAGATGAGAGACATTCTCATTCAGATGGATTTACACAAAGCACTCTTGGGCTTCGAAAGGATGCCCGCTACATGGACCGAAGAAGAAAAAGAGATGAAAGATCTGAAGGCTCTATCCCAGATTCGTTTGCACTTATCAAACGATGTTTTACAAGATGTTCTAAAAGAAACGTCGGCGGCTGCTTTGTGGTTGAAGTTGGAGCAGTTATTGATGACAAAGAGCTTACCGAACAAGTTGCATCTAAAGCAACGGTTGTTCAATCTCAATATGATTGAAGGAGGCTCGCTAGCTGAACATTTGTCTACATTCAAAGAGTTAGTAAATAACTTGGAGAATATGGATGTTCAATATGAAGATGAAGACTTGGCTTTATTTTTGTTGTCATCGTTGCCTGAATCCTATAGCCATTTTCGTGATACGATCATCTACAGCCGTGACACTCTTGTTTTAGACGAAGTCTTTACAGCTTTGGATTCTAAAGAGAAGATGAAGCATATTACCGGTGGTGGTTCAAGTGATGCTAAAGCCGAAGGTTTGAATGCCAGAGGAAGAACAATAGAGAGAAGTAGAACTTCTCAATCTTCCAACAGAACCAGATCCAAGTCAAAAGGCAAACGAAAGTTTTGCAACTATTGTCACAAGAAGGGACATGTGCTTGAAGAATGTTTCAAGTTGAAGAATAAAGAAAAAGAGAAGGCGGCAGCAAATGGTAAACAAGCTAGCACTTCGGGTGAAGCCGATGTAGCTGAGGTTGAATGTATTGGAGAACTCTTGACAGTTTATTCAGATAAACTGGATTCCACTGGTGATTGGATACTCGACTCTGGTTGTACTTTTCATATGTGTCACAACAAAAGTTGGTTTTACACATTTGAAAAGGTTAACCAGGGCTATGTGTTGATGGGTAACAATACTACATGTCCAGTTCTTGGACATGGTTCAGTCAGAATCCGTATGTTTGATGGCGTTATCCGAACTATTGGGGATATTAGATATGTCCCTGACCTCAGAAGAAACTTGTTATCTCTCAGTTCCTTTGATAAAAAGGGATACGAGTTTGTCGGTAAAGGTGGAGTTCTCAGGGTGTTCAAAGATGGTTCCGACAAACTGAGAGCCAATCGAAAAACCTCCGACCTCTACTTTCTTGACGGGCAAACAATTTCGAGTGATGCTGCTGTTGTTTCAAAGTCTCTTTCTGATCCAGATCAGTCCCGTCTTTGGCACCTTCGACTTGGCTATATGAGTTTTCAAGGCATGTCAGAATTGAGTCGAAGAGGTTTACTTGGTCAACAAAAGATTGTTGATTTGGAGTTCTGTAAAGACTGTGTATATGGCAAGGCAAAACGAGTGAGGTTTGCAAGTGGTATCCATACAACGAAAGGACCACTCGACTATGTCTACTCGGATTTGTGGGGACCAGCTCGAGTTGCTTCTAAAGGTGGAGCTAACTATATGCTCATTATCATTGACAATTTCTCCAGGAAGGTGTGGTGTTTCTTCTTAAAACATAAGAGAGACGTTTTCTCTACCTTCAGAGACTGGAAAGTTCAGGTTGAAAAGCAATCAGGATTGGTGGTAAAGTATCTTCGTACGGATAATGGACTAGAGCTTTTGCTCAGAAGAGTTTAATGCCTATTGCCGAAAGGAAGGCATTACTCGACATCGCACGGTAGTCTATACGCCTCAACAAAATGGTGTAGCCGAAAGGATGAATCGCACCATTATGGAGAAGGTCAGATGTATGCTTTCAAATTCCAAATTGTCAAAGTCCTTTTGGGCGGAGGCTGCTTCTACTGCTTGCTATGTTATCAACCGATCACCGTCACGAGCAATCAAAAAGAAAACTTCGTATGAGTTATGGTCCGGGAAACCTGCCGATTATACACATCTGAAACCTTTCGGATGTCCAGCTTATGCACGAGTTGACAATGGGAAGTTAGAACCGATAGCACTTAAATGTGTCTTTCTTGGTTATAATCCAGGAGTTAAAGGTTACAAGTTATGGAGCAATGATCTAAATAAAATCATCATCTCAAGAGATGTTACTTTTGACGAGTCTGCTATGATTCATCAAACTTCCGACTCTACAGAAGATACAGTTGCATCATCAAAAGCAAATGAAGAGAAAGCTCAAATGGAGGTGGACTTTCCTACTTCACCTGTCACCATTCCGAGTCCAGTTGAGCAACAAGAGTCTTCCTCGCCAAATGAGCATGTCGTTGTTGAAGAAACAACAAGTTCACAACCACAAGCTACTACTCGAAGCATTGCAAGAGATAGGCCGAGAAGACAAATTGTTCCTCCAAAGAGGTATGCTGAAGCTGAACTTGTTGCTTATGCTTTTATTGTTGCTAATGATATTGAGTCGGAAACGGAGCCTCTAAATTATGATGAGGCTATCAAATCTAAAGACTCAAGTGATTAGATGATTGCTATGCATAATGAGATGGAATCCTTGCAAAGAAATGGTACTTGGGATTTAGTTCCTATTCCAAAAGGGAAAAGGCCAGTTAAATGCAAGTGGGTCTACAAGCTCAAAGAACCTGTTAACCTGAATGAGAAACCAAGATATAAAGCTCGGTTGGTAGCTAAAGGCTACAGTCAAATTCCAGGCATTGACTATACTGACATCTATTCCCCAGTAGTCAAACATACTTCTATTCGTGCATTGTTGGGGTTAGTTGCTTCAAATGATTATGAGTTGGAGCAACTAGATGTTACTACAGCTTTCCTAAATGGTGAGCTTGAGGAAGAGATTTTCATGCAACAACCTGAAGGTTTTGTAGTTCCTGGCAAGGAGGACTACGTATGTAAATTGAAGAAATCTCTCTATGGCCTCAAGCAGTCTCCTAGACAATGGTACAAGAGGTTTGATTCTTTCATGACCAGTCATAAATTCAACAGGTGCACCTATGATAGCTGCGTTTATTTCAAGAAAGGTGACGATTGTTCAAAGATCTACTTACTATTGTACGTGGATGACATGTTGATTGCAGCGAAAGATATGAAAGAGATTCAGAAGTTAAAAGACCAGTTGAAAGCTGATTTTGAAATGAAGGACTTAGGAGCTGCCAAGAAAATTTTAGGTATGGAAATTGTTCGTGACAGGAAGTCTAGGATCTTGCATCTTTCTCAAAAGGGTTACATTGAGAAAGTCCTACGACGTTTTAATATGCATGAAGCAAAGCCTGTCAACACACCTTTTGCAGCTCATTTCAAGTTATCATCCGCTTTAAGTCCTACTACTGAGACTGATATGGAGTACATGGCACGCGTACCATACTCTAGTGCTGTTGGATCTTTGATGTATGCTATGATCTGCACACACCCTGATTTGGCTTATGCAGTTAGCATGGTTAGTAGATATATGGCGAACCCGGGAAGAGAACACTGGAAAGCAGTACAGTGGATCTTACGTTATCTACACGGTACGTCTTCTATGTGTCTACGCTATGGACAATCTAACACTGGGGTGGTTGGATATGTTGATTCAGATTTTGGAAAAGACTTAGATAAACGAAGATCCATTACAGGATATGTGTTTACATTGAACGGTTATGCTATTAGTTGGAAAGCCCAGTTACAGTCTACAGTTGCACTGTCTTCTACAGAGGCAGAGTATATGGCGATTACAGAAGCAGTTAAGGAAGACATTTGGTTGAAGGGATTGTTTAGAGAACTCGATGATAAAATAAAAGTTACCACAATATTCTGTGATAATCAAAGTGCTATCTTCTTGAGTAAAGATCAGATGTTTCATGACCGTACAAAGCACATTGATATTCATTATCATTTTGTGCGTGATATCATTGAAAAAGGTGATTGTGTCATAGAAAAGATCGATACAGATTATAATCCCGCTGATGTGTTCACAAAGAGTCTTCCAATATCCAAGTTCAAACTATGTTTGAACTTAATGGGTATATCTGATCGCAGTTGAGCCTGATTAGGCTCGTGGTGGAGGAAGTATTTCATTTTTCAGGATCAGTTTTTCTCTATATGGTGACTGCAGTTTCTTATGAAGTTTTGAAGTTTGAAGAGTTATTGGTTTTACCAAATGGGTATACAAGCTTTGTCCCATTTTGAAGTCAAGGTGGAGATTGTGAATATATGACTTCAAATGTTCTAGAGCAAATCAAATTCAACTTGGCTGCATTCAACAATTCATACAAGGCTGATTTTTTCTTCAACAATATACAAACTCAAGCTTAGAATTTTTATGGTTGTTCATATTTGTTTTTCAACAATTACAACCACAAATTTCCTTTGATTCACACATGAAGAATGCCCTATAAAAGGGAGTAGAAATCAGCTCATTCACCACACTAAAACATCTTCTCTTCTTATTCCTCTTCTTATTAATACATAAGAGTTATAAACTCTTTGTATTTTTATATTTCTCCAAACATTTTGTAAACACCACAAAATATAGTGAATTGGTTCTCGGCTTCCTCCGCCCGTGGTTTTTCCCGATTTGGGTTTTCCACGTAAATCCTCGTGTCTCTATTTTATTTACTTTATTCGTATTTTCGTTGTGATTATTACCGTTTGATAATTTTGATCCCATTCCGCATTGAGCTAATATTGTCTAAAGTCAATTCGGATACGTCGTATTTTACAACAAGCACCAAACATTACAAAAACATAAATTCAAAAAAAAAATGTGTCTATGTCTTTGTCCGAAAGATCTACATAGTTGACAGTATGAGTGGGTAATCTTACTGCATGATGAGGTGGTCTGACAACCTGAACATTTGGTCGAACACATAAAGATGAATTACACAGATGATTTCCTATACAATATAGGCAAGTGGGTTCCTATAGTTACACAACATCCATTTTTTCAACACTATTATCAAACACATTCTCATTGCCCGTTCAGGATCATGGTGGAGATAGGGGAAACAATATAACCAACCTACTCGACATTTCAGCGTTCAGGATCATGATGGAGATAGAGGAAACATATAACCGACCGACTCGACATTTCAGCGTTGCAAGCAAAAGGTTGATTGGGTCTTGTTGTATAGTGGAATGACTAGAAAAAGACGTAGGTATACGGAAATTAGAACGATCACATATACCCACATCAGTAGTTTTGCTAGTTATTCGAAATATGCATACCACTTTTACACAATTATATATTGTCAAGCATAATATTTTGTGAAGCAAATTACACTATCATTTAAATAGGCTTTAAAATAATTCATCCCGAGTAACCACTATGGCTTGGGTGTTGATAGCAAAGTTTTATTATGCCTTTTGTAATGTTTATATTCCGTATCTAACAAGTCTCATTGCGAGAGTAGTTGATCTATTAATGTGCCATGAATAAATATCTAACTGCGAACCGTTAGCATGGTTGCTTTATGTCTGAACACATTGAAACTCGAATGCCCGATATAGGTTCCGTGAGAATGATGATCATCTTGTGTTATTCCGAATGAAGGTGCCGAACCGGGTACCATCTCTTCCCCTATTACTCCTTTTTAGTGAATAATATACGCATCAATACATTATACAAGTATATTCTTTATTTTGTTTCTTACCCGATAAAGAAGTTAGGTTGTTCTTCGCTTAAGACACGGTAGCATACTCAAATCCAGTTTGTCAATCGAAAATGCTTGATTTCAAACTTCTTATATGATTTAACGTTTATTAAAATGAATGATTGCATAATCATCTACTCGTTTTGGTGGATATCTAACAGATACGATTAAAATATACTTTCGTTTTGAGAAATAGTTTCACGTAATGTTTAGGTAACGACATGGCGGTTGGCAATTTATCTTTCATCGCCACACGGTTGGCACCATGGGACCCTCAAAGCATCAACCACTCCCAAATAATACGTCGGTACAATACAATACTGCCTTTATCAGTTTATCCCGATTTTAAGTTACGCGGTCGCCCTCAAAAGTCAAAGAAAAAAGGGCCCGGCATCACCACTGTTCAACCCCCACTCACGTATCCGGCCACCGTTGGGTTATTAACCTCACCAATTCCCCGCCTTTTTGCTTTTGCACGAACCACCATCATCTCCTCAAATTCACCCAAGAACCTAAATCACCCTTTCTTCTTTTAGGTTCATCTCGATACAATACTCTGTTTTTTTCTCTCTATTTCTTCACTTTCTCGATCCGTTCAAGCCTTCGAAAACCGCATCGAATCTAGTGCTCTTTCGTTTTCTTTTTGTCTTTGTTTCTTAATCATGCCCGATTAATCAAGAGCCCTAATATCTCCATTCCCTTTTTTCTACAAATCAAATCTGTAGGAAGAAATTTGCAGATGGGACACTTGGATAGATTTTTCAATCGGAAAGCCATTAATTTCCGCGGTTGTTTTCACGGTCTTTGTGTTGTTGTATTTATTGTTCTCTGTTTTAATCAAGGGGGCTACAAGGGCGACGATCGGTTATCGTTGACGTCAAATCACACTGGTTTAGGAAGCTTGGAGATAGCAAAGACAACTGATTGTTCAGGGCTAAATCAACACAAAGGTTACGAAAACGAATGTGAGTATTTGAAAGCTAACCCACAATGTAAAGCCGGTGGCTTTTTTTATTACTTGGATTTTTTCTACTGCGACAGTCAGAACATTGTTCCTTTAGCGTATATCGCTCTTGGGATATGGTTAGTGACCCTGTTTTATCTATTGGGCAATACATCCGCCGATTACTTCTGTTGTTGTCTTGAAAAGTTATCAAACGTATTAAGATTGCCACCGACGGTAGCAGGGGTAACGTTACTTCCACTAGGCAACGGCGCCCCTGACGTGTTCGCTAGCATCGCTGCTTTTGTAGGCACCGATAACGCCGATGTCGGACTTAACAGTATCTCCGGCGGAGCTGTTTTTATAATCTGTATTGTCGTCGGGACGATTTCTCTTGCAGTGGCTGATCAGGCTGTCACCATCGATAAAAAATGCTTCGTGAGAGATGTGTGTACTTTTCTGTTCGCTATTGTGTCTCTTACTGTAATCTTGTTTGTCGGAGAAGTTAACGTCGGTGGAGCTATTGCGTTTGTTTCAATCTACGTCGTCTACGCTACCTTCGTTGCCGCTAGTGAAATCTTGAGGAAAAAAGAGGAGTACGCACCATTGTTACCTCTTGCGAACTCTTCTGAAGGTAGATTGCTCACTGAAACCGATGATGTCCCACATCTTGTTAAATCTACAGTTCCCCATTGGATGTGGGGATCAAATGTAGCGATGTATTCAGAGGTTCATAATCATGTTTTGGAAGATAACCGAAAACCGCCGTGGGGATGGACAGATGAGGAGACACGAAATGAGGAATCGGGTTCGTGTTTTTCCTGTTCAAAGTTGCTGACGTGGCTAGAGTTTCCATTGATGTTACCAAGAAGGTTGACCATTCCAATCATAGACGAAGAACGATGGTCAAAAGGCTATGCTGTGTGTAGCGTCACTCTTGCACCTTTGCTTCTAGCATTTCTATGGAACAGAATCTACGACGGTGGTCAACTTGGTCAAGATCTGATTTATATTTGCAGTGCAATCGTCGGATGTGTGCTTGGTGTTATAGCGTTTATGTCCACTAAAGCAGACCAACCACCACAAAAGATGTTGCTTCCATGGGTTCTTGGAGGGTTCTTTATGAGCATCATTTGGTTCTACATGGTTGCAAATGAACTCGTTGCTCTTTTGGTTTCACTTGGTCTTATATTCCGAGTCAACTCGGCGATTCTTGCGTTGACCGTGTTAGCTTGGGGTAATTCGATGGGTGATTTGATGTCAAATGTTGCGATTGCAATGAACGGGGCGGATGGGGTCCAAATTGCGATATCGGGTTGCTATGCGGGCCCGATGTTTAACACGCTTGTTGGTTTAGGGGTTTCGATGTTGATTGGGTCGTGGTCAAAGAGACCGGATCCTTATATAATAGCTCGTGATAGTGGCTTGTTGTGTAATTTGGGGTTTATTGTGATTGGGCTTGTTTGGTCATTAGTGGTGTTGCCTAGAAACCAAATGAAACCTAACAAGGTGTTGGGCATAGGGCTTATCGGTATTTACTCGGTGTTTTTGTTTTTGAGAATAGGCATGGCTGTCGTGGTTGGATCGTTAAACGGGTCTAGTTGATTAGTCGGTAATGCATCGTGTCAATAGGATTAGTGTAGTGTTTTAGTTGTTAGAAGCTGTCGTTGCATCAGTGATGAAAAATTATAGGAGAGACATCAGGTTCGACATAATCTTTTTGTTATTGGAGTATTGTGATTTACTTTTTACATGTTAGACCAGTTGATTGGGTCGTGGTGATTGGGATGTATAGGAATGATGTTTACCCTGGTTTTGTATAGCTTTTTGTTATGTAGAAAGAGAATTAATACGAGAACAATATTATGTAATATGTTTCGTAAGTATGTATTTGGGTATTGATGATGACCAGCTTCTTGTTTCTTTGTGTTTGTTTTTGTGATTTTGCTTGGTTTTTCTTTGTCAAATTAGGTAGACCATGACTAGGATCGTGTGATTGTTGATAAGATTCATATAAATTAAAGAATAAAAATTTGGGAAGGATAAAAATGCGAGTGAGGGAGACTTGTTGGGGGAAGTATGTGAAATTAAGCATTGATTGATGAACACGTGTAAATGTCTAAGGAGACATTCGCAAGCATAAACGTGCAGATACCACAATCTATTGCGTCCCCTCTAAATTTGGAATAATTTGACTTTTTTTTTTAATCTTAAATAAACACTTGTGAACTAAATTATCCTCCATTTCCAAATTGTTTATTTAATGTGCTACAAAAAGGTTTTCACAATATTCCTTAATCTAAAATTAGTGACTTGTATTCTTTAATGAGAATAAATTAGAATAAGCTGTTTCAAAAAGAAATATTGATTATGACGTCTTTTGCATTTGAATATGGCTCATCCAAAGAATTATCATCCCTATGTACTTTTATATATGGGAATTGATATTTCCATTTGAAATATCACTTTCCTATACTTTAATATATATATATATATATATATATATATATATATATATATATATATATATATATATATATATATATATATATATATATATATATATATATACTTGTATATATATATATATATATATATATATATATATATATATATATATATATATATATATATATATATATATATATACTTGTATATATATATATATATATATATATATATATATATATATATATATATATATATATATATACATATATATATATATATATATATATATATATATATATATATATATATATATATATATATATATATATATATATATATATATACTTGTATTCTTTAATGAGAATAAATTAGAATAAGCTGTTTCAAAAAGAAATATTGATTATGACGTCTTTTGCATTTGAATATGGCTCATCCAAAGAATTATCATCCCTATGTACTTTTATATATGGGAATTGATATTTCCATTTGAAATATCACTTTCCTATACTTTAATATATATATATATATATATATATATATATATATATATATATATATATATATATATATATATATATATATATATATATATATATATATATATATATATATATATATATATATATATATATATATATATATATATATATTCTTTAATGAGAATAAATTAGAATAAGCTGTTTCAAAAAGAAATATTGATTATGACGTCTTTTGCATTTGAATATGGCTCACCCAAAGAATTATCATCCCTATGTACTTTTATATATGGGAATTGATATTTCCATTTGAAATATCACTTTTCTATACTTTAATATATATATATATATATATATATATATATATATATATATATATATATATATATATATATATATATATATATATATATATATATATATATATATATAGACTTAGGATCTTTTGAGAACCAACTTCACCCCGAGAACCCGAGAACTCCCAACTCCTTTTAAATCAATCCTATATCTCCCAAACCGATATTTTTTTCAAAAAACCGACCCCATAGGCCTCTTAGACGCTCAAAATGGGGCCGGGTCGCTGAAAAATTTTTCCGAAAAAACGACTTTTTTTTTTGAAAAACTTTGTACATGTGCAAAAAAAAAAAACTTTGCACATGTGCAAAGTTTTTTATACGTATATTTTTTTTCAAGTTTTTTTTTATGGATGTCTTTCTAACATATATTTAAGGCGTTCTGTAAAAAAAAATTTCAAAAAAAGTGTACGTATAAAAAAGTTTGCACATGTGCAAAGTTTTTTTTTTTGCACATGTGCAAAATTTTTTCAAAAAAAAAAAAAAAAGTCGTTTTTTTCGGAAATTTTTTTCAGCGATCCGACACCTATTTGAGCGTTTTAGAGACCTATGTGGTCGGTTTTTTGAAAAAAATATCGGTTTGGGAGTTCTCGGGTTCTCGGGGGACTTGTGCTTCTCAAAATATCCTAACTCTATATATATATATATATATATATATATATATATATATATATATATATATATATATATATATATATATATATATATATATATATATATATATATATATATATATATATATATATATATATATATATATATATATTATAAGTAGCAAGTATGATTGGTTGGGGAAATCAGTTTACTTTAAGTGGAAGTTATGCCCCTCTTCTCACTTGAGAAAATGTTTGAAACTCCACCAACTATTTGAAACTTAATGGAGTGAGTTATCCCCTTCAGCTAGTAGGCTACAGGCTTTCAAAATAGTAAGAGTAAATTAAAAATTGTATGTTTTTTATTTTCAAATTGATAGTAGTTGTGTTTGTAAAAAGTTTGTATTATTGATCTCTGATTTATGTAAAAAATAATTAACATATAATTTTTAATCTTTTTTAAAGTAAATTACAATTTTGGCCCATGTGGTTGACATAAATTACATTGTCAGTCATCCTTTTGGAATCTCACATTTATAGTCCCTGTGGTGAGCAAATATTTACAGTTTCAATCCCTCATGCAGTTACCGTCACATATGTTCCCGTTAAGTGTGGAGTGTGCCCCTCACATGGGGGCAAAATGGTCATTTCCTTTAGATACCAACTGAACTTGCAGGGGAACTCGATTGTCTTGGCGCCTTAAATGCAGGTGATGGTATCCATCACTTCAAGTCGTCTCATTTTGCTTGGGAAACCATAGACGAACAGTAGCGTTGGACGAGATCGAATGTGAGCGTTGATCAAGCAAAAATGTGCACAATGTGGAGGATACGAGAAGCAGAAGCGAACGACGATGCTATAGACATCTATGGTAAGTGATTATCGTTAGTTCTTGGGAGTTTGATCAAGTGGAATCGAAACCCTAATTTCATTTTGTGTTTGTAGAAGGAAAGTCGAACCTTTTCACCATTCAGCTACACCATGGGGGTACATTCACCGAGTCACCTACAAGGAGCTACGTAAACGGGAAAGTAACATACATTGACAATGTGTACATTGATGAGTTTTCGATTGAAGAGCTTAATCAAATGTTATAAGAGCTTGGTTACACTGACAATGTACCGATGTTTTATCATTTTCTGCTACCTCTATTTGAGATAAACATGGGTCTTGTACCTTTACTGTGTGATGGGGATATGCATGCCTTTGCAAGGTATGTAAAATTGTGTAACGAGCACGACATTTACTATGAACACGGTCAATCCGTCCTAGCAACTTATGGAAAATCTTCGTTAAAAGATGTCATGGTCGATGATGCGGTTTCCCTTTTCCCTGAATTTCAAAATAAAAGACTAAGGGCAAGTTCATCAATCCATTGTACACACAAATTGTTGTTCGATTTGAACCTCAATGCCTCTGATAATGGGTCAACCGACTTAATTTCAACTGATGAGGAGGGTGAATCGATGGCTGCTAGTGAGGCAGATAATGCGACTCAAACGGTGCCACCTGTTGTAGACACAACACCAATTTCGGTTCGGGAAGAGGGAACTGAAAGTTTGGACATAATTCCTCTTCCGATACCAGCTACAACATCAGCCATGATGGAGCCAACATTGGTCGGCTGGAATGATGCTTTATTTGATTTACCACCAACAAGGCTTACTTACAATAGAAACTTAGAACAAGATTACCATGTTATAGACGACGACGAGGTTGGAGTCAATTACGGGTTTGGAGTACCTACCATACAAGATGTGATTACGAATGATCCACCGGCTGAAGAAAACATGTCAGATGATGATGTGAGTGTCGATAGTGACTTCCGACTAAATGCAATAGAGGCATTGAACAAGGATGATGTTGAGGTGGATATGGACTCTTCATAACAACTATATCCAAAAACCCACATTATCGTGATTAACCGCACCCACCAAAAAACCCTAACCCTAATACCCTTCCTTCACCCCCCCCCCCCAAGTCTTTCAACACTACCGACATACCTACTACCCAAACACTGTGAACATGGTAAACACGATGAAGAAGATCTATGAGACTACCCAGAAGATCTTGTACCTTATTGCATCTTGTAGCTCGGCTTCGAGCCTTGCGATATCTTTAATCATTTTGCGCCTCGCAAGTAGAAGACCTGGGATAACCATCATCGCTCTCCTACACATGGGAGGGTCAGACCATCCAACGAACCCACACCGGGTACACCTCCAAAACCTTCTACCCGGGTTTCGATTCGTCCAAGATGTAGCCATCGATGCCTCGTTACCGCAGTTGCATAGCACCATTTTTCTTCATCTTGGTTTCCAAGTTTTCACCTTTAATGTTTAACAGTGGAGGTTGAAGAAGATCGAGTGAGTATGTCTGTAGGATTTTCTAGCTTTAATATTCAGTTGGATGCAAGAAAGAAATAACCATTTTGCCCGCACGTGAGGGGCACACTCCACACTTAACGGGAATGTATGTGACAGTAACCGCATGAGGGACTGAAACTGTAAATATCTGCTCACCACAGGGACCATAAATGTGAGATTTCAAAAGGATGACTGCCAGTGTATTTGATGTCAACCACAAGGACCAAAATTGTAATTTACTCTTTTTTATTGTTCTTTTAAAATATTATTTAATTAGTTAATCAGAATAAACCCAAACCCCCTACCTCGTCTCTCTTTCTCTCTCTCTCTCTCTCTCTCTCTCTCTCTCTCTCTCTCTCTCTCTGTCTCTCTCTCTCTCTCCCCTACAGTCCCCACCACCGATGGAGATCTCATATACATGCTCGAAGAACATGACCGCGTAGACTCTGTTGAACCCGGTAACAAAGGTCCATTGCACCTTGAAACACGAAGTCTGGGTCCTCGTAGACTCGTAAAACATCATTGGTTAGTTTCAAGAACTTGTTTTTCAGAGCAGTGTAAACAGGTAATGGTCGGAGTTTAGAGATATTATATTCTCCGAACAATAACATGTCGGATCTTGATGGAAAAAATAAATAAGAAATGAAGAACAACTCAGAAAGAAGAAGTGGATATATAAAGGCCATGTTAGTGGTATCAAAGATTTGGTTCTATTAGAGGGTTTTGTGTGGGTTTACAAATGGAATCCAATCACAAAGTCGAGCCAATTCCCATACCATTGAAAGAAACCAGACACCCAAAGAGGAAAGTGATGTTAATATAGCCTAAAGTGTAATAAAAAAGGTTGTAATCTATGGTGGCGTTGATCCGACCTTGTGGATAGATTGGTTCGATCATGTCTTCTCGAACGATCTTCAAAACCTAGGTCGTTGGATCGATGCTTTGAACATGGTAAGTCATGCTCTTGATGTTGATGGTAGGTTGGTTTTTTTCATCACAATTTAGTTCAAATTCGGGGTACTCGCAGTATGCAAGATCGTTTTCCCTCCGAAATAGTAATCGAAAGCCAGAAATAGTCCCGTAAGTGAAGGAATCATTGCAGGTTTTGTAGAATTCTTCTGGGTTAGTTAAAGATTCACCAAGAACAATTATAGTAAGAAAATTATAATCAAATGTTTCTGATTCATGGAGAATTAGAGAAGATTTTAGTGGTAAAATTCAGAAAAATGGATGGATTCTTTGATAGTTTTCTTGCGACAAGACGCGAACATTCCCCATGCTGCGGTTCCCTCCGATCCGTTCCCGGGTTGGGTTAGGGGAACATCCGAGCGACTTCCTTTTTGAGTCATTGACACGCCTAGGTCGTCGTGCGGTCAAAAATAAGAAAAACCTAACACACACACTAGCACAATGGTAGTCAGGGTCGATCCGCAGGAGCTTCATGGTTAGACCAGATGACAGATTACCAACTTGTAGTGTCACGCTACAGTCGGAGGACCTAGTTTCTAAGTTCTCAACTACCCAAAAGCAATAACCAAACAAAGTCAAGCCAAGCATAAGCTAAACTCAACTCAAACAAGCCTAGTTACTTTCTGAAATCAGAAGTTAGGGATGCAAACGGGGGCGGATATTGGCGGGGACTGCAATCCCCGTACCCGTCCCCGACCTCCAAACCCCACACCCGTCCCCGCCCCCGCCCCACCAAATCCCCATCGGGTTCGGGTGAAAAAGTCCCCGTCGGGTTCGGGGAACCCGATGGATACCCGTTTAGTAAATAAAATCCAAATTTTTATAAAGCTAAAAATATAAATAATCACAGATTCACAATAATTAAAACGTTTGAATGTTCACACACTAATACTTCATTCTCAAACATGACAAATAAAAAAAATTGATTACAACATAGAGTTTAGAACTATCGATCACAGTTTTTTAGAACTGCATTCTATTGTAAATCATGAATAACTTAAAGGGAAGCCATGTGTTCTATTGTAAATCATCATGTTTTGAATTCCGGAAATGAAAGTGAAATACCGGCTCATTGAAAATTTCAAAGTGTTCATCTTTATTATAGATGAGATGTTAATTGAAGAGACACACAATGTTCAATATTCCATGCCACCGGCCAATTATTCCTTGTAAATCGGGAATTTCATTAATTATCATTTCATATATATATATATATATATATATATATATATATATATATATATATATATATATATATATATATATATATATATATATATATATATATATATCGGGTATTAAACGGGGCGGATAGTACTATACCCGTCCCCGCCCCATCCCCGTTTCGGGTGAAAAATCTAATCCCCATCCCCGACCCGTTACCCGTTAAGGCGGGGAATCCCCGATCCGTTCGGGTCGGATACCCGCGGGTAGCGGGGAATCCCCAACCCGTTTGCATCCCTATCAGAAGTGCATCTCTGAATCAGAAGCAATCAAAGGCATCCAAAACATCCAAACAAAACAAGGTATAACCTAAACCAATAGCTACAGCCCAACTGAACAGTTACTGGCCAAAGTCAATACCTAAGGCTAACCTAGTTGGCTACTGATTTCAGCAAGGGAAACAGTCCCAAACAAGGTCAAAATAACATCCAAACACAACCTAAAAAAACACAATCAAACACAAGCATCAAAACACCGAAAAACTAAGATTAATTGTAACCAAATGATTTTCATTAACCAAAACTGAATTCCGGTGGTCCAATACAGTAACCAATGATGTAAAACAGAAAACTAAAGTGCTCAAAGTCAGTGGTTGTCACTCCCAAAGACCTTAGCTACAAATGCTACTTACTACCAAAAGGAAATTAAATTATAAAACCTGAAATGCCAAAAGATGGTTGCTGAAAACGAATTCTTGGAGTCAAAGAGCATCTACGGTCGATTCTTCACCAGGGTTTTGCTCAGGTTTTCGGCTGTAAATGGCTCTATTTATAGTTGAAATTTACCGCAGCCGCACCGCGCATATGAGGATCCCTCGGCACGCGTACTTATCAGATCCCGTTTTCTCGGCCTTTGAATTTGGTTCACCGCCTTTGACCCACGTCGCACGTTGTTAATTCCCGCGGCGCGCGTACGTATTTCCTTGATTTTTCATTCCTTTCCAAACTTCTCCAATTTACACGCTTTTAGTCCCCGTTTTCATTCTTTTCTTCCAAACAAGTCCTGTCACGAAAAGTGAGAATACCACGATATATCTAATATAATTTCATCAATAATAGGGCTCAACAACGCCTAAAATACTTGATATCACTAGGCGTTGTCAGTCATTAAGAAATTAGAAAAGGTATTTTAGTCTTTTTATATGGATCAGGGACCAATCGTGCAAACTTTTTGCAATCACAGGGACCATCAATATGAAAATAAAAAACTTGGACCAAAACTGTAATGTACTCAAATACTAATGAAAAGATTCTAGAAACCGAATATATATATATATATATATATATATATATATATATATATATATATATATATATATATATATATATATATATATATATATATATATATAAATATAATTGAGATTCGGTAAGAAGGAAATTTTTGGTACGAAGGTAAGAAGTTTTTTATTTACATGTTTTTTCGGCGAACCAACAAAATGAATCAATAGATGATGCAAAAATAACATGATTCACAAAAAAAATCTCGAAAAAACAACTCGATGATTAATTTTTACGTTAATTATGTTGTTATTCACTAAAATTGTCCGTAACATGAATAAAAACTTGATTTACTAAAAAATGATTCATCAATATGTTTTTTCAAGAATTTTTTTCTATGAATCATGTTATTTTTTTATTCATCTAGTGATTCATTTTGGTGGTTCGTCAAAAAACCAAGTAAATAAAAAAACTTCTTACCTTCTTCCATAATTTTACTTTTTATTTGATGCTTTTTCTATATATATATATATATATATATATATATATATATATATATATATATATATATATATATATATATATATATATATATATATATATATATATATATATATATATATATATATAACTCTTATAATAGATGTCATTTTAAATCATTGTGGTTCAAGATAAGTTATTTACTTGCACCATATTCATTTGAAACTTCATCAACCCTTCAACTTTCAACTAATTACATCTATCACTTAAAAGTTTCTCTAACTTATATCTTAAATCTACATTAATTTGAAAAATAAAACATAATTACATGAAAAATATAAATTAATACTAAAACTCTTCAACTTTCATCAAATGAATCACTACAAGTCAAGAGTTTTATAACTTATGATACTTAATTGGTACTTATGACACCTATTGCTTAGTAGATCACATAACATGTTGTTAGAGTTTAGAGAATAGAATAAAGAGAATTACGACTTTGAGAACAAATAAAACTCTATATTAAGGTGTATGTACTTGAATGGAATGAGAAAGAAGTATCCGACTTTGGAAGATGTCGTTGTGTATCGTTGACATGTTTGTTAATAGTTTTTATTATTGTTTTTTTGGTGTTTGTAAGAGCTACGATGGAGATTATGAGTTCGATGAATGTATTTGTGAATAAAGACATGCATATGAAATATGTGTTTGTAAGAGCTTGATCTTCTTTTTATTTCTTATATCTATTTTTCTTGACAAACACGAAATACAAGTTGAATTTATTTTTTATTTTGGTACAAAGATAAAAAAATGATTAACCTTATATTGTATTTGTTGAGATATTTTGTGATGAAGTGCTGATATATCCGAAGTCCTACCCATAAGAAACCTCGAAGTGAATAATCAAGAGGAGACACCGAAGTCTGAAGACTCCGAAGTGCTATGCATAAAAGATCCGAAGACTTCACAGCCTGTCCTCTTGTCTTTTGTGTGCACGCGTATAGTACAATACGTGTTGCATGAATCTTCTATCCTATTGGCTAGTACACTGATAGGATATTCTCTATAAAAGGTGTACTATTGGTATCACTGATTCAGTATAAATATCAGTGATACCATACCGTGTCTAGAGAGAGATTACGAGATTAACTTACGAGAATTGTATATCTCCAAGATAGAAAACCCAATTGTAAAACCAAGTTCTAATCAAATCATTCGGCACATGTTATTCATATCTTATTGTTTAATTGAGCTCTGTTGCATTATCATTGTATGATTGATTATGTAATTGATTCCATATCTATATTAGTTCATCTAATCTCATATTTCAACACCTAACAAGTGGTATCAGAGCAAGTCAGCTCAAAAACCTGTTGATAGAGTTCAAATTCGTTTGCTTCAGCTCTAAATCTGAATCGATTCTCAGATTTAGTCTTCCGCATCTGTTGCAAATCTCTACCACCCGTTTTTACTGAAAAGATCCTGTTGAAATACATCAAGATGACTGATTCCACAGCAACTTATGCTAATATGCTTAACTATGCCAACCTCATCGGTTCAGCAACGAAGGCCCCTGTTCTAGTAACTTCTTACTACGATTATTGGGCTGGTCGAATGAAGGATTACCTTATAGGACTGGACAAAGATCTATGGAGGTCTGTGACTGAAGGTCCACACACTGACATTGCTGGTCGATTCGTTGTTCTTGACGGAGAAGAAGCTGTTGTTCTTAATGCTGCAGATATGAAAAAGCTTGAAAATGACGAGAGAGCCATGCGCGAACTAAGAAGTGGCTTGGGTCCCGATGTCAGCCACCACATTGCTGATGCAAAATCTGCAAAAGAGATGTGGGACAATCTCGAACTCCGTTTCGGAGGAGATAAAATTCTTCATACTAGCAAAGTTCAAGAAATCCTTGCAGACTTCGGGAACTTTAAGCAAGAAGAAAATGAGTCCTTGGAAGCCTGCTATGAACGTTTGAGCAACATGATTTACACACTCGATAAGTATGGGGAAACAAGAAGCCAACAAGAGATAAATATCAAATTTCTCTACAGTCTTCGCAAGGAATGGAGACCAATCATGCTCATGGTCAAATCCTATGAGAATATTGAGAAATACAAGCTGGCTGCCCTATACAATCTATTAAAATCACATGAACCCGATGTGGTAGGTCGAAGAAGTGAAATGGCTAGTCCTGGACCACTAGCTCTCGTGTCAAAAGAAGAGGAAGAATCAAGTGATGAAGACATTGCTGCCTACATGGTAGATGATAATGGAGATACTGTTGCTCTCTATGCCGCCAACAATCGAAGATTCAAGAAACCATTCCTCAAACACAACTCTGGAAAGCCATTTGTGAAAAACTTTAACAAATCAAACTTCAACTCCAAGACCAAACCTGAAATGTATACTCCAAAGGAGGATAACTTGAAACTGTCAACCCCGAAGCCATCTGAAAAACCGGCTTCGGAGTCCTCCAAAGAGAAGAAAATCTCAGGTGATTCTGGTTATGATTGCAATTATTGTCATGGCAAGAATCATTTTGCAAAAGATTGCATGCTTCGGAAGCAAAACGAAAAGAAACCACAGGTAAAGGACGAAGTCTATTACGCAAGAAAAATGGAGGAAGTTAGAGTAAGGACCAAAGACCTAGCCCTAATGGCTGCTGATGATCGTCAAGGATCATATCAAGTTTGGTCTTCGGACTCAGATGATGACGAAGTGAGAAAGCCATCTCATAGTGCTTTCATGGCCTATGATGTTGATAAGTGCTTTCTAAAAGACACTTCGGAGAAATTGAATGATGAGGAAATGATGGAGATTGTAGCGACTGCGGGTCTTGGGTTTGTGACTTCGGAGGGACTGGAAATAACTGCTGCTGATACTCCGAAGACTTGGGATGAAGACTCTTCTGATGATGATGAGGAAGTGTGCTTGATGGCAAATGACAACCGTTTGACAATCCCAGAACAGGTTATGTCTGATGAGCGGTATGATTCAAAATGGTACATGGACAGTGGTTGCTCAAGACATATGACAGGGAGAAAGGAATATCTCAGGGATTACAGGAATTTAGATGATGCTGGAAACGTATGCTTTGGTAATAATGAAACATGTCCAATTCGGGGATATGGAAAAATAACAAATGGACAATTCACTATCAACCGAGTGGCATTTGTTGAAGGATTAAAACATAATCTTGTGAGTATATCTCAATTGGTGGTTGGAACGGGAAACGCTGTAACTTTCAACAACCAAGGGAGTGTAATCACCAAAGAAGCAACAAACGAAGTCTTACTGAAATCAGAAAGGAAGGGATCTATGTTTCCCTTAAATCTTAAGCCAGTTACCGGTGGGCAATCTCTATGTCTTCTCTCCAAAGCCAACTCCGATGTCAGCTGGTTATGGCACCGAAGACTTGCCCATCTGAACTTCAAAGATCTGAACAAGTTGGTGGCCATGGATTTGGTTCGAGGCATGCCAGCTCTCAAATTTGACAATGATTCTCTCTGCTCTGCATGTGAACATGGCAAGCAGACAAAACAAAGACATCCTACAGTGATCAACCCCAAAATCACCGAACCGCTTTCCGTTCTATACATAGATTTGTGTGGACCATCTGCAATAGAATCAATAGGAAAGAAGAAGTACATTCTGGTTATTGTTGATGACTATTCAAGGTTTACTTGGGTGATGTTCCTCCGAAACAAGTCCGATGCAGCTGAAGAAATCATCAACTTTATAAAGAAAATGGAATTGATGCTCAACAAGAAAGTCCGAACTATGCACAGCGACAACGGTTCGGAGTTCAAAAATCAGACTCTTGATGGATTCTTGAAGACAAAGGGGATTAACCACAACTTCTCAGCACCTTACACTCCTCAACAAAACGGTGTTGTAGAAAGAAGAAATCGCTCCCTGTGTGAAGCTGCAAGAACAATGCTCAACTTTGCAAATTTGCCCATGTACTTCTGGGCCGAAGCAATTTCTACTGCATGCTTTACTCAAAACAGATCCTATATTCACAAAAGATTCCATATTACACCTTACGAAGTACTCAACCGAAGAAAGCCAAATGTCAAATTCCTTCACATCTTTGGTTGTAGGTGTTTTATCTTAAACATGAAGTATCACTTAACCAAGTTCGATAACAAATCAGAAGAAGGCATCTTTCTTGGTTACTCTCAAGACTCAAAAGCCTACAGAGTCATGAACAAGAAAACTCACAAAATCGAAGAAACCTTTAATCTAAGGTTTGATGACTACTACATCAAGAAGTCTCTGCATCCATTTCCTATGTCTTCAATCTTTCCAAACCCTGCTGTAGAAGCTGCTCAAATCACAACATTCGACACAGACTTCTCACTTTTATTTGACCAACCTGTAAGGGATGTGGACTCCGAAGTCAGAGCACCAGACAACCATGAGTCCAAACTCTCCAAGCTCACTCACAGACGGACCCGATGACTCTTCTACAAGCAGCATACAAAGACCATCTTCTATTAAGGAAGAGTCATCTAATCAATGTTTGGAAAATGTAAGTGTTGAGGGGGAGCCATCAAACCGATGTGCTGGAAATTTAAGGACTAATGGTGAATCAACTAACAGTCCAAGAGGATCCAACACTCTTGTCTCTACTCCCCAGTCAATTTCAAATATCATATCCATGTATCCAACAATCCAGGGGGAGCCAGAGATTGCGACTCCGAATTCAGCCAAAACAATCGCTTCGGATAAAGCTACAACTTCTTCAACTCCAACAAACGTCCAGGGGGAGCGCATATCAAACTCAACCTCACAATTACACACACCACAAACCAACACAAATTCGAATAATCACTTGCTAATGGGTGATTTTCCCTCCACTTCGGGATATCCCTCAGACATTGAGGACATCGATGCAGAAGGACCTCCTGATTTTGATCCAAACTATCCTCTTTTGGACAAATGGACGAAAAATCATCCTCCATCACTTGTCATTGGTGATGTTCGATATAAAGTACTGACTCGTGCACAACTTCACCAAAAGCAATTAGATCTCAACAAAAATTCAGAGTTGTGCATGTTCAATGTCTTTATCTCGAAGGTAGAACCTAAGAACGTCAAAGATGCATTTGATCACTCAGACTGGATTGAAGCAATGCAATTGGAATTAGAGGAATTTGAAAGAAACAAAGTCTGGAGGCTAATTCCAAAACCTGCAAATGCCTCAATTGTCGGTCTCAAATGGGTATACCGTAACAAGCTAGACACCGAAGGCAACGTAGTTCGGAAAAAAGCTAGGTTGGTTGTCAAGGGTTACTGTCAACAGGAGGGGATTGATTATGAAGAAACTTTTGCTCCTGTTGCCAGACTCGAATCAGTTCGGATATTTTTAGCCTATGCTGCACACAAAAATTTTGATATCTATCAAATGGATGTTAAATGTGCTTTTCTGAATGGTGATCTCGAGGAAACCGTTTTTGTTGAACAACCACCTGGTTTTGAAAGTAAAACTTATCCGAATTATTGTTATGTGCTAGACAAAGCAGTCTATGGTTTAAAACAAGCTCCAAGAGCTTGGTATGAAACCTTGACCAAATTTTTAAAAGATTCAAACTTCAAACAGGGATCAGTAGATCCAACACTTTTTAGAAAGAAAGTTGGATCTTACTTGATGTTAGTCCAAATTTATGTGGATGACATAATATTTGGATCTACTGACCCCAATTTGTCAAAAGACTTTGAAAAACTGATGAAAAGCAAATTTCAAATGAGTATGATGGGAAAAATAAACTTTTTTCTTGGTTTACAAATCAAACAATCTAAGGAGGGGATATTCATCAATCAACAAAAATATACGAAGAGTCTGCTTGAACGCTTCGGAATGACTAACTGCTCCAAAGCAAAAGTTCCTTTGCCTGCAGGTACAAGGTTAAATCCATCATTGGACAAACCAAAGACCGACATACAGCAATACCGAAGCATGATTGGATCATTGCTCTATCTTACAGCCAGTCGTCCTGACATCATGTTTGCAGTCTGCAATTGTGCAAGGTATCAGGCTGATCCAAGGGAACCTCACTTGGCTGCTGTTAAGACAATATTCCGATATCTTCATGGAACTACTGCTTATGGTCTGTGGTATCCAGCAAACTCTGGTTTCTACATTCAAGCATACTCAGACTCCGATCTTGGGGGATGTTCCATTGATCGCAAGAGCACTTCGGGGGGTTGTCAATTCTTAGATGGAAAACTTATAAGTTGGCAATCCAAGAAACAAACTTGTGTCTCTATCTCCACTGCAGAGGCTGAATATGTAGCAGCTGTAGCGTGTACTTCGCAGATCATTTGGATTCAGAGTCAATTGAAAGACTATGCCATTAATATGAGAAAAATTCCTTTGTTCTGTGACTCTCAAAGTGCAATTCGTATATGCCACAATCCAGTTCAACATTCCAAGACGAAGCATATAGCTCTTCGCTATCACTTCATCAAAAGTCATGTTGAGGAGGGGAATATTGAGGTGCACTTTGTTCATACTACAGAACAATTGGCAGATATCTTCACAAAGGCTCTAAATGAAGAAGCATTCACAAGAATCGTTCGAGGACTTGGAATGATAGATGGATCAACTCTTCAATAATTTTCAGATTTGTTCACTCTTACTCTGTTCTGAAATTTCACAAAAATAAACTCCGCAGTCCCCCGAAGTCAATTTTGTCTTCGGAGCTCATCGGAGAACTTGCTATCTTGAAAATTTACAAAAGGAATAGACTCCGCAGATCCCCGAAGTCAATTCTGGCATCGGAGGTCATCGGATAAAAACAAGCAAAAACACTTGCCACTTCCCCGCAGTACTCCGAAGTAAAATATCACTTCGGAGGTCTGCGGAACAAACTCTTCTTCAAAATAAATCCTTCAAATTTGAAAACCACTTGAACAAATGTTAACTTCATAAAAATAAAGAGTTGTTTTAAGACTAAGAAAATTCAAAAACAATAAAAATTTATACCAAACGAAAAGAAAATTCTGATGCAAATGACAAAATTTAACTTTACTCTCATGAATTAACCAAGTAAAGGACAAAACTTTGATTTTAGATTCTGAAAATCATACCTTATTGCACTAAAAGGTATTTGGGAATCGACTTGAAACATTGGTAAGAAAACAGACTTCGAAATGAGGTCAAGGCTATTTTACACTTTGAAGCCTTGTTTGATTTCAATAACCTTAACATAATGTCTATTTCTAATCACCCTTCGAAACTTGACTCGCTTCAACTTCAAATTAATCATGTAGCCTCAAAACTACAAAGGATAATTCAAGTGCTCCGAAGTTTTCATCAAAAATAGAACCAACATCGTTTGATAAGTAAATTTAAATCTCTTTTCCTTAAATGATACAAAGTTGAACTAAATGAAGATTTTCACTCACAGGGATTGTTTGAAACAAAAACAAAAAGCATCAAAGAAAGAAACCAAATGGTGATGCTCTATGTCTTCGTATAAGGAAATTCGTAAAAGAAAACAAGAAAGAAAAATAGAAAACATTTGTCAAAAGAAACAAAGACAAACAAAAAACCAAAAGATAACTAAGTGAATGCAAAAGAAAATTCAGCATTCAAAGGATTATTCTTCTGTTTTAAATAACAGTACAAGGAGCTCCTATAACATAGTCGAGTACCTTGTAGAGGAATATGAACATTTCAAATAGTCTGTCTTAAATGATAAAGTAGGAGTGGTGTACGAAGCTCAAAGGCTTGTCATCTGAGCTTAGTATCCAAACACTTCAACTAATGAAAAGGAATAAATTTTTCAAATGAATCTTCAAAAACAATCCAATCAAACCTTCTGAAACACTTCTGATGCTCAATTCATGAATGAAAACCTCTTTAAATTTAAAATGCAAAGGATGTTATCTTTATTATATTTGAAAAGTTTGAGGCACATAAGCACAACTATAAACATGTTTCCTAATGCGAAATCAAGTCAGTGATGGGGTAATTAGACTTATAAATTCATGACCGATATTGAATCAAACAACCTTCCAACTGAAAAATGGACTTCCAACATGATTCGAACGACTCTGAACATCAATTCGAATAAATCATCTTTTCATAATATTCATGAAAACTAAGGTTAAACGACACACTGCATCAGTCAAAAGAAAAATCAAAAACTTATAGAAAAACAAAGAGAAAAACATATGGACTTCGGTACAGTGATGAACACTTTGCAATCATTTGTCAATCACCGAAGTGATCGAACACTCTTCGGAGTCCATAGCAAATGCACCGAAGTGAGGAACTTTATGCTTCAAAGCGTATGGTCATAATTTTTCAAAACTGCGAAGTCAATTAAATGTTCAAATGATTTCCACATTTATGATAAACCACAGAGACAAACATTCCTTGAGTTTTAACTGTTTGCTTACAGCTGTCAATAAAAATTAAATGAAAAACATTAATCATAATGACGTCTCAAAAGATAACGGCTCAAATTTTGAATCATTGTAACTGACAGCCGTATATTTCTCCTTTTTGCAGAGAAAGTGGGACGAGCAGATGATGAGGTGTCTACTTTCTACTGGACCATTTTAAACATGCATTAAATGGCCTAGGGACCACGAATACTATATAAACCTTCCACCTCATCCATCGCACTCTTTACGCAAACACAACTCTCGAATTCTCTCTGGAAACACAGCATACTTCATCTTCTTCATCAAACCTCCAACAATGGCCGCTGAAGGATCTTCTCAAACCACTGAAGCTATTTCAGTACCTGTTCTCAAAAGCCAGTCAGCAAATCTGGTACTACGCAACAACCTTCAACTCTACCCTAAGCCCATCGATGCTCTTGTCGAATGCTTAAAGAGATCGATTCTTGGCTATGCCCTAACCTGCACACCATCGATTCCAGCAACACTTGTACACAGGGCACATTACACCTCGAATGCCCTGTTCGACACGAACAATCATGTAAAAGCTGTATTCTTCGAAACCATAGATGTAAAGGGAAAAACTAAGAAAGTGCAACTGACCAAGGAGAAATTTGCTGAGGCTCTTCATCTTCCCATCTACGATCCTAAGGAGATTGTGACTCCTTCTGCTGAGCAACTCGTCGATATGTTCAATGAAATGGGGTACTTTCCTCAACTCGAGAAGATCAGCTTGTTCAAGAAGAACCAACTGCCCGATCTGTGGAGATACTTCTTTAGTATCTTCCTCAGATGTCTGTCTGGAAGAACTTCAGGATTAGATTCTGCAAGTGTGGCCTTTCAGAGCCTGCTCTTCGGAATCTACTATGATGTCAAAGTTGATTACGCCTCTATTCTATGGGCTGACTTCTGTTCACATATCAATCACAGTCTGAAGGGGACTGAAATTTCAAATGCGAGGTTCTGGGCAATTGTTGTTCATGCCCATTATCAAAAGACTGGATATGTGGCAGACCCCTCTCTCCCCGAAATGAGGTACACTCCAATCACTGTATCGCCATTGGATGATGAACCCGCAGTCTACTGTGTACAAATACCTATAGCCATGCTCTCCAAGGTTCCCATGGAATGTAATGAAGTAAGCTCTTACCGCAACACCTTGGTGATTCCTTATCCTACTCGTGATCTGAGCAAGGAGACATCTGTGAAAGAAATCCACAAAGGAAAAGGGAAGAGGAAAATGGCTGGTGGACCCAGTGGTCCTAAAAAGGAAGAGAAGAAAAGAAAAACTTCGGTGAAAACCACACCGAAGAGGAAACAGCCGAAGAGGCAAAGAAAGATCATGGTTGTGGATGAGTCTTCGGACTCAGAAAGGACTCCATCCACAGTCCATGAAAAAGAACAAGAAGAAGAAATGATTGCTGATCAACCTCCTTCTCCTACATCAACTGCCATTCCTCCATCTCCACCTAAAACAACTAAACCACCTACACCACCACAAACAACTGTCCCTCCTTCACCACCAAAATCAACCAGACCTGAAACACCTCCACATACAATTCCTCCTCCACCTCCACCAACAACTGCTCCTCCATCTTCCGAAATACCTGTCTCTGGTATCGACTTCTCTTTACCAGAGTTTGAATTACCCATATCACCACAAAGACAAAACCCCACTCCAGCAGCACTCTTCGAAGCCTTTCACATGGCTCCCTTGAGTGTTGAAGGAGCATCAGAAGAAGACCTACCAGATGAAGGCTTTGTACTAATGAAACAGTACAAAGTCCTCAACTCCAAGCTTGACACCCTCATTCAAGCTCAAACAGGATTTGACCCCACAAAACCAACCATTGGTGATATCTCCGAAGAGATAGAGTCTTTGGAGTTCACTCTATCCAAAGGAATAAAGGAGTCTGTCGATAGTCTTGAGAAGAAGCTCTTGGATGAACAAAATAAGATCCATTCTTCCTTCGAAAAGAAGCTGGAATCCGCTGTCACCTCCATCAACAAGAAGGTTGATGCTTTCATTGAGAAAACCGATAAAACAAACTCCGAAGTCATGAAAACCTTGCAAGGACTTCGGAGTGAAATCCAGCAAAGTATCAAGCTAGAAAAACAGCTTGATGAGGCCAGAGCAAAAATTAAAGAGCTCACTGTCGCCCAAACCACTTCGGATGTCACCAAATTTACAGAGGAACTGCAACGAACAAATGCAGCTCTCACACAAGATTTGATTACAAAATTGAGAGTTGCACTTCAGCCTCTGATAAATTTCTCTGACAGATTGTCTAGGCCGCAGGGCTTGCTTAGACAGATCCCTGCAGCCACAGCAGGTCCTACAACCTCAACCATCACAACCACTGGCATGGGTGCTAGTGGATCGGCTGGAGCTGGAAGCTCAACAGACCGATCACTAGAGAACATAATTGCTCCACACATGGAAGAGACATACAAGGCCAGAAGAGCAGACTACAATTTGATGATCAAAATAAATGATTTTGCTCGAAATAATGGTGAGTGGACAGTTGAGACAATCAAGCTGTTTGGATTTCAAAATCCAAATGTACTTAATAGACTTCCTCTTCGGAGTTTTGCAATTGTTGACTCCGAAGACATCCAGCTTAACATTCCATTCAATCCGAAGACTTTTGCTTTCCTTCAATTCGTCTCTTCGGTGCCAGAGGATCAGAAAGCAAGTTTTTGGACGAATAAAATAAACTTTCATGCCAAATACATTCAAAGGCAAAGCTATGTTTGGAGCCTAAACAAGATCAAGAAAATCATTTCAATAAAAGAAGCTGAAGACTATTTGGGCTTCAGAAATTATGAATTTCTTGTGCTTAGAGGGGCAGACGAAGTTGAATCCAGGTTCTCAATAGCAGACTTCCCCATCATGAATCCTATGGACTTCATCCAGATTCTTGATCTTCTGCGAACCGGGGGTGCTGCTCATGCTGAAATGTCTACCCTTGCTATCAAAAATCACCTTCTGGGCTTCCTCAACAATTATCTTCTCCGGTTTGCAAAGCATGACCTGGAGCTATGTTCCTACTACAGACAACCCTTGAATACTCCTCCTGTTGTAGTTCGGAACATAGCTAGATTCAAAAATAGAGAGATCTTAGACGAACCATATGGCGTAGTTTTCAAAGGACTTCGAAATGAAACCGAAGTCACAATCAAGTTCTTTGAAATAGACTACATAGGCCTCCATCCCTCCTCCTTTATCTCAGGAATGATTTCTCACGTGAACGCCTGCCATGCAAATTCCACTAAGAAGAAGAAGAAGTTCATAGACCATATGAACTGGTATCTTGCTGTGAGAAAGACTCTGAAGCGGGCATACAAAAGAAACTTTCGAGTATAGACTTCGGATACACTTCACACAAAGGGGGAGATTGTTGAGATATTTTGTGATGAAGTGCTGATATATCCGAAGTCCTACCCATAAGAAACCCCGAAGTGAATAATCAAGAGGAGACACCGAAGTCTGAAGACTCCGAAGTGCTATGCATAAAAGATCCGAAGACTACACAGCCTGTCCTCTTGTCTTTTGTGTGCACGCGTATAGTACAATACGTGTTGCATGAATCTTCTATCCTATTGGCTAGTACACTGATAGGATATTCTCTGTAAAAGGTGTACTATTGGTATCACTGATTCAGTATAAATATCAGTGATACCATACCGTGTCTAGAGAGAGATTACGAGATTAACTTACGAGAATTGTATATCTCCAAGATTGAAAACCCAATTGTAAAACCAAGTTCTAATCAAATCATTCGGCATATGTTATTCATATCTTATTGTTTAATTGAGCTCTGTTGCATTATCATTGTATGATTGATTGTGTAATTGATTCCATATCTATATTAGTTCATCTAATCTCATATTTCAACACCTAACAGTATTGAGTTGAGTTTAATATATTAAACTTATTTATTATTCCACTTCTAATGTCAACTATTTAGTTTTTAACATAATATACTTCTTTATTAGTGTTATACCGTTGTATGTAAAACATTATCGTTTTAATGTCCCAACTTTTGAATAATTTATATATTATACTTTATTTGTTAATTTAAATATAACATTAAAGAGAAAACCTACATCAAAATTTCAGTTAAACATAAAAAGAAATCCAAAGACTATTTTTCAAATAGTAAAAACATTTTAAATTTAAAACCTAAATTGCAATGCTAAATTAATTAAAATATTATCCAAAATCTATTTTTTATAAGCATGCAAACTTTATAGATGTGAGCTTTAAATATAACTAGCAATAATAATAGTTAAAATGAATATTAAATTAAAATTACATTGTTACCTTAAAAACATAAAACAATGTTTGATATTTGAAACAATCATAATGCTCAAAATCAACAAAATTAAACAAATAAGTTATTTTTAAATTAATTGACCATAACAATAGTTAAAAATAATACTAAATATATTATATTTAAATTGATTTACGTGCAACCTGTGAGTAAATATCATTTGAATGATGTCGTTCTAATATATATATATATATATATATATATATATATATATATATATATATATATATATATATATATATATATATATATATATATATATATATATATATATATATATATATATATATATATATACCTTAATTAATTAACCATACATATAGTTAATAATAACACTAAATTAAACATAATATTCATTTTTTTCACACGCAACATATGTGTATAAACGTTTGAGATCAAATTATTTTAATAGATGTCTATATTATCATATAATTCAAAATAGTTACAATGTTTTATATCGACTTGTAATAAAAATTGTTATTTCAATGTTAATAACAAAAAAAAAAATACTTACCTTTGATAAAATTATTTTATAAATATTTTAACTACATAACTGTATACTACGCAACGTGCGAGAATTCATAGTTATATTATAATGAGGGTTTTTTTCATTATCCTACATTGCTTTACATACATATATGACCTTTCATCTTTCTTTTATATAATACAATTCATTTGCATCCATTATCCATCAAACTTGATCTTTCAAGTCTATTATTAATTAGTGATCATTTTATAAAAACATGTTTTTATTAAAAGATTTCTACTATTTAGTTTTAACTATTAGAAGTATTGAAACTCAAAAAAGTAAAAAATTTAGAATTACTTAAAACTTTTAAAAACTTGACTGGGTTGGAATTTTAAAGTACGTCGTTTATAAAAAGTGACACCGGTGTAAATATTTTTCGATTTGTCAATATGTATATACGTAGAAATTTTCAATTGTGAATGTTTTAACTATATCTCTTATAAAGGAGATCATTCAAAACAATGTGGTTTTACATTAATAATTTATTTTTACCATATTATTTTGATATTTTTCTTTGTCCCATATTGTTTCACACATATATCTAACATTTCATCTTTCACTTATATAATACCACTCATATGATTATATTATTCATAAATCTTGATCATAATATGGCTTTCAAAGTCTATTATTAATTAACTACCATTTTGTCGTAGAAACGTGTTTCCTCAAAGTGATAAAGGATTCTACTCTTAAGTTTTAGCTTCCAAAAGTATTAAACTCAAAAAGGAAGATGAATATTACTAAAAAGAACTTTTGAAAGTTGATTATGTTGCAAGTTTAAAGTATGTTGTAGTAAAAAAACAATAACAACAATGTTGACATGTGTTCGATTCATCACTATCCATGTACATAAAGAATTTCAATAGCGAACATATGATACATTGGTCATTGCTCAAACAAATTAAATTGAATTGTTATCTATATATCAAAATATTTATATATATAGGTATTTATATCTTTGTATCTCTTATAAAAAAATGTCATCGAAACAATATGCTTCAAGATAATTATTTATCTTTTATCTTTATCTATCTATATCTATATCTATGTCTATATAACTCTTATATAATAGAGGTCATTCATGAATGTGGATCAAGAAAACTCAAATACTTGCACCATATTCATTTGAAACCCCCAAGACTTTTCAACTTATAATATTTAATGTTTTTGTTAATTGCTATGTTATGCCTATATAAGAACACTATTTACACACTTGGTTACTCAAACCTTCTTTTATTTTCTTTCAAGTATGTTAGATCAATGACATGTGTATAATATGAGTGATAACATTTCAAGAACTATACTTTGCCGAAGCTATGAAGTTCTTATTGTTGCCCACATGTTCATGTGGAGGATCCCATTATAGATCACCCAAAGAATCAAACTCGATGACAATCATTTGATTTTGTATTAAACATGCATAAAGATTCATCGGTTGGGTTGCATGGTGTTTGGAAGGAAATTTGAGAAAGAAATCAAACGAGCTCTAGGAGGATTTCGCGTGTATATCTATGATAAAAATTGAAGCGAGTGGTTTAACTTCATTCTTTGTACATCTTTATTCTTTTTTACTTTCTTTAATTTAAAGAAAATTTGTATGGATTGGAGCATATATATTTATGTTTTGAATACTGATAAGTCTCACTTCATGTTTTTATTATACAAGAATAAGTTAGTAGGATTTTGTATTTTGTATTTTTTTTTTAAACAAACATATTACAATACACTCAACGTTTTTATTTTATGGAGTAGAAACACAAACAAAATATTCATGTTGAAATGTTGTATTGTGCAATAAATAGTAATTGCAAAACAAATTAATAACCATTTGTTTATTATATTTTTATATGTATTTTCATTGAAAATTTGTAGTTTCAATTTGATGTGAATAGTATATAATAATTACACAACAAAATAATAAGTTGAGGAAATGATAAAAAAAGAAATGAATGATAAAGACAGTTGAGGAAATGTATAAAATGTTGTTGATTTATTAAAACAATAAGTTGTCTTGCAAATTCCAAAAATTAAAGATATCATATTATTGATTTTATTTATATACAAAATTCCAATATAATATAATGTTAGAATTAGATTATCATATTATTTATATAGTTGAATTACAATTTGAATATTTTAATCATACTTAATTAAGTTATAAATATCCATTAACTACCATAAATAAGAAAAAAAATGAACAAAAAAAGTTTTTCTAAAATCTAAAAATCAACCGGGTTTTCAAAATGGTTTGGTTTTCGGTTTTGATTTTTTTTCGATTTTGTTTATGATTTTGGTTTATTTACACACCATTATTAACCACTAAATTCATATTTCCTTCAAGAAAAAAGCATCCTACAAAATATTAAATGCTTATAATTAAGTTTTTGGTTGAGGGTTCTGACATAGTTTTTGATTGAGATATTAGATGATAATAACATTTATCTAATTGACTTAACACAATTGAACTATTTCAGTCATATTTATTTAACTCTCACAAGTATCAATAAGTACCATAATTAAAAAAATAGTTTGAGCTACACATTGTATTTGTATGTGGTTTTAATAGAAAATTTGTTTAATAGATATTCATGTATTGGCACATTACTTTGACATTTTTGAAAAAAAAAATGAAAACACATTCGAATAAAATCAATAGAAAAAACGTAGGTATGAGTTATAAAATAAACTGTCTAAAACAACGTTTTTAGTGATAAATAAGTCATTTAACTATTAACAATGTTGAGGTAATAACAAATCAAATCTTCTATTTACTTTTAGGCTTAAAATGAGTGTTTTGTATAATATATTAACACACAAAAAATATTAGACATTTACGATTAAGCTTTTAATAGTGGATTTGGATGGTTTTGACATGATTTTTTATCTAGATATTAGATTATCATACTAATCATTTAATTGATTAAAACAAATTTAACTATTTTAATAATATTTAGTTAAGACTCATAAATATTATTTAAGTAACATAAGTGAAAAAGATTTTGAGTTGCAATGATTTAATGTTTAATAACTCTTAGTTGAAATTTGAAGAGTTGTAATATTAAAATAAAACATCAATGTGATAACACATTAGTATTTATATATAGTTTTATTAAAATTTTGATTAAACAGAAATTTGAGTTTTGACACCTTAGTATTACGATTTTGAAAAAAATGGAAAAACATTCACGTAAAATGCAAAAGAAAAAAACATGTTAATGATTTGTGAAATAAATATTTAAACCATTGGTTTTAGTTTTAAATGTGTTATTTAATTATTGATATAGTTCAATTTATAGAAAAATCAAAACTTTTATTTATGTTTGGATTAAAACGTAATGTTTTTCTTTATTAACTCATAATCTTACGATTTATTTTATATAAATAATACACAAAAATATTAGATGCATATTGTTAAATTTTTAATAGTGAGTTTGGGGATTTTTGTTCTAGATATTAGACGATCATATTATTTATTTAGTTGATTAAAGAAAATTTAATAATTTTAATCATATTTAATTAAGACTCATAATTATCAATTAAGTATCATAAGTAAGAAAACCTTTTGAGTTGTAATGATTTAATGTTAAATAATCCTTAGCTTTCTTCTTCATCTATAATATCATAATAATAATATATTATAAGTATAAAAAATATAGATTTTATCAAATATCATTAACTTCAATCATTATAACAATTATAATTTTACACCTCAAATTTTAAGTTTTTTTATCTTGTAGTTCAAGTTAATAATAATGATTTACATAAATATTTTGATATTGTATGTAAAATTGTTATTTCATAGTTAAAGACAATGACATTGACAATTCTAACAAAATATGTTTGTTTTGATTTTAACTAAACTTTATTCCTGCACAACGTGCAGGGATTCGTCTAGTAAATCTTATAATAGAGGTCATTCAAATGAATGTGGTTCAAGATAGATCAATATCTTGAATTATATTCATTTGAAACTTACAAGGCTTTACAACTTTCAAGTAATTAAACACATACAACTCAAGAGTCTTATAACGTATGATACTTATTGTTACTTAACACACCTAATTAATATAAGGGTTACATATAATTCACATATAAATTTGATTCTAGCTTAGAGAATAAGATGGAAGAAAAGATGTTTTGAGAACACACACATACTTTGAAGTTGCATGTACTTATATTGTATTACGAAGGAGAAACATGAAGAATCTATAACAAATTACAAGTTGGAAGAAAAAAGAAAAACGGCATGGTTGAGAGCACGTATTTGAACGTATATATGTTTATATTATATTAGGAGAAACGTGAAGATGTCAAAGCAAAACAACAAACAAAGTGCATATTGGTTCTACCGCAACATAACGATAGAAATATATATATTAGATTGATTATTCATTGTAATTAGTAATTTTCAATGATTCATTAGTCTATAGTTGATTTGCATGTATTATATATATATATATATATATATATATATATATATATATATATATATATATATATATATATATATATATATATATATATATATATATATATAGTATTTTCTAATCCAAATTCACCAATAAATGGTTTTATATTGTTTGAATAAGTGGGCTTATATTATTTGATAAAGTATTTAGTGGTCATTTGGTTTGTAGAATCTTTTTTAAGATTAGCATTATTTGACAAAGAAAATTATATAAAAGTTGTGACATTATTGTTATGTAAGAAGTTAAACATTCAAAGTGTTCAAAAAAATTACATAAATACAAGAAAAAAACTTTATTAGTAAAGCATCATAAAACTTTTAGTTACTAAGATTTTACAAAAATGAACCAAACATAATGTATGTATTATAGTTCATGTCAATGTGTTGTGCTATTTTTTAATATTGGATTGTCGATATACACTTGACTTATATTATTTTGTTCGACTTTTAGTTAAAAACTTTATTATTGATACAAAATATCGGTTGCGATAAACGATTTGTAATTCTTTCTTATATTTATCGAAGCATTTTTACTGTCACCATATTGATATGAAACTCCTAACTATTCAACTTCCAACATTAACTAATTTACCTAGATATAAAATATTATCATCTTAATGATAGAATTTTTGAATTATTAATATAATATACTTAATTTTGTTAATTAATGTATGGTGTTATTACTACGTGTTTTATTTTAAATTTTGAGATAATTTATGTAAATAAATTTCCATGTATTTTTAATGTTGGACCATCCATGATAATTGCTATATGATTGATTTATTTTTAGTTTTGTATGTTTTGATTAAATCCAAAGTGTTTATGTTTATATTTGATCGGTCAATATAGTTTTAGTATATTAATTTACTCCTGCCCAACACGCGGGAATACGCCTAGTTTAAACATTAATTTGAAGTTTTTTATTATACTCACATTGCGTTGCACATATGTAACCATTAATTTCCCTTATATAATGCCACTCTTTAGGTTCTCTTATCGATCTAGATGATACAACTGTTTTTAAAAGTTTATTGTTAATTAGTGGTCAATTTATCATAAAACATGTTTTTGTCTCAAAGTTTCAACAATTCTCCTATTTTTTGTTTAGTTTTCAAAAGCATTAAAAATAAAAAGATTAATGTTTACATAAGTTAAAAACTATTAAGAAAACAATCGAGTTTCAAGTTCATAGTAAGTCGTGTGCCATAGTTCAATTTGTTGGTTATATGCTCATCGTTATAACAAGTTGGTAATATTATTATGAATAGTATGGTCCTTTTGGGTTACACGCAAGAGACGATTTAGCTAAAAGATATCGAAAATAAACTTGAGGGGTTAAGTTTATTAATATACCAAAGTAAAGGTATATTAATTAGAAACTTAATAAGGATAAATGACTAAAGTGAAATATCCACAAAGGAGGGGATAAGGATGAGGAGCACTATAAATACAACCCTAGATCTGAGTTGTAAGGGCTGCCAAAACCCTAATTTTCGTCACTCTCCTCCCACCCCTCGGTATACGGCCGATTTCTTTCAAAACCCTAAGTATTACGTGCTAAAACTTCAAGCAAAGGTATATACTACATCAACGGGTGCTGGATCGTTGTCTTGGGTGCGGTTACATTAGAGGAGTTCTACTTTGGGCTCTCGTCATCCTAACAAAATCAGATCTGAGATTCAAAAGGTATGTCTTGAACCCTCTTGATTTTACAGTTACAAAAGTGTGCATGATTCTGTGATCCTGGTTGAATGCGATTTAGATTTCTGTTTCCGCTGCGTTTGTTTTATGTTATCGTATTCCAACAGTGGTATCAGAGCGGCTTTATCATGATTTTGTACTGTTTTGATTTGATTAAAATTGTTAAAAATCGTTTTTTTTATTTATCGAATCTGATCGACGTCCGCGCCGCGGTACTTGAATTATCGCGTCGCGGGTTTTTCTAAAGTTACGATCTTTAGGTTTTTGCCGCGTCGCGTTTCCTAGTGTTCCGCGCCGCGTCGTTCTTGTCATGATCGGTTTCTTTTGATTACCGTGTCGCGTTTTATCGTGTTTCGCGTCGCGGCGGTCGTGATGTTTTATTTTCTGAAATCAGATTTCTTGTTATAAAATAGTGATTTTAGTATTGTATGATTGTTTAGATTAATCATTGACATAGTATGCTTGCATGCTCAATAGGATTAATAGCTAAACACAAAGTTTAAAATGCTTCAAAATTTAATGGATGATTGTTTAAATTAATTATTAACACTGCATCCTTGCGTGTTTAATAGAATTAATGGTTAAACATATTTTTTTCAAAGAATACTTAAAATTTTAAATGATATATATATTAGAATTGTATCTATATGTATAACTTAAAATAAAAACATTGCTCAGACCGTGACTAGGCTCACCTACTCTAAATGTGTAGAAGGTTGAAGGAGGTCTCTTTGATTCCTAACGAGGTCAGTTTTTAAATAGCATTCATTGCTTACCACCCTCACCGCCTGTCACATTTGATCGAATGGAGTTACCGAAAGGGTTTGATAGAACAGTGTTTCAAGATAAAAGTATTACTGAAAATACACAAGTAAGAAAATTTTGTTAAAAGTTAATAGAATTTTTTCAAAAGACAAATTGGCAATTTCAAACCGGTTTTAAAAGTTTAAATTGACCCTTATGCCAATTAAAAGGTTAAAATGTTTTAACAAAAACGAAACAAAATCCTGTTTTATGAAAATGTAAATCACATGCTACCCACAAAGAACCACACATTTAACTGGGCCCTTCCGGCGTGGGAAGTGCTATAGCCAACGCGTCGGATTGGACTCGGCCAAAATGATGTGATACTCGCGATAACTCATGAATCATGGCCGGGTGTCACGTGGGTCCTTCGTGGTCGATTTACCATCCAAACTCGTGATCCGCGGCATACCCGTCACGAGAGAGAGGATGAGCATGATGGGATTAAACATGCCATTGATCAGATTCAATGAATCCCGAAAGATCTAGAAGCTTCATAGAGATTGAAGTTGGCAAAGAGTATTGCCTACCTAAATAACTTTTGGGGGTGACTACAGCATACCTCTTCACCACCAGAAGTGAAATATGGATTCTAGCCTTAAGTAAAATTATTGTTTTGGATAATTAATTTTTTAAGGATTAATCAAACTAATTAAATCTACTTTTCATATAGATGGCTCCAAACACAAATGGAAATTCGAATTCGGCTACAAATATCTCACTAATGCAACTCCTCTCTAAGGATAAGCTGATCGGATCCAACTACTTGGACTGGATGCGTTCCCTTCGGATCGCCCTCCGGTATGATAAGAAAGAATGGGTCCTGGACACAGCTCTTCCTGAGGCTCCAGCTGATGATGCAACTAGAGCTGTTAGGGATGCTTGGCAAAAGCATAAAGATCAGTCGGATGAGGTTGCTTGTCTCATGTTGGCGACCATGGTTCCGGAACTCCAAAAGAGTTTCGAGACCGCTGGGGCGTTCGACATGGCCGACCAGCTCAAGGAAATGTTCCAAGAGCAGGCTAGACAGGAACAGTATGACACTATGATCTCCCTACTAGATTGCAAGCAGCAGGAGGGAACCGCTGTCAGTGCACACGTGCTTAAGATGAAAGCGTACGTTGACAGATTGGAGCGACTTGGATTTCCGATCGCTCAGCAATTGGTTACGGATATCATCCTCCACTCGCTGAGCAGTACATTCAGTCAGTTCACACTGAACTTTAATATGAATGGATTGGAAAAGACCATAATGGAGTTACACGACATGCTAAAAACTGCCGAGGCAAATATGTCTAAGTCTAAGAACTCCAGCTCCACGGCTCCGGTATTGGCAATCAGGGAAGGGGCAATCAAGAAAAGGAAAGCCAAGAAGCCTAAAGGCAAAGGGAAGGGTCAAGTTGGTAACCCCAACTCCAACCCTAGCAACAAGGGCAAGGCTGGTTCTATGATAGTGCCGTCACCAAACCCTGATGAGGCCATTTGTTTCCACTGCGGAGAAAAGGGACACTGCAAGCGAACCTGCCCTAAATACCTGGAGGAGATCAAGAAGATCAAGCCCAAAGTGTCTGGTACCTCAAGTATATACATGATAGAACTCCATAATACTTCTACTACTAATTCATGGGTCCTAGACACGGGATGTGGTACTCACATTTGCTCTGATGTGCAGGGACTAAGAAGAAGTAAGAAGTTAAGGCATGGGGAGCTTGACCTGATCATGGGCAACAGACATACAGCTGCTGTCAAGAGGATTGGGGATTACGAGCTCGTGCTTTCTACTGGATTTTCTATTAATTTATTAGATTGTTGCTATTCGCCAGAAATGGCTAGAAACATTATTTCTTTTAGTGCTTTGTATCGAGACGGTTTTGATTTTGGTTTTGATAATGGAAACATTTTGGTTTTCAAAAATGATTGTCTTTACTTTAAAGCATGTCCTACAAATGGTATTTATGAAACTATCGTGAGCATTAGAAGAAATAATAGCTTAATCTTAAATGTTGATTCAGATACATCCAAAAGTGTATTGGATAAATCATGTCTATGGCATTGTCGACTTGGCCATATAAACAAGAAACGCATCGCCAAACTCCAAGAGGATGGGATTTTGGAATCATTCGACCTCAAGTCTGATGATGTATGTGAGTCTTGTTTATTAGGCAAGATGACAAAAGCGCCATTCACAGGGAACTTTGAAAGAGGCAAGGATCTGTTGGACCTCATACACATTGATGTGTGTGGACCATTCAGATCAGCCACAAGACATGGAGAAAGGTACTTCGTCTCATTTACTGATGACTTCAGCAGATATGGGTGTGTTTATTTGATTAAACATAAGTCTGAAACCTTCGAGGTGTTCAAAAGGTTTCAGAACGAAGTATAGAATCAACGGGGCAAAAGGATTAAGATCCTCCGATCCGACAGGGGTGGAGAATATCTTAGTCAAGAATTCTACGATCATCTGGGGAACTGTGGAATTGTTTCACAGTTGACTCCTCCCGGAACACCACAACATAATGGTGTAGCTGAGAGGAGGAACCGAACATTACTTGATATGGTTCGGTCCATGATGAATCGTGCTACGCTTCCAATCAGTTTCTGGGGCTATGCCTTGGAGACTGCAGCAAAAGTCCTGAACCTTGTACCAACTAAGAAGGTCAGCAAGACACCCTCTGAAATATGGAATGGGACTAAACCCTCATTAGCACATTTGAAAGTCTGGGGTTGTGAGGCTTACGTCCGTCGTGAAGCCATCGACAAACTAGAACCCAGATCAGAGAGGTGTTACTTTATTGGTTATCCTGCTAGTTCTTTTGGGTATTTGTTTTACAAACCTTCTGAAAACAAGGTGATTGTTGCACGAAGGGCAATCTTTCGAGAGAGGGAGCTGATACACCAAGAGGCTAGTGGGAGCCAAATTGATCTTGAGGAGATTCAAGAACCAACCAATAAAGGACCTAATGTTGGCACTAGCTCTCAATCAGAGGTTGAAAAACCTGTTGAGCCTCAGCCAAGTACAGCTGGGGAATCTGACATACCTCCACCTCCTGTCCGGAGATCTGATAGAGTACGTCATGCACCTGAATTCTATGGCTTACATATTAATGAAGGTGATGAGTCAATGGTAGGTGACGATGAACCTACCAGCTATCAGGAAGCAACGGCAGGCCCAGATGCTGCCAAATGGAAGGAGGCTCTGGAGAGCGAGATGAAATCCATGTATGATAACCAAGTTTGGAACTTGGTTGATCAAACACCTGGCCTTAAAACAGTTGGGTGTAAATGGGTCTTCAAGAAGAAGACAGACATGGATGGAAAAGTACACACATATAAAGCCAGACTGGTGGCAAAGGGTTATACTCAAACCCAAGGGATTGATTATGAGGAAACTTTTTCACCAGTGGCAATGATTAAATCTATCAGGATATTGTTTGCCATCGCAGCCTTTTATGACTACGAAATATGGCAAATGGATGTAAAAACCGCTTTCCTTAATGGAAAACTTTCAGAAGATGTGTATATGACACAACCAGAGGGTTTTGTACAGTCCAAATATCCCAATAGAGCGTGTAAACTTGTGAAGTCGATTTATGGACTCAAACAAGCATCTCGCAGCTGGAATCTCTGCTTCGATGAGAAAATCAAAGAGTTTGGATTTTCGAGAAGTGAAGATGAGCCATGTGTATATGTCAGAGCTAGTGGGAGTGTTGTTGTCTTCCTTGTGCTGTATGTTGATGACATACTGCTAATGGGAAACAATGTCCTAATGTTGCAAAGTGTTAAAACTTGGCTTGGGGATTGTTTCGATATGAAAGACTTGGGAGAAGCGACATACATACTTGGTATAAAGATCTATAGAGATAGATCTAGGCGACTCATTGGTTTAAACCAGAGTACATACATAGACAAAATCTTGAAAAGATTCAAGATGCAAGATTCCAAGAAAGGATTCGTGCCTATGCAACGTGGTATGACATTGAGTAGAGACCAATGTCCTAGTTCTAGTAATGAACGAGAAAGAATGAGTCGAATCCCATATGCTTCAGCAATGGGATCGATCATGTATGCCATGTTATGTACAAGGCCTGACGTCTCTTGTGCCTTGAGTATGACGAGTCGTTATCAGGCCAATCCTGGTGAAAATCATTGGACCGCAGTCAAGAACATTCTTAAGTATCTTCGGAGGACGAAGGAAGTGTTCTTGGTCTATGGGGGCATGGAAGAACTCACTGTAAGTGGTTATAGTGATGCTAGCTTCCAAACCGACAGAGACGACTCCTGTTCGCAGTCAGGATTCGTGTTCTTACTGAATGGTGGGGCAGTAACTTGGAAGAGTACCAAGCAAGAAACAGTAGCTGATTCGACAACGGAGGCTGAGTATATTGCAGCTAATGAAGCTGCAAAGGAAGCCATGTGGATGAAGAAGTTCATCGGGGATCTCGGTGTTGTTCCTAGCATTGATGGTCCAGTTGAGATCTTCTGTGACAATGAGGGTGCAGTCGCCTTGGCGAAAGAACCCAGAGCTCACAAGCGCACAAGGCATATACACCGGAAGTATCATTATATCCGGAGGCTCGTTGAAGAAGGAGACATCACGATTAGTAGAGTTACATCAGAAGATAATCTTGCTGATCCATTCACTAAACCGTTATCTCAGGCCAAGAATGATTCTCATACTAGGTCGATGGGCATTAGATTTGCAAATGAGTTGGTTTAAGTGTATTTAATTTAGTTTGATTTGTGTTTGGAACTCAAGCAATGTGATACTCTATTTGTTTTGAAGATTATTATGTGGAGAACTTAATATATGCATGAAGGCAGTCATTTCATCAGTCTATCATTGTGTTCCAATTTTGCATGTTTTATTGACTTCCTGAATAATTATTTTATTATTCAAAACGTCCACAGTCGGTCATACTTTTGGGAGTAAGTATTGATTCAAGGCTGGCATGAGGAATTAGTAAATTGTCCATAGAGATGGACATAGCATAGAGATGCGCTAATTCTCATGTGTACTTAATAGGGATTAAGTATTGGAGTAACCTGTACTTAGAGATTACTTCATGGAATGTGTCACGAGTAATTCTAAGATGGTAATATCTTATATTCTTCAAGCGGAGATGCATTGATTCTTAGTCCTGCAGTCTGTTATGTCTTGGTTTTCTCCAACGTTGTCCGTAACTGGCAGCCATACAGGGAATGTCCAGATATGACATGATGAGTGGGCGAGATCCGTGTAGTCAAAGTTTATTTGTTCCTTCTGTCCTAACAGGAGAAGCGATATCCGTGGGCCCCTCGATGATTGGGTGTTGACAGCAAATGTACGGTCGTACTCGAACTGAATTGATATAGAATCAATAAGTGCAGTTTGTTGTGGTCATCACAAATCTCTATCGGGAAACATAATCTTGAATGTTTGAGACTGACAGAATTCCATGTCAGACGTTCATATGGATATCTTGTAGAACAAAGGAATATTTGATCACTTGCCTAAGGGTTGTTTCATTAGATGAACACGACATTTGTCTAGGATAACATACACCTTACTAGGTTAATGAATATTAGACCATACGGTTGTTATAACAAGTGCAAGTGGGAGACTGTTGGTTATATGCCCATCGTTATAACAAGTTGGTAATATTATTATGAATAGTAGGGTCCTTTTGGGTTACACGCAAGAGACGATTTAGCTAAAAGAGATCGAAAATAAACTTGAGGGGTTAAGTTTATTAATATACCAAAGTAAAGGTATATTAATTAGAAACTTAATAAGGATAAAGGACTAAAGTGAAATATCCACAAAGGAGGGGATAAGGATGAGGAGCACTATAAATACAACCCTAAATCTGAGTTGTAAGGGCTGCCAAAACCCTAATTTTCGTCACTCTCCTCCCACCCCTCGGTATACGGCCGATTTCTTTCAAAACCCTAAGTATTACGTGCTAAAACTTCAAGCAAAGGTATATACTACATCAACAGGTGCTGGATCGTTGTCTTGGGTGCGGTTACATTAGAGGAGTTCTACTTTGGGCTCTCGTCATCCTAACAAAATCAGATCTGAGATTCAAAAGGTATGTCTTGAACCCTCTTGATTTTACAGTTACAAAAGTGTGCATGATTCTGTGATCCTGGTTGAATGCGATTTAGATTTCTGTTTCCGCTGCGTTTGTTTTATGTTATCGTATTCCAACACAATTTGTGATGACAATGTTGTAAACATTTTATTTGCTTTAATAAGATTTATGCACATAAAACTTTCAAACAATAATCCTTCAAAGTTCAAACAAATCTGTTTATATATAAATACTATAATAGATGTCATTTAGTCAACATGGTTCAAAATAAATTTTTATCATGTACCACATTAATTTGAATTTATTAGAAATAAAACGAAGTGGACATCAGTGAGTACCTGTCAAAATTTTACGAAATCGGTCCTAAAACTGAAACCAATGGTTCATGGAATGTTGCAATCGATTCCTAATCTGGTTACAATCAATAACGCAAAAGAACAAAGATATGAGGAAAATGGTTTAAGCCTCTCTACTTATGGATTTGTGCTTTCCCTTAAAATTTATTTCTTAAGTTATGTGGGATAAAAAAAATATATTAGTCTTTTTACTTATAGATGTTTAATTTTTCTTCAGTTGTGTTTTTAGCGATGTGGGATAAGAAAATAATATAAAATAACACAATATGAAGGAAATTTTGATCTTACGTCGTCATGATAAACCAACTCAAGAAGTTTTTTTACTCTATAAATAAAGGTCTCCCTCAAAGTTAAGACAATCATATAAATCATTAGATATTTTTTGCTGTTGGAAACATTTTCAAATATTAAAGTTCAAGGAAATATATAGTTACAAATTTTTTATTTTTTATTTTAATGAGGTTGAGCTTTAAAATTTTACCAAGTCGATCCGAGATGAGTTATGGCTTCGTTCATCAAGTTGTACAAAACCGCATGCATTATGTTGAATAATGCAATTTTGAACTTTTATTTCTTATGAAATATTGATGGTCAAAAATGATTATTTATAATATTCTCAAAGATCATTCAATCAATGTACTTCATGATAAATATTTATCATTTACCATATTTTTTGGATTTTTAGAAAAATAAATACAAGTTAACACTAGTGGGTACTTGTCCAAATTTTACAAACTCGGCAAAAAAAAAAAACTAATGGTTCATGGAATGTTGCAACTGATGGCTAGGTCAAATTTAATAAAACAAAAAATAGAGATATAAAGGAAATGATTTTAGTCTCTCTACTTATAGATACTTTCTTTCCCTTAAATTTAATTTCTTAGGTGATGTTAAATGAAAAATATATTAGTCTTTTATAGATGTTTGATTTTCCTTTAATGTTGTTTGTTAAGCAATGTGTAATGAGAATTATTCTACAAAAATCACACAGGAAACAAACATAAAAAACTTTTTTATTCTATAAATAAATGTCTTGAAATATTAAAGTTTAAGGAAATATATTGTTAAAACTTTTATTATTTTTATTCTAATAGTATTGTGTTTTAAAAATATAGGAAATATATCTCCTAATGAAAATGAATTCCTTCATTAATTTACACAAAAATGCATGCACCGCTTCGTATAACGTAATTTAGAACTTTTGCGATACAATTTTAACTATAAATTGTATATGAAAAAATAAGAATATATAAAAAATAATAATAAATGAAAAAATAAAAATCATCATTTGGTATTTTTGGTTTATATTGTTTAAAATTCAACATTATGTAAAGTATATTTTTTAACATTATGTAAAGTATACTTTTTAATCATTTACATCTTTTTATTAGCTTTATTTTTTTGTTGAATATTTTTATTCTAATTTATATTTTATAACATTGAGCATGATTATAAGACAAAACAAAATCATAATTATAAGACAAAATAAATATAAAAAATAAAAGAGAATACTATTAATTTAAATTAAATATTTGAAATTGGAACATGAGTAAATACGTAATCTTTAAATTGATTTAAAAATAGATAAAAGTAGAATTAAATTTGGAATTATACAAAAATTGTATCCATGCAAACATGTTGGTAGACTAATAAAATCATGTGGTTTGAGATAACGTTTTATATTATTATTTGACGAATTGTATTTATTCATTAAATTTGTTACAATTCATTTTCTTCCAAATTTATAACACATGTATCTATTATCAACATAAAACCTTATTTTAACCATAGCACCATAAAACCAACATATTAACCCTTGGATCAAACAATCAATGGGTACTCATAATGACATAATAGACTAATGTATTATTAAGAGAACTAAGTTAAAAAGGATTAAGTGTAATTTTGGTATAAATAATATTTGTTACCTGAAAATCAGTCTATCTAATTTAAAATGCCCTTTTATATCTTTACCTAACCCTAAATATTTTCTTCACCCCTTGGCCCTCGCCCTTATCTTCACCTTCTCTATAACTTTCCTTGTCACAACAATCTACTAGAAATCCATACGACCATACCCATTCAAGCTCCGAGAACAGAAAAACTCATGCAAATCATCTGCAACGAATCCTCTACACAAATGGTTTTCTCAGCGATGAGTCATCTGCACCTGTAACAACCATGTGAGGTATAATAAGATGATTGTAATGCGAAGTATAGAGAAGACATTTGGTTAGATAACATTGGCATATTTGTTGTTGACAGAGAATGAAGAGTTAGAAACTTATTTGGAAGCCTTGAGGATGAAATAATTCAAACAATGGAAGAAGGCTACTGAGGATGAGTTGCACTCACTTTGTGACACCCATCGCCAGGGATTTATAATTAAAACATTATTTAGTAATAAAGATATCATTAATTCCAAAGAAATCTCATTGTTGCAGAAAATACGGTCCCAAAACATCCCAAAATGGTAATTTAAAACATGTAGCGAGGTGGTATCATAATTCAAGTACAAAACATGGTCTAAATGGCCACACAACTCGTGGTCTTCTAAAAGTCCTTGCTTCCTCACGAGCTCTTATTTAAACCTGAGTACACATCAAAACGGTTAGGCAATTGAAATGCCTAGTGAGTTACCCGAGGCTATCTCTTTGAGAGCGAAAGGTTAACCCTAACACTCGAGACATCCTCCAAAAATATATAGATTTTATACTCACATAAACTAATTTGAATAGTTTATAAATTTACTCAAATAGATAGTATGAAATGCAGCATGATGTATGATGCAACTATCCCACCCCATGTCAATCTCTTGGAAGTCCAACTCACCACAGTGGCACCTACCTAAGTTCGCATACAACATGTCACACCCTGATCCTTGGCGGAATCGATCCAGGCGTGATATATTGTTCAAAGTCTCATGACAACTATGTTATAATATGATTAGATTCAATTAAGTACTAAGTAGGCAAACAATATCCATAACATACAAATACAAATTCAAATACAAACAACATTTATTACATCAAATTTAAATAGTCTTGTGGGTTTCTAAGGTATACCCTACTTTTCATCAACTTCATTCTTCAAATCTACATCATGGGTAAAAACAGGTCAACTACGAGAGTTGGTGAGTAATCTAGTTTTATTAAAGAAAATTGTGAGTTTGAATAATTTGAAATTTGTTTTCTTTTGAAGTTGGCAAGCAACTGTTATTGAGATAACAGTTTATAAATCAAAAATTGATTAACAAATGATAACAACAACAATAAGTCCGCACCCTATATATACATATACATACATATATATATATATATATATATATATATATATATATATATATATATATATATATATATATATATATATATATATATATATATATATATATATATATATATATATATATATATATATATATATATATATATATATAGGATGGAGCATCTAATCATCATACACACTCAACCACGTGCAATCAATCACCTTAGCGTCCCAAGGCGGGGTGGTCAACCCAATAGCGCTATTATTGTCCATAACGTACCTCAAGAATACGGGCATAGTCATGGAGATTAGACTAAAAATGGTAATGCACTACAAGTACATGTATCGTAAACAAACAATAATTATACAAATAATGATTCATGTATAAATGTCCCAACAATGTGTCAATGGTGAAAAAATAATAAAATGAAGTTGAAACATATTGAAACCACATGATACACCCTAAAAGTATTGAAAATTATAAATATGGGGTAGATTACTCACATTAGTCCAATAAGGAATGCGCGTGTTGTACGATAGACGGCTCGAGTCAAAATGTCGTAGAACCTAATATAATTAATAGTTTTGGCTTAGGAATCGATAAACGGGAATATAGTATTAATAAAATTAATTAGACACATATTCTTATATTAGATGAATTAACAATAATCCAAATTTTGTTTTGAATACTAATGTATTCATATGTTAAATGAATTTTAAATTGAATTAATTACTTTGCTTAATTAATTTATATTTTCACTTTAGGCAAGATTTTAATAATTTCTTATTAAAATAATAACTAGTAAAATTATAAGTATTTACAGATTTTATATATTATAAACAATTATTTATATGAAATAATCATTAAAAGTGCATTTTTACATGCTTAGATATTTAGGAAAATGGTTTTAAATACTAAAAAGTAATGAAACATTATGAAATTATCAGAAAATCATTATTTCATAAAATAGTAATTACCGTAAAATTTTCATATTTTTCTTAACTTCTTTAGTATTTATTTAGTATTTTAATAATTAAACCACAACAAATTTCGGGAAAAATAATAAATGATTTCCAAAAATTCTGGAAAATTAACCATAGTTTTCTAACATTATATTGAGCCTACTGTAAATGTTTTGAATATTTTGGACTATGGGAAGTATTTCTTATGTTTTTCATTATTAACTAATCAATAAAATCATAAATAATAGGAAAATATTAAGAGAAATTCATTAAACTTTTTATTTATGATTAACATGTTTTATATGATATTAGGATAAGGTTTTATAATTTTTGGACATGTGTAGCTATTTATTATCAATTTAAACCATTAAATAATCATTAAATCAGGAAAAATAAGCAAACTTTCTTACAAAAATCTGTAAATTTTGTCATGGAGTCTTTAAAACGATAATAATGTGCGAAAAATATAAAATCTAGTTTTTAACATACATAACTATATTTTTCAATTTATTTATCTACAACAAAATAAAATACAAAATAAGAATCAAACAGTAATATAAATGCATGAAACTTTATAAATCCAATTTACTCAATATATGGGTTGTTCCAAAATGTTTCCAGAATTTATTGACTGCAAAAAGTGTTTTATGTGAATTATTGCCCTATTTTATTGCAATAATTATAGTAATTCAATAAAAATAAGTTATTTTCTGAAAATTTCCAGAACTTCTTATTTTATTGATGGGATCCTGAGAAAAATCAGGTTTATGCATAATATGAGTTTTAGATAGTTTGGTGGATTTAATTTGTTTCATTCATGAATTTGAGACTTTTAACAACATACATTGATGAATGCTTCAAGAGGGATGAAGATTTGAGTATATTGGAGTGTTCTTGGCTGAAATATGAAGATTTCTAGGAGGAATTTCGAGATTGAGAGTGAGAGAAAGAATAGATATGGTTTGAGTGGTGATGAGAATAATGTGTTGGGAGAAAAATGAAAGGAAATATGATGGGAGGTGTGAGTGGGAGACAATGGGAATAAACTTTTACTTTTGGTGTAACGACCCAAAAATCTCGAATTTATATTCGAGAAAATACGTAAAGAAAAGACTAAAAATATTTTGAAAGTTTTAAAATAATTTACTTAGAAATGTGGTAAAATACCAAAAGTTTGGAAAAAGATGGTGAGAAAGGGCAAAATGGTCATTTGACATCCAAATGACTTTTAAGTAAGGAGAATATAATTTTTGGAGTTTATATATAATGAAATAAAATTTTGACACCAAATAATAGTGATAAGTATTTGAAAGTTAATTCTAGTAAAAGAGGGTAATTTTGTCATTTTACCATAAAGGGGTAATTTGGTCATTTGCCCATGTATAAGATTTATTATAAAAGTATAATTCTAGTTTGGACCAAAAATGTAAGAAATAAAACTTAGTGTAATAAGAGTTGGGTTCTAGTGTTAAAAATATGAAGAAATTAAGTCCAGGGGCTGTTTTGTCATTAAGCCAAAGTTGGAAAATATAAAAATGGGAAAATATCTCATTAATAATCATAATTTCTGAAGATGGTTCTAGAGAGGATACGGGAGAAAACGATTTCTAGGATTCATGAAGAAATTGAAGCAACTATCTTGGAATTGAAGAATTCCAAGCCAAAGAAGGTTAGTAAACATGATTTTAGAGTTGTTTAACCCATTTCCCGTAAGCAAGTTACTGTAGCTTCGAGATTTTAGTGGCTAGAGGAGGATTATCCTATGATTCCTAGTCTTAACTTGTGTCTTAATCACTACCTAAACCTAGTTTAACCATTGAAAGTGTTAAAAATCAAGAAATAAGAATTTTAGCTCAAGAACCCTAGAAATGGGTTTGTGAAATTGAAAGTGATTTTTATTGTTTTGTTAGGTTCTAATAATCACTTAAGATGTATAAATACATTCCTAAGTGATTGATTTCAAAAATTTGCATTTTTGGGGAAAATTATCAAAAACGGGATTTTATGAAAATAAATCAAATTATGAGTTTGAAACTGATTGTAAATGATCTAATAAGTCTAAAGTGTCATAAAAGACATGAGAAATCAATTCCAATCTTGGAAATTCATTAAAATGATTTTTTTGAGTAAAAATGAGTTTTTGGGGATGATTTCAATCAAAAGTGATGAAATTGAAGAAACTATGGTTTAGATGTATAAAGGAGTTGTTATTTTAGTCCTAGAATGATTCTAAACCAATTAAGTCAAGTATTAAGAACATATCTTAAAAATCATCAAAGTATGTTGCTATTGTTGAAAAATTGGAATTTTGTCAAAAGCCTTAGAATTCAATTTTATATGATCAAATTAATCCTAAAGGGTTTTAATGAGTTCCATATGTGGTATTTGTTAAAATAAAACAGTAGAAATGATTAATTTCAAACAAATTCGGTTTTTTGGATCAAAAATGCAAAAACGGGAATGTTTGGAAAAGTAATCAAAATCTATGATTTTTATGATTAAAGACATGAAGTAAATGAATGGTTTTGGTCTTGGAACAAACCCTAGGGATTAAGTCATGTATTAAGGGCTTAATATGAGAAAATGGAAATTTGTAGCATAAAAATTGGGCAATTCTGGGCTGCTGTTCAGCTGGCGCGGTGCGCCCCTCCTTGGGCGCAGTGCGCCCAGCGGCAGAGTGAAAATGCAGTTTTCTCAATTAGTCTCCTGCCAAGCCCAAATGGATTTTGAGTTTTGGTCTTAAACTTGTCCGTTTGACCTCAAATTTTAAACATAGGTCTAATATGTTATGAAACTTCATGAAAAATTGTCGGAATCGAAATACGATCCCCGAGGGTACTGTAGCAAAATACGTATAAAATACAACTTAACTAAAGTTGGTCATTTAAAAGTTATAGACTTGTTATGACCCAAGATAGTATTATAAGGACTCTCATGAGTTATAGAATCTGTTAGCATTAATGTTAATGTATAATATGTTAATTATAGGTCCATGCCAAGTGACTAATGGATCAAAAGAGTATAAATACAAGGAACGTGTAGCCAATTTTCTAGCAATACGTGAGGTGAGTACATGCAGTATTTTTACCCATTCTGGGGTACATGGCAAGTAAGTATTTTCAAGATTTCTTATAAAATCTTATATGTGAAATTATATGCAAGAGTTTTATTTCTAACTTATTTGTGAAAGTCTAATGCTATAATTGAAGATATGTTTTGAACTATAAGTCAAATTAAGTGAAAGTATATATTGGCTTATGAGTCAATTATGTGAAAGTAAGTTTTGGTCTATGAACCAATTATGTGAAAGTACATGTTTAATACAGGTTATACATGTTTGAGAGTATGGATAGGCATATAGCCATAAAATGTTTAAGAAATATGTTTTGGTTACAAACTTTATATGTTTTCAAGTATGAAAGGACATATAGCCACAATATCTTTGGAAAATTATAAATTTGGCATCTAGCCATAAAGACAGAAAGTATGAAGTTTGGCGCTTAGCCATAAGTTATATGTATGTATGTAATGTTCAAGCAAGCAGAAAATGTTTTGTATGACTGGTAATTGTAGCAAGCAGCGTTAGTAACGGAACTATGTTCCAACCTTCCCGGGTTAGGTAAGGGGTCTACTGGGGACAAGCCCCATCACGAAGTAGACTGCCTCAGCACTTCTATGGTGAGGATTGATCCGTTCTTTCTAGCCATAGAGACTTGGGGTATCACTTATAGTGATTAAAGCCCTAAGTATAAAAATCCAGCAAGCTTATAAAACCAGTCAAAGAAAGTAAGAAAGATATTATTTTTGTAAAGTATGTCATAAAATGATTTTGAAAAGTAAAGAATTATAGTATGTTGTTATTTTAAAGTTTTGAAAGAAGATATTTTTACAAGGTATGATATGTAATGATTTTGAAAAGTGTAGAGCTATGGCATGATATTATTATAAAACTTGAAAGATGTTTTTATGTTATAAGTTTTATAAAAAGGTTGGAAAAGAAATTAAAAGTTTGAGTCTAAAACTCATGTAACTCACGAGACAATTTTTGTCTTACGTATTCTATGTTTTGCCATGTATTCCAGGTCTATATAAGTTGCTATTGATGGGATGAAGTTTAGCTGGAGTGGAGCTTAAGTTAGCTCCTATATTGGACTCAAGGTTAAATCCTTCTTGCTTACTATGGTTAGCTTGATGTGAATTTGTACACCCAAAGTTTTTAACATATAAATAATCGGTTTTTGATAAACCGTATTTTTGTAATCATGTATATATACGAAAAACCATAGTATTTGCAAACAGTAGAAATGGGGTGTCACAAGTTGGTATCAGAGCCATAGTTTAAGCGAATTAGGATTGGCTTGTTCCACTCCTAGGCTTAAACTCATACTATAGAAATGTTAGTTTATGAAAGTATGTTATATGATGTCTTAAATGATTAAGACATTATGCATTATGTAAAATATGTAGATATATAACACTAAGAAGTGTTAAGCTAATGTTTAAAATGAGCAAAAAAAAAAAAAAAAAAAATCTGGCCTTTAGGAAAATTATATGATATTTTTCGTAACTGTCTATATTTAATAAAGGCTATATTATAAAGTAGAAAGATTTTCGGTATTGATCACCATGTATTTATAATGGTGTTATATGTTAAAGGAACCAGTGTCCCATGAAACCTTGTGGTAACAACAGAATCAATATGTATAGGTGGTTATGGTAATATGGGCCCGTATTATCATAATCACAGGATATGTATTGAGACCGGTGGAATCACAAAGGAATTATGGTATTCTGGTGGGTAAGGTTATGAAGAGAGCAGTAAGTAAAACATAGGAATTATATGCCTATGAAATAACAACTAGTAAGGTTATAAGCTTTAAAAGCTAATGTAGTGGATATATACCACTTAGTATGGTAAAGTAAAGGAAATAATGTGATAATTAATCTTTTTAGACAGATTGAAAGACATTAAATTATATGCCTGTCGAGACGAGAGGACGTATGTATAAGAGCAACCTAAAAGGGAATTATGGGTATTGATTACCTATATAAAAGTTGTAAGACTTTTACAGGAATAATGAAATTATAAGTGAAGTGTATTAATAGTACAATGTTATAATGAGTAATAAAAGTAAAGTAAGATACCCAAATGGGGGAAAAGAATGATGAATGAGAAATTGTAAAAGATTATGAAATTTAAAGTAAATTGCATTGTTGTAATGAGATTAAATGAACATGAAGTGAGAATTAAAGGTTGAATGCCTAAATAAATGTTAGGCAAGAAACTAAAGGTGAAACAAATAACGATAAGATAGTGGTTGTCAGGAAATAAATTCCACAACCAAATGAATGAAATAAAAGAGGTAATACCAGTAATGAAAGAGTATAATGATGTATGATAATGGAAGAAAAATCAAAAGCATGTGAGCAAAATGACTAAAGGTCATAAATGATATGAAGTAAAGAAAAAGAGTAAATATCTAAACAAGTAGTAAACGAAGAATTAAAGATAATGTAAGAATGATAGTAAATAGACATGAAGTTATTACTTCCGAATAGAAATGATGGGTAAAGGAATCCAAAGATTGTGAGAAATGGTCAGTACATGGCTAGTAGCCATGAAATACAAAGAAGTGTATGTATGTTATATGTGTTTATAAATGTAAAAGCATGAGTAAGTTTTGAGATATAAATATAATGTATAAAAGTATAAAAGTGGTTATGAAATAAGTATTCTAATTAGAATACTATAAAGTATGAAGCAAGGAGTAAAATGATGTATTGGGCAAATTGCCTCGAAATACAAAAGAACGAAAGATGACGAAAAAAAAATAAATGGCAATTGTGTATCACCTAAAGATACATAAGAAGTAAGTTGTATATGAAATATATAATGTTGTAAAGAAACATATAGTGTAAAGGAGTGGAGTTTAAACGAAAGAATAGCATAATGTGTTAGGCATGTAGCCTTATAACACATAACAGAAATGATAAAAGATGTAGAAGTAAAGAGTAACGAGAGATAATGGTGATTGAGGGTTATGTCAAAGAACTCGTCATGGGACGAAAATGTCAACAATACCTAGTTGAATTTCTAAATCAAAAGAGAATCAAGTATATACATATGTGTATATTATGCGATAAAAAAAAATTGTAAGTATATGTCAAGAAGTTAATGAATGTAGTTTGTAAAACATAAATACACCACAAGATAATAATATTATGAAAAGTGAAGTAAGTATCGGAATGTGAATTATAGTATGAAACATGTATAGAGTTCTATAAGTGAATTGAAGAAAAACAAATTTCGAATCAATCATGGTAAACAATTTAGATACCGCGAGGAAAGAGTAAACAGAAGATCAGGTGCTAAACTAAGCACTAATGTGAGAAATAGAATCGGCAAAGAAATACTAAAAATATAAAGTATTAATATGAGAAGGGTACGTGGAGTATCCAAAAAGGAAAGAAAAGTATACTTATAAAAGTATTGTACAAAAATTTTAAGAAAATGAGAAAGACATGTTTATACGAATAAGTAATGAGTAATGAGACCGAAATCTCATAAAAGAAGATGAAAGAAATATCTAAGTTGATTATATGTTGAATATGAAAGTAATACAAGTAAAGAATGATACAAGACAAATATTAGAGAAGGTAATACATATAATGTACAGGAAATGAGTAAAAAGTATGTGAAAAATGATTTTTCTTAAAAGTGTGAATTAAGAAGGAAGTTGACTGAAATACTATATCAACTTCAACAGTAAAACTGTACAAGCTTATAAGGTTAAATATGGTGTATTATACATAGAAAGAAATTTAATGATGTCTAATTGTTAAAATAAAAAGCGGTATATCGTTTCAGCACATTTAGAACGAGATGAGTAGATTCTTGTAAACAATATGATGATTCGACAAATTCTGTCCCAATCAGAAAAGTAAAAATGTGAAGTGTAACAAGAAGAAGGAAAATACATCCTTTATAAATAATAGTGAGCCAGTAGTGGGAAATAGAGATAAAGGAAAAAAATTGAAGTTTAAAAGTTTTAAAAACAAATGTAAGAGAAATAAGATGTTGTAAAAAAAAAACTTCTGTAAAGAAGAAATAACAGTGAATTATCTAGGAAGTAACGAATGAGAAAAGAAATATGAAGAAAAGAAGGGTGAAGATAAATAAGCAATATTAAATGAAGGTGAAAAGATTTCTTAAGAAAAATGTCCATTAAGGGACAAAATTTATACAAGGAAAAGATTTTGATGTCTTTATGAATTTGTAAAAATATGAAACATATATAATTATGTTTAATGGTATTTGAAAATTTTACAAGTAAAGAATACTATGAGTATAATCTCACTTGTTTTAGTAAAAATATGAGAAGAATTATAAAGTAGATTGCTATTTATGATAACAAGTATTGAAGTATGAAACTATTTTGTCAAATAAGTTTACTAAGAGATTGTATGACAATGAAATGAGGTAGAAAAGAAAGATTAAAAGATAAAACAGTGAAGGTTATGATTATGTGTTGGTAAAAAGAAAGTATCAAAAAAAATTGTGTGATGATTCCGAGGACGGAATCCCAATAAGGGGGAGGTAGTTGTAACGACCCAAAAATCTCGAATTTATATTCGAGAAAATACGTAAAGAAAAGACTAAAAATATTTTGAAAGTTTTAAAATAATTTACTTAGAAATGTGGTAAAATACCAAAAGTTTGGAAAAAGATGGTGAGAAAGGGAAAAATGGTCATTTGACATCCAAATGACTTTTAAGTAAGGAGAATATAATTTTTGGAGTTTATATATAATGAAATAAAATTTTGACACCAAATAATGGTGATAAGTATTTGAAAGTTAATTCTAGTAAAAGAGGGTAATTTTGTCATTTTACCATAAAGGGGTAATTTGGTCATTTGCCCATGTATAAGATTTATTATAAAAGTATAATTCTAGTTTGGACCAAAAATGTAAGAAATAAAACTTAGTGTAATAAGAGTTGGGTTCTAGTGTTAAAAATATGAAGAAATTAAGTCCAGGGGCTGTTTTGTCATTAAGCCAAAGTTGGAAAATATAAAAATGGGAAAATATCTCATTAATAATCATAATTTCTGAAGATGGTTCTAGAGAGGATACGGGAGAAAACGATTTCTAGGATTCATGAAGAAATTGAAGCAACTATCTTGGAATTGAAGAATTCCAAGCCAAAGAAGGTTAGTAAACATGATTTTAGAGTTGTTTAACCCATTTCCCGTAAGCAAGTTACTCTAGCTTCGAGATTTTAGTGGCTAGAGGAGGATTATCCTATGATTCCTAGTCTTAACTTGTGTCTTAATCACTACCTAAACCTAGTTTAACCATTGAAAGTGTTAAAAATCAAGAAATAAGAATTTTAGCTCAAGAACCCTAGAAATGGGTTTGTGAAATTGAAAGTGATTTTTATTGTTTTGTTAGGTTCTAATAATCACTTAAGATGTATAAATACATTCCTAAGTGATTGATTTCAAAAATTTGCATTTTTGGGGAAAATTATCAAAAACGGGATTTTATGAAAATAAATCAAATTATGAGTTTGAAACTGATTGTAAATGATCTAATAAGTCTAAAGTGTCATAAAAGACATGAGAAATCAATTCCAATCTTGGAAATTCATTAAAATGATTTTTTTGAGTAAAAATGAGTTTTTGGGGATGATTTCAATCAAAAGTGATGAAATTGAAGAAACTATGGTTTAGATGTATAAAGGAGTTGTTATTTTAGTCCTAGAATGATTCTAAACCAATTAAGTCAAGTATTAAGAACATATCTTAAAAATCATCAAAGTATGTTGCTATTGTTGAAAAATTGGAATTTTGTCAAAAGCCTTAGAATTCAATTTTATATGATCAAATTAATCCTAAAGGGTTTTAATGAGTTCCATATGTGGTATTTGTTAAAATAAAGCAGTAGAAATGATTAATTTCAAACAAATTCGGTTTTTTGGATCAAAAATGCAAAAACGGGAATGTTTGGAAAAGTAATCAAAATCTATGATTTTTATGATTAAAGACATGAAGTAAATGAATGGTTTTGGTCTTGGAACAAACCCTAGGGATTAAGTCATGTATTAAGGGCTTAATATGAGAAAATAGAAATTTGTAGCATAAAAATTGGGCAATTCTGGGCTGCTGTTCAGCTGGCGCGGTGCGCCCCTCCTTGGGCGCGGTGCGCCCAGCGGCAGAGTGAAAATGCAGTTTTCTCAATTAGTCTCCTGCCAAGCCCAAATGGATTTTGAGTTTTGGTCTTAAACTTGTCCGTTTGACCTCAAATTTTAAACATAGGTCTAATATGTTATGAAACTTCATGAAAAATTGTCGGAATCGAAATACGATCCCCGAGGGTACTGTAGCAAAATACGTATAAAATACAACTTAACTAAAGTTGGTCATTTAAAAGTTATAGACTTGTTATGACCCAAGATAGTATTATAAGGACTCTAATGAGTTATAGAATCAGTTAGCATTAATGTTAATGTATAATATGTTAATTATAGGTCCATGCCAAGTGACTAATGGATCAAAAGAGTATAAATACAAGGAACGTGTAGCCAATTTTCTAGCAATACGTGAGGTGAGTACATGCAGTATTTTTACCCATTCTGGGGTACATGGCAAGTAAGTATTTTCAAGATTTCTTATAAAATCTTATATGTGAAATTATATGCAAGAGTTTTATTTCTAACTTATTTGTGAAAGTATAATGCTATAATTGAAGATATGTTTTGAACTATAAGTCAAATTAAGTGAAAGTATATATTGGCTTATGAGTCAATTATGTGAAAGTAAGTTTTGGTCTATGAACCAATTATGTGAAAGTACATGTTTAATACAGGTTATACATGTTTGAGAGTATGGATAGGCATATAGCCATAAAATGTTTAAGAAATATGTTTTGGTTACAAACTTTATATGTTTTCAAGTATGAAAGGACATATAGCCACAATATCTTTGGAAAATTATAAATTTGGCATCTAGCCATAAAGACAGAAAGTAATGAAGTTTGGCGCTTAGCCATAAGTTATATGTATGTATGTAATGTTCAAGCAAGCAGAAAATGTTTTGTATGACTGGTAATTGTAGCAAGCAGCGTTAGTAACGGAACTATGTTCCAACCTTCCCGGGTTAGGTAAGGGGTCTACTGGGGACAAGCCCCATCGCGAAGTAGACTGCCTCAGCACTTCTATGGTGAGGATTGATCCGTTCTTTCTAGCCATAGAGACTTGGGGTATCACTTATAGTGATTAAAGCCCTAAGTATAAAAATCCAGCAAGCTTATAAAACCAGTCAAAAAAAGTAAGAAAGATATTATTTTTGTAAAGTATGTCATAAAATGATTTTGAAAAGTAAAGAATTATAGTATGTTGTCATTTTAAAGTTTTGAAAGAAGATATTTTTACAAGGTATGATATGTAATGATTTTGAAAAGTGTAGAGCTATGGCATGATATTATTATAAAACTTGAAAGATGTTTTTATGTTATAAGTTTTATAAAAAGGTTGGAAAAGAAATTAAAAGTTTGAGTCTAAAACTCATGTAACTCACGAGACAATTTTTGTCTTACGTATTCTATGTTTTGCCATGTATTCCAGGTCTATATAAGTTGCTATCGATGGGATGAAGTTTAGCTGGAGTGGAGCTTAAGTTAGCTCCTATATTGGACTCAAGGTTAAATCCTTCTTGCTTACTATGGTTAGCTTGATGTGAATTTGTACACCCAAAGTTTTTAACATATAAATAATCGGTTTTTGATAAACCGTATTTTTGTAATCATGTATATATACGAAAAACCATAGTATTTGCAAACAGTAGAAATGGGGTGTCACATTTGGTGGTCTTCATAATTCCCCACTAGCACAAACATCTCTATGTAATACACTAACTAATATAAAAATTTTATAAAATTTAATGTAGAGTTTATAAAAATAGAGTTTTATAAAAAAATAGGTTATTATTTGATTATAACAATCTACTTTGATTTGAAGTTTAATTATAACATTCAAGTTTGATTCTTTTAATTTAATTAGAGCATCATACTTTGATTTGATTTTAATATGGTATCATAATTTAATTTGATTATAGTTATAACGTTATACTATGCTATATTGCTATTAACGTCAATTTATATCGTATTGTATGGGTTTTAATCCTATTAGCGTCAAGTAAGCTCGAGTAGGGTTTATTAAATTTCCAATTGGGTTGGGTTGACCCGAATCCATTTTAGGCGGATGTCACACAACAAGCACGAAGCATGTTATCCGATCCCCGTATAGGCTAAACTAGAATTAGTGGCCACCACACTAGTCCCATGAGGGTTAGCAAGTCCCTCATGCGGTTCCCTATTGTCGGGAACGGTTTCCCTAAATCCGGGACAACAACTCGTTTGGGTTTGAACTCATGATTTCCCTAAATCCGGGACAATCGTCTCATCTTTGTTATAAGGTTCACACGGTCCACCCCTCCTATATGCAATGCATGAGGGAATGGTCAAACATCTTTTAAAAATCACATAAATATTTCTCTTGTAAAACATCTTTGAGAATAATTCTTTTGATGCCATGCACATATAAAATTTATGCAACATTTAGCACATAAGGGTATGCATGGACAATAAATAAATCACATTCAAAAGTTAAAAGAGGGATGTGTACTCCCGGTAACTCACCTTCCTTAAGTTCCAAAAGAATGTTATCTTCTTGCTTCCACTTCAATTAATCTCCTCCTATAAGAAAAATAATTATCCATATTACAAATGGTTCTAGGACTAATTAAGCTTCACTAAATAAGGGTAATATCTTAGTTATACATTGTCTAATAGTGGGCTTGAACCTTGGAACCCAAGGCCCAAACCATAAAGCTTCAGGTCTAAAAACTGAAAAACTGGCCAAGCAGAGCTACACGGGGCGTGTAGCCGTACACGGGTCGTGTAGCATGACATGCAAAACAACCCGTGGCCTCCAGACCCCCCACACGGGTCGTGTGGCCCTGCACGGGTCGTGTAGACCTGCTGCAACCCCGATTTTTGGTCATTGTCGTTCCTTTTCACTCCAAACAATGTCCAATACTCATCCAAACCCATAACCATCAAGAGGACATTATTTTAATCCGATTTACCACATTATTAGGCTCAATTTAACCATCCAAAGTCATCTTCATTGAATCAAATCCATATTCAAATCCTAATTTACTTCATAAGCTTGAATCAAGAAATATCCAATTACAATCAAACAATTGATCAATGATTCAAGAGGTTCCTTCTTCCATTGGATTGAAATCACTAGGAACTTACTTAAGCTCTTCATAGAACACATTTAGAATACAAGTTGATCCAATCATCAAGGTTTCACCCATTGATGGGTTTTCCCCAAAAATTAGGGTTTATGTGAATCAACAAGCATTCTAAATGATTCTCCAAGCATAGAACCATCAAATTATAAAGAGATAATCATTGGAATACATAAACTACACCTTTGGGATCATAGAATTCATCTCCCCCAACTATGAAACCCGAATTTAAACTTGATCTTCCCAAAATGGTGGGTTTCCAACATGGAGATGAGATTTCTTACCTTAAATCTTCAATAAATTGATGTAACCCACTTAGATCTTGCTAGAATCAAGCTCTTCCACTTGAAACTCCTGAAAATCGCCTTCCCTCCCTTGCTCTCCTCTCAAAAACGTGAACTACAAGAGAGAATGGGGTTTTTCCCCCAATTTAAACTTCCAGCTTGCTTATTTTCAAGTCTAGTCCCTCTAGAACTTAAATTATGACATATTTGCACTAAAAGTCTTTCCCCATCACTTCTAAAATACTTATTACAACCTAAGTCCTTATTCTAGAACTCCATATGAGGAATTTCCATTTATACCCTTATTAAGTCATTTTAGACTAGTTACTTCCTCATCTTCACATTTTAATTAATTTTACTTTTAAATAATTATTATAATTATTAAATTCATTATTTTTATTCATTAAATTATTTACCCTAGATAGAGGATGTTACACACTTGAAAAGAATGAGACTTGGTATCTTGTTAAGTTACCAACAAATAAGAGGACAAATACCAACAGGTGGATATCCGGGGTCAAGGACGAAGTTGATTGGAGCAAAATATACAAGGCTAGATTAGTGGTGAAGGGATTCCAATAGAAGGATAAAGTATATTATAATGACATAGTCTCTCTGGTTGTGAAGCGGCCACAATAAGAACAGTCCTTTGTATTATTGCTTCAAAAGATGTATATCTCGAACAACTTGATATAAAGATAACGTTCTTGCACGATGACCTTGATGAAGATATTTACATTGCACAACCATAAGGTTTTTCAAGTTGAATATTGCAACCTTAACGATACTCCAAAATTTAACGATCATTTGCCTGGATATTATACATTGTTCAATAAGTGCGTCTTTTCATGTACACACCACAGGAGCCCCACTTTCATATTGAAGCTGATGATATGCTATCTTAAATGGGCTCTCTCCCATGCATAAATCTGACCCTTTCGTGATTCCATAACCTTTCATGCTACTCAGACACCAGATTGGCAAAGTGCCCAGACTCTCATAGATCCACTTTTAGTTTTGGTAATTTTCTTGACGATAACCTTATCTCATGGTCCTACGAAAGTCTGAACATTGTCTCTCGCTCTAGTGGCAATGTCGAGTACTAGTGTCTAGCTAACATTGTAACTGAAACTAGCTGAATACACAATCTTTTACTCAAGCTCTACATTTCTATACACATAGCTATCATTGTCTACTACGACAATGTGTTGGTCGTCTTTCTTAGACCACTCCCATCGGGAGTTTATGCCGAGATGCTAACCCTATTTATATATTAAAAAAAGAAAAAAGTTAGTATTGCTTCATAAGTCGGCCACACGACTAGCTCACATAAGATGGTTGCCCTTCTTTCTTTCTTTTATTGAAAAACAAATACAATATTTTTTAAATAAAATACATCAAAATACTTGTAAATTTTCTATATAAAATAAGACTAACGTTGATATATATATATATATATATATATATATATATATATATATATATATATATATATATATATATATATATATATATATATATATATATATATATATATATATATATATATATATATATATGTTTTTTTAAATAAAAAGTTGGTTTAGGTTGAGTTGCTAATAGATGTAGATGTAGTGGATTATGTTTAATTGAGTTGTATAAATAAAAGTGAAAGAAATTAGTTTTTTAATAAGAAAATAAAATTGGATTTAGTTGCTAACAAAAACAGTCCTACTAGCAACCTGATCCAACATTAATATAGAACACATGTGGAAATTGATGTTTTATATTAAAAAAAAAAAAAAAAACTTCTATCGACGACATCCAAGTTTTACATATACCAGCTAAGGTATCAAAATACGTACATCTTCACTACGAGCATTCCACGACAATTGTTCTCATGTTTTATTGTCCAATTTGAACATCAAATTGCGTTCAGATTGAGGGGATTGCTAATAAAATATATTGTGTATATTTTTTATTTATTTACAAAATTTCGGATTGCCTTAGATAGACTCGATTCGTGAGCAACTTGTATCATAAATATGTCATTTGAATGGAATAAAAGACAAACAATCACCATATCCTTTGATCACACCGATGTGGATATGTCTTTTTGATATCATGATTAGCGATTAAGTTAGAAAATGAATATGGTTTCTTGAAAAATTTCTAATAGGTTAGTAAATTTACTCAAAAGTTCATTTTAACGTTATCAATCTTAATGATATTGAACGAATATTACCAAAAAAAATAAAAAATTCGGACCAATATTGCGAGATAAAAATATCGATAACTCTATTACTCTAGTAATAAAACTTAAAACTTTTATACTTAATTTATAGTTTGACCATAACCACATCGAAAATTATAATTTAATCGTGCAATAAAGAAATGATATGGTTTACGGTTGAAAACTCAACCACGCAAGTAGCCAAGGAGTCGGCTGCTTTTTCTATTTTTGGCAATGTGAATTTCAACCTTACAATTGTCTGATTCAATCATTCAAAGCAAGGCCCATTAATCAAAAAGCCACATTTTATCGTTCTCTAATGGGCTTCTAACAATCATGTTTTACCGTTTACTATTGGGCTTTTAAGGGGGGCATCGGATATGCATACGTCATAATGAGTCTTGTGGTTGAAATAACGGCCAGCGACGCCATAAATGGCTTCTTATTCGACCATTGATAAATTTTAAAATAAATATTATTATTACTATTATTATGTACCTATATAAATGTCATATGTATAAACTCAAACCTTTTGCAATTAAATCTTATATTAATCAAATTTCACACAAATATCTCAAACAATATAAAGTATTTTCTTCTTCATCCTCGTCACACGATGAAATATATTTTGATATGTTTATGATAGTGGTATCCCATTTTCTCATCAAAAAATAGAAAGCTCTAGTGTCGTTCGAAAGACTAGAAAGTCTATAAATAGCGATTATACAGATGCATACGAGCCTCTTGTATGTGATTACTTTGTTGATTGATTACAATCAGAGGCATTCAAGAGCACGGCTTTGTTTGAGTAAATCACTATTCCTACATATAGCTAACGATTTAGAAGGAAATTACGAATATTTTTCAATTGAAATAGGATGCTAGAGGCAGACGGGGATTTACTGTGTATCAAAAGTGTACCACTGGGTCCACTGCTCTTCGACTTATGGCATTAGACATCATCGCCAGTGCAACATATGATTATTTGAAGATGACTGGGAGAACAACATATGAATGTACGTATTTGTTTGCTGAATATGTTATCAAGCTTTACGACATTATGTATTTGTGCAAACCTATGTAAAATGATGTTGAACAATTGGTTGAGGCACATAGCACAACACACATTTTCCCAAGAATGCTCAAAAGTCTTGATTATATATACTGGGATTGAGAGAATTGTCCAATTGCATGACCAGGTTAATTCACGCGAGATGATCATGGAGTATCGACGATGATACGTGAAACAGTCGAATCACACAATCTATGGATTTGACATGTGTTCTTTGGTGTTCTTGGGTCGAACAACCATATAGATGTTTTTAGTGAGTCATCGATATTTAATGATATGTTAACTGGAAAGGCACCTGACTTTCCATTTATAGTGAATGGTAATGAATACAAGCATGGGTATTACCTTGTTGATGGGATATACCATGAGTACTCTACATTTGTCAAAACGTATCAACATCCTCAACACGAAGTTGGAAAATATAAAAATGGGAAAATATCTCATTAATAATCATAATTTCTGAAGATGGTTCTAGAGAGGATACGGGAGAAAACGATTTCTAGGATTCATGAAGAAATTGAAGCAACTATCTTGGAATTGAAGAATTCCAAGCCAAAGAAGGTTAGTAAACATGATTTTAGAGTTGTTTAACCCATTTCCCGTAAGCAAGTTACTCTAGCTTCGAGATTTTAGTGGCTAGAGGAGGATTATCCTATGATTCCTAGTCTTAACTTGTGTCTTAATCACTACCTAAACCTAGTTTAACCATTGAAAGTGTTAAAAATCAAGAAATAAGAATTTTAGCTCAAGAACCCTAGAAATGGGTTTGTGAAATTGAAAGTGATTTTTATTGTTTTGTTAGGTTCTAATAATCACTTAAGATGTATAAATACATTCCTAAGTGATTGATTTCAAAAATTTGCATTTTTGGGGAAAATTATCAAAAACGGGATTTTATGAAAATAAATCAAATTATGAGTTTGAAACTGATTGTAAATGATCTAATAAGTCTAAAGTGTCATAAAAGACATGAGAAATCAATTCCAATCTTGGAAATTCATTAAAATGATTTTTTTGAGTAAAAATGAGTTTTTGGGGATGATTTCAATCAAAAGTGATGAAATTGAAGAAACTATGGTTTAGATGTATAAAGGAGTTGTTATTTTAGTCCTAGAATGATTCTAAACCAATTAAGTCAAGTATTAAGAACATATCTTAAAAATCATCAAAGTATGTTGCTATTGTTGAAAAATTGGAATTTTGTCAAAAGCCTTAGAATTCAATTTTATATGATCAAATTAATCCTAAAGGGTTTTAATGAGTTCCATATGTGGTATTTGTTAAAATAAAGCAGTAGAAATGATTAATTTCAAACAAATTCGGTTTTTTGGATCAAAAATGCAAAAACGGGAATGTTTGGAAAAGTAATCAAAATCTATGATTTTTATGATTAAAGACATGAAGTAAATGAATGGTTTTGGTCTTGGAACAAACCCTAGGGATTAAGTCATGTATTAAGGGCTTAATATGAGAAAATAGAAATTTGTAGCATAAAAATTGGGCAATTCTGGGCTGCTGTTCAGCTGGCGCGGTGCGCCCCTCCTTGGGCGCGGTGCGCCCAGCGGCAGAGTGAAAATGCAGTTTTCTCAATTAGTCTCCTGCCAAGCCCAAATGGATTTTGAGTTTTGGTCTTAAACTTGTCCGTTTGACCTCAAATTTTAAACATAGGTCTAATATGTTATGAAACTTCATGAAAAATTGTCGGAATCGAAATACGATCCCCGAGGGTACTGTAGCAAAATACGTATAAAATACAACTTAACTAAAGTTGGTCATTTAAAAGTTATAGACTTGTTATGACCCAAGATAGTATTATAAGGACTCTAATGAGTTATAGAATCAGTTAGCATTAATGTTAATGTATAATATGTTAATTATAGGTCCATGCCAAGTGACTAATGGATCAAAAGAGTATAAATACAAGGAACGTGTAGCCAATTTTCTAGCAATACGTGAGGTGAGTACATGCAGTATTTTTACCCATTCTGGGGTACATGGCAAGTAAGTATTTTCAAGATTTCTTATAAAATCTTATATGTGAAATTATATGCAAGAGTTTTATTTCTAACTTATTTGTGAAAGTATAATGCTATAATTGAAGATATGTTTTGAACTATAAGTCAAATTAAGTGAAAGTATATATTGGCTTATGAGTCAATTATGTGAAAGTAAGTTTTGGTCTATGAACCAATTATGTGAAAGTACATGTTTAATACAGGTTATACATGTTTGAGAGTATGGATAGGCATATAGCCATAAAATGTTTAAGAAATATGTTTTGGTTACAAACTTTATATGTTTTCAAGTATGAAAGGACATATAGCCACAATATCTTTGGAAAATTATAAATTTGGCATCTAGCCATAAAGACAGAAAGTAATGAAGTTTGGCGCTTAGCCATAAGTTATATGTATGTATGTAATGTTCAAGCAAGCAGAAAATGTTTTGTATGACTGGTAATTGTAGCAAGCAGCGTTAGTAACGGAACTATGTTCCAACCTTCCCGGGTTAGGTAAGGGGTCTACTGGGGACAAGCCCCATCGCGAAGTAGACTGCCTCAGCACTTCTATGGTGAGGATTGATCCGTTCTTTCTAGCCATAGAGACTTGGGGTATCACTTATAGTGATTAAAGCCCTAAGTATAAAAATCCAGCAAGCTTATAAAACCAGTCAAAAAAAGTAAGAAAGATATTATTTTTGTAAAGTATGTCATAAAATGATTTTGAAAAGTAAAGAATTATAGTATGTTGTCATTTTAAAGTTTTGAAAGAAGATATTTTTACAAGGTATGATATGTAATGATTTTGAAAAGTGTAGAGCTATGGCATGATATTATTATAAAACTTGAAAGATGTTTTTATGTTATAAGTTTTATAAAAAGGTTGGAAAAGAAATTAAAAGTTTGAGTCTAAAACTCATGTAACTCACGAGACAATTTTTGTCTTACGTATTCTATGTTTTGCCATGTATTCCAGGTCTATATAAGTTGCTATCGATGGGATGAAGTTTAGCTGGAGTGGAGCTTAAGTTAGCTCCTATATTGGACTCAAGGTTAAATCCTTCTTGCTTACTATGGTTAGCTTGATGTGAATTTGTACACCCAAAGTTTTTAACATATAAATAATCGGTTTTTGATAAACCGTATTTTTGTAATCATGTATATATACGAAAAACCATAGTATTTGCAAACAGTAGAAATGGGGTGTCACATTTGGTGGTCTTCATAATTCCCCACTAGCACAAACATCTCTATGTAATACACTAACTAATATAAAAATTTTATAAAATTTAATGTAGAGTTTATAAAAATAGAGTTTTATAAAAAAATAGGTTATTATTTGATTATAACAATCTACTTTGATTTGAAGTTTAATTATAACATTCAAGTTTGATTCTTTTAATTTAATTAGAGCATCATACTTTGATTTGATTTTAATATGGTATCATAATTTAATTTGATTATAGTTATAACGTTATACTATGCTATATTGCTATTAACGTCAATTTATATCGTATTGTATGGGTTTTAATCCTATTAGCGTCAAGTAAGCTCGAGTAGGGTTTATTAAATTTCCAATTGGGTTGGGTTGACCCGAATCCATTTTAGGCGGATGTCACACAACAAGCACGAAGCATGTTATCCGATCCCCGTATAGGCTAAACTAGAATTAGTGGCCACCACACTAGTCCCATGAGGGTTAGCAAGTCCCTCATGCGGTTCCCTATTGTCGGGAACGGTTTCCCTAAATCCGGGACAACAACTCGTTTGGGTTTGAACTCATGATTTCCCTAAATCCGGGACAATCGTCTCATCTTTGTTATAAGGTTCACACGGTCCACCCCTCCTATATGCAATGCATGAGGGAATGGTCAAACATCTTTTAAAAATCACATAAATATTTCTCTTGTAAAACATCTTTGAGAATAATTCTTTTGATGCCATGCACATATAAAATTTATGCAACATTTAGCACATAAGGGTATGCATGGACAATAAATAAATCACATTCAAAAGTTAAAAGAGGGATGTGTACTCCCGGTAACTCACCTTCCTTAAGTTCCAAAAGAATGTTATCTTCTTGCTTCCACTTCAATTAATCTCCTCCTATAAGAAAAATAATTATCCATATTACAAATGGTTCTAGGACTAATTAAGCTTCACTAAATAAGGGTAATATCTTAGTTATACATTGTCTAATAGTGGGCTTGAACCTTGGAACCCAAGGCCCAAACCATAAAGCTTCAGGTCTAAAAACTGAAAAACTGGCCAAGCAGAGCTACACGGGGCGTGTAGCCGTACACGGGTCGTGTAGCATGACATGCAAAACAACCCGTGGCCTCCAGACCCCCCACACGGGTCGTGTGGCCCTGCACGGGTCGTGTAGACCTGCTGCAACCCCGATTTTTGGTCATTGTCGTTCCTTTTCACTCCAAACAATGTCCAATACTCATCCAAACCCATAACCATCAAGAGGACATTATTTTAATCCGATTTACCACATTATTAGGCTCAATTTAACCATCCAAAGTCATCTTCATTGAATCAAATCCATATTCAAATCCTAATTTACTTCATAAGCTTGAATCAAGAAATATCCAATTACAATCAAACAATTGATCAATGATTCAAGAGGTTCCTTCTTCCATTGGATTGAAATCACTAGGAACTTACTTAAGCTCTTCATAGAACACATTTAGAATACAAGTTGATCCAATCATCAAGGTTTCACCCATTGATGGGTTTTCCCCAAAAATTAGGGTTTATGTGAATCAACAAGCATTCTAAATGATTCTCCAAGCATAGAACCATCAAATTATAAAGAGATAATCATTGGAATACATAAACTACACCTTTGGGATCATAGAATTCATCTCCCCCAACTATGAAACCCGAATTTAAACTTGATCTTCCCAAAATGGTGGGTTTCCAACATGGAGATGAGATTTCTTACCTTAAATCTTCAATAAATTGATGTAACCCACTTAGATCTTGCTAGAATCAAGCTCTTCCACTTGAAACTCCTGAAAATCGCCTTCCCTCCCTTGCTCTCCTCTCAAAAACGTGAACTACAAGAGAGAATGGGGTTTTTCCCCCAATTTAAACTTCCAGCTTGCTTATTTTCAAGTCTAGTCCCTCTAGAACTTAAATTATGACATATTTGCACTAAAAGTCTTTCCCCATCACTTCTAAAATACTTATTACAACCTAAGTCCTTATTCTAGAACTCCATATGAGGAATTTCCATTTATACCCTTATTAAGTCATTTTAGACTAGTTACTTCCTCATCTTCACATTTTAATTAATTTTACTTTTAAATAATTATTATAATTATTAAATTCATTATTTTTATTCATTAAATTATTTACCCTAGATAGAGGATGTTACACACTTGAAAAGAATGAGACTTGGTATCTTGTTAAGTTACCAACAAATAAGAGGACAAATACCAACAGGTGGATATCCGGGGTCAAGGACGAAGTTGATTGGAGCAAAATATACAAGGCTAGATTAGTGGTGAAGGGATTCCAATAGAAGGATAAAGTATATTATAATGACATAGTCTCTCTGGTTGTGAAGCGGCCACAATAAGAACAGTCCTTTGTATTATTGCTTCAAAAGATGTATATCTCGAACAACTTGATATAAAGATAACGTTCTTGCACGATGACCTTGATGAAGATATTTACATTGCACAACCATAAGGTTTTTCAAGTTGAATATTGCAACCTTAACGATACTCCAAAATTTAACGATCATTTGCCTGGATATTATACATTGTTCAATAAGTGCGTCTTTTCATGTACACACCACAGGAGCCCCACTTTCATATTGAAGCTGATGATATGCTATCTTAAATGGGCTCACTCCCATGCATAAATCTGACCCTTTCGTGATTCCATAACCTTTCATGCTACTCAGACACCAGATTGGCAAAGTGCCCAGACTCTCATAGATCCACTTTTAGTTTTGGTAATTTTCTTGACGATAACCTTATCTCATGGTCCTACGAAAGTCTGAACATTGTCTCTCGCTCTAGTGGCAATGTCGAGTACTAGTGTCTAGCTAACATTGTAACTGAAACTAGCTGAATACACAATCTTTTACTCAAGCTCTACATTTCTATACACATAGCTATCATTGTCTACTACGACAATGTGTTGGTCGTCTTTCTTAGACCACTCCCATCGGGAGTTTATGCCGAGATGCTAACCCTATTTATATATTAAAAAAAGAAAAAAGTTAGTATTGCTTCATAATTCGGCCACACGACTAGCTCACATAAGATGGTTGCCCTTCTTTCTTTCTTTTATTGAAAAACAAATACAATATTTTTTAAATAAAATACATCAAAATACTTGTAAATTTTCTATATAAAATAAGACTAACGTTGATATATATATATATATATATATATATATATGTTTTTTTTAAATAAAAAGTTGGTTTAGGTTGAGTTGCTAATAGATGTAGATGTAGTGGATTATGTTTAATTGAGTTGTATAAATAAAAGTGAAAGAAATTAGTTTTTTAATAAGAAAATAAAATTGGATTTAGTTGCTAACAAAAACAGTCTTACTAGCAACCTGATCCAACATTAATATAGAACACATGTGGAAATTGATGTTTTATATTAAAAAAAAAAAAAAAAAAACTTCTATCGACGACATCCAAGTTTTACATATACCAGCTAAGGTATCAAAATACGTACATCTTCACTACGAGCATTCCACGACAATTGTTCTCATGTTTTATTGTCCAATTTGAACATCAAATTGCGTTCAGATTGAGGGGATTGCTAATAAAATATATTGTGTATATTTTTTTATTTATTTACAAAATTTCGGATTGCCTTAGATAGACTCGATTCGTGAGCAACTTGTATCATAAATATGTCATTTGAATGGAATAAAAGACAAACAATCACCATATCCTTTGATCACACCGATGTGGATATGTCTTTTTGATATCATGATTAGCGATTAAGTTAGAAAATGAATATGGTTTCTTGAAAAATTTCTAATAGGTTAGTAAATTTACTCAAAAGTTCATTTTAACGTTATCAATCTTAATGATATTGAACGAATATTACCAAAAAAAATAAAAAATTCGGACCAATATTGCGAGATAAAAATATCGATAACTCTATTACTCTAGTAATAAAACTTAAAACTTTTATACTTAATTTATAGTTTGACCATAACCACATCGAAAATTATAATTTAATCGTGCAATAAAGAAATGATATGGTTTACGGTTGAAAACTCAACCACGCAAGTAGCCAAGGAGTCGGCTGCTTTTTCTATTTTTGGCAATGTGAATTTCAACCTTACAATTGTCTGATTCAATCATTCAAAGCAAGGCCCATTAATCAAAAAGCCACATTTTATCGTTCTCTAATGGGCTTCTAACAATCATGTTTTACCGTTTACTATTGGGCTTTTAAGGGGGGCATCGGATATGCATACGTCATAATGAGTCTTGTGGTTGAAATAACGGCCAGCGACGCCATAAATGGCTTCTTATTCGACCATTGATAAATTTTAAAATAAATATTATTATTACTATTATTATGTACCTATATAAATGTCATATGTATAAACTCAAACCTTTTGCAATTAAATCTTATATTAATCAAATTTCACACAAATATCTCAAACAATATAAAGTATTTTCTTCTTCATCCTCGTCACACGATGAAATATATTTTGATATGTTTATGATAGTGGTATCCCATTTTCTCATCAAAAAATAGAAAGCTCTAGTGTCGTTCGAAAGACTAGAAAGTCTATAAATAGCGATTATACAGATGCATACGAGCCTCTTGTATGTGATTACTTTGTTGATTGATTACAATGAGAGGCATTCAAGAGCACGGCTTTGTTTGAGTAAATCACTATTCCTACATATAGCTAACGATTTAGAAGGAAATTACGAATATTTTTCAATTGAAATAGGATGCTAGAGGCAGACGGGGATTTACTGTGTATCAAAAGTGTACCACTGGGTCCACTGCTCTTCGACTTATGGCATTAGACATCATCGCCAGTGCAACATATGATTATTTGAAGATGACTGGGAGAACAACATATGAATGTACGTATTTGTTTGCTGAATATGTTATCAAGCTTTACGACATTATGTATTTGTGCAAACCTATGTAAAATGATGTTGAACAATTGGTTGAGGCACATAGCACAACACACATTTTCCCAAGAATGCTCAAAAGTCTTGATTATATATACTGGGATTGAGAGAATTGTCCAATTGCATGACCAGGTTAATTCACGCGAGATGATCATGGAGTATCGACGATGATACGTGAAACAGTCGAATCACACAATCTATGGATTTGACATGTGTTCTTTGGTGTTCTTAGGTCGAACAACCATATAGATGTTTTTAGTGAGTCATCGATATTTAATGATATGTTAACTGGAAAGGCACCTGACTTTCCATTTATAGTGAATGGTAATGAATACAAGCATGGGTATTACCTTGTTGATGGGATATACCATGAGTACTCTACATTTGTCAAAACGTACCAACATCCTCAACACGAAAAACAAAAATTGTTTCAAGACAACACAAGAATCGACAAGAAAGGATGTCAAACGGGCTTTTGAAGTTCTAAAGAAAAAAATGACACATAGCGAAACAGCCAGCACACGCATGGTATATTGGTATAAAGACAAAGTTCCAAACATTATGTAAATTTGTATCATATTACACAATATGATAATAAGATAAAAGGGCTGTATGCATAATCCGTACGATGTGCTACATGCTCACAAACAATTTGTATCTAGTAGCTCACAATACTTCGTAAGAGTTATAAAAATACATAACGCCGAAACGAACTACAATCTTCACCATGATTTGACGGTGTATATATACAAAATTCATAATGGTAAAGACCACAACGGTGATGATGATGGAGAATATGTATTATTATAATTCCTTATTTTTAGTTAAGTAAATTGTAATTTTTAATTATCTAATTTTTAATTTTTTTCTTATGTAATTTTAATTTTAAATTATGTAATTTTTAATTTTTAATTTTTAATTAGTTTTAATGTACATGTAAATTAACGTAATTTCTTTTTTATATATATTTTCAATTAAAAATAATTAATACGTAATATTACACTACTAGAAAAATAGCTTTTAATGACATACGAACTATGACACACACTAGTTTTATGACATACAAAAACGTATGTCATTAAAAAAATGTCATACTTTTTAAAATCTGAAGAATTTATGGCATACATAATTGTATGTCGTAAATTTATGTCATATTTTATAATAGTTACGACATACAAAAATGTATGTCATCTTTTAGTGTCATAATCAAACATTAAAAAAAAGACACGGGAGACACTTTGATGTCGTTTTATAAAAAAGCATGTCATCCTCGCCTCTTCACATCGTTCCCAACCCGATCGATATCTAGGGTTTCTCAGTTCTAACCTTTTATGTAAATTGATCTTCCCCACCTCCCTTCTCTTCAACTCCCATACGTGAAGTGATTATCCCCGGTTCCTCAGATCGGCGTTGTCGGAGCACCATCGATCCTACGTAGTCTTCCGACTGTGGGTCAAAATCAGATTTGGTCAAGGGCTGATTTCGATTTCCTATGTGCATACTTTTGGAATGCGTATCAGAAAAAAGAGAGGAAGGAAAATGGGAAGAATGAAACAGAAACACACACCCACACTGATTGCATGTGTTTGTGTGTGTAATTTGTTGAATCGGAAGAGTAAGGACTGCGAGAGAGGGGCATAGATGACGAGAGTTCGAGAGAAGCAGCCATGAAGAAAGGAAAGAGCGTTGTTGGGGATTAAGGACGGCAGCAATGTCGCCTTTGGCGGCGGTGTGGTGGTCGACGGTGGTCAGGAGGACTACTTCTAAACCGATTGATGCTTGAAGTGGTCCAGAAGTTTGGATTTCTACATAGTCGACATGTTATTGAAGGTATGTTACGAACCCTAGTTTGGGATTTTTGAAATTTCTTGAGTATCGTTGAATGGATTACAGAAATTGCATTACCATTGATGGAATGATGTTGGTATTGTTTCCTAAAGCATTAATAACCAAGTTAGGGGCCGATTGAATTAAGATGCAGAAAATGATGAATCATAATCATTCTTCGATATTTTGATTTGAGTTCTCAAGCCAATTCATCTGAAATAGATTGGCTTTAGCGAAGTACATTTCGAACAACTTTGAAGAGGTGAGCGAATGCTGAGCTTTACATGTCATTTTTTCAGATTATGCTGATTGTTCCTTTTATTTTACTTTTAGGGTCTGCTTTGAGATCTGTCAAAATGTAAAGATTTTACCTTGACCTTTCATCCGTAACATGAAATTCTCAAGTTTTAAGTTACTCTAAAAATTGCAGTTCGTGAATTATTTCTATCACTTAACTATTGGATGTTGGTTGTCCTCTATAGGTTCTCTGGTTTGGAGGCCTTTTCAAAGTAATGACTTCATAGGTATATACAATTTGTGGGACTAGTTAACAATCTCCAATAGGCAAGTAATATTTTTTTTCTATTGGGTAATATACAGTTTGACATTTGTACTAGTTTACAGAACAAAGATTTAGATCAAAAACTTCATTTACTTGTGAAAAGTTTAAGGTCACCATATTGATATGATTCATCTTTTTGCAGTCTTTGCAATGGGGTGATCCTTCATGGATTGGCTACGTCTATGCCCTTTTTTCATTTTTTTGTGCGGTATGTTGTAACTGGTATTTGATATGCTTATTGTTAACTTCACAATTTGCTTATTTTTCAATTTCCCTTTAGTCCCTTACAACTTTGGGAAATTGGATATTGTTTCCTGACCTCCCACATAGTAAAAAGCCAGAAAGCAGTTAAAATTGCTTGGTTATTATATGTAATTGTCCATATTAGATGTTCATGTAATTAAGTGTTTCATGTTAATTTCAGGGATCATCTAAATAGGTATCGAGTAACTTGGGTGATGGTAGATCAAGCATAGCAGGAAGGGCTAATGCATCAAAGTATAGTTGAATGATAATAAAATTTTTAACGGGTTGTTTTCTTTTCAGGACCAACACACATTCGCATATTGTGGATCTGATGGTGCTTTTAATTTCAGGGACAAATATAGAAAACAATGAATGAATGTGTTTTTATATTTCTTGATGTTTCACCAACTGTTTTGGTGCTTTATCTTGCAGTGTTAGTATAAATTCAGGGATAAATTTAGGAAACAAATAATTGTATTTGTAATTTTGTATTAATGATATTCTATATTATAAGAAAATAAATTTAGTGTGATTTAATTTTTGTATAATCTAATATATATATATATATATATATATATATATATATATATATATATATATATAATTTGTTTAAAAAAAAAATTATGACTTACATTGTAAGTCATAAACGTGTGTCATTAATGTATGTCGTAAATTTTACGACACACAAATGTGTGTCATCTATCATTTATGACAGGGGCTTCCTTGACATACATTTGCGTGTCATCTGTACCCTTTTATGACACGCAATGCGTGTCATTAAAGGCCTTTTTTCTAGTAGTAATTATGTGATATAAAGTGGTGGATATTTTCTTAGTGGTATGATAATGTTTGGTATCACTTTTGGTGTAGCGTGAAGTACCCATACCCTATAGCCTGAGAATCGTGTACAAAGTCTCTTTGATAAAATAAAACATTTAATACTTAACAATTTCAATGTTTTAATTATTCACACAAAGTAGTTTTTACGGGGGTGTCAATTCTCGACACGACACGAAAATAAACGGGTTTGAGTTACAAATTTCAACCCGTTTAATTAAACGGGTTGACACGACACGACATGAAAATTAAACGTGTTCCTTTAAACTTATTTAGAATTTCGTCCAACCGACTCCCAAACTATTACTCTTTTTAGTTATTCACTTTTTATTTTTCCACCTCCTAAAGTCTAACTCTATCGATCTATTTGATATTTCAATCTAGCATGCTACGACACATACAAAGTAAACGGGTTGAGACGCCAATCTGTCAATCCGACACAAAAATAAACGAGTTGATACGACACGACACGATAACTAAATGGGTTGGGTTTGGATCAAGTTATCTCAACCTGCCAACTCGATCCGAACACGACACGACACGACACGATTTCCTAGCCTAGTTTTTAGGGGCTGTTCGATAACTTTTGAACGATTGAAATCTGAGTGAACCAGAGACTTGAATAATTCAAATGCTCTAAATGAATCACCTTTTAAATGAAAGTTTATGTATCTGAATGATTGTGCTGAATGTTAAAATGATAATTTTAAAATTCTAAACTATTTTCTATTGAATGGAATATTTTGTTTGATAAAATGTCTAAACCAACTTGTTGAATAATAATAAATATTTCACATGTTCCATATATGTTATTAACAAAGGATCTTTCAACTCTTCAATTAGGTCCATTGTCTTTCTCTCTCACCAAAAATTAAAACATCAAAAATTCATCCACAAATCCAAACCATCCCCTCTTGCCTCTCTTTGTTGCCAACTGGCTAACCTTAATTTCTTTTTATTTCAAAACTTATAGACCGATAGGTTCCAAGAACAATTCCAAACGCATCTATTTGATAAAATTGAACATCACTGAATAAAGGACGTTAGTGAAGAACCCTAGACAGAACTTTAAACCCTTGGTGATTGTATAAAAATAAAGATAAACATGTGATATCATCGTATAGCCCATGTCTCGGAAGTTTAATTCATCCAAGAAACTCAATCTCAACATCAACCCATCTTTGTTCAACCAAAAAATTCTGTCTTACCATTTATCGGTAATGTGATCATGCATTCGCAAATAAGAAATCATTATCGGTCGTGCTCAGTGAAGGGATTCAGATCGAGTAGGGAAGGAGGAGAAGTGTTTATTGGAGGCGGATTTTGTTAGTGTATCACACATTGATGCGACACGGTCTTATAAATGTGTATATATGTTTGGAGTCTCCCCTCTCTCCACAAGGGCTCTTTTGAAGAGACACTATTAGGCTCCACATATATTTTACATGGTATCAGAGCCGGCGTCCCGTACCCATGTAACCTCATCGAGCCTACGTCTCTGAGGGGGAATGTTAGTCTCCTCTTTCTCCACAAGAGCTCTTTTGAAGAGACACTCTTGGGTTTCACATATATTTTACAGATTTGAGGGCGCCGTCTGATCTAGCAGTCGCTGCCAGAGAGAACATCGACGGGGATTGTTTAGGCGAGAGAGAACACGAAAACTATTGTCGTACACATGTGTGTGGGTGTTTTTTTATGTTATAATAATAATAATAATAATAATAATAATAATAATAATAATGTCTTTTTGCATAATGGATAACGGCCATTTACTAACACCGTTACAAGGAACCAATACCGAAATAAAAACCAAAGTTCATGACAATTTTGGAAAATTTCCAAAAAGTAGACCAAACTTGAAATTTTCAAGAAAAGTAGAGGGACTATTCTTGGAATTTACTCTTCAATCATACTTATCTTAACAAAACAACCGAACGATGGTTCCTTACTGTTTGAAGGGAAGTTAATGAACCATAACTTCAATCACATTTGCAGATATGGAAACGGAACGCAACCAATACGTGTTATTATTGCAGAAATTAATGTAGATAACGTCTTCAAACATTCCGGCACGTGGATATACACAAACTTGAACTTTCTATATCCATTGAATAAATAAACATAAATTCTTATGAAACACCATATACAAAATTCTTTTCTTCAGCCATACGTAACTTGTATTCGATTAATCAGCACCAATTCTTACATCCAAGGAATAAATCTTCATACATTTTCTTTAATCAACGAATCCACTTAGCATCTTGTCGATCCATTATGAATGTAATCAAGAATCGCAATCACACCTATCACAAACGCTTGATCGATTCCTGCGTTCACCACCACATGATAGATATCCTTCTTCTCCATCACCTCCTTCATCTCACTGCTCACGGTTACCTGTCATAATCATCAATGCTAAAACAACAGTACTATGCGTACAGCGAGGAATATTGCATAGCATATATGAATACCTGGGCAATGACGTTGCCTCCTGAATCGACAATGCTGCATTCTCTATCTGGGAAGTAACCCTTTATCTGAAAGTTCTTGCAGTAGATGCTTTGATCCTTCTGTTCAATTGAAACCCTAATAGGTCTGTTGTTTGCCAAGCATCCTTTTGGATCTTTCAATGTAAAAAGCAACTTTTGATGAGATCCCACATAATTTGGGGTGTAACTCCCCCATTGTCTATGGAGGCTTAATGCTTCAACTATGCCTGCCTACATGAAAAAAATTATAATTCATGAAAAAACCCTAAAAAATAGAGAAGAAGAGTATGAATTTACCTTAAGACGGATGAGAAGTAAAGGATTTTGGTAAGCGTCGGTGAGAGTCATCTGGTCCTTTTTGCCAAGAACACCACAGCCATCCACCTTGAACACGACCTCATGGCTGCGCAAATCTGTGACCACAAAGCCACCACCACCAACAACATGAGGACGTGATCGAACCCCTAGAACAACCTGTGTTGACGAACAAAACATCTTACTTACCACCGGCATCTCTTTCATTTTTATAGCCATTTTTCTTGAATCCTTTAGAAGGTTTTGGTTTATAACAATATTAACTATGAAGAGAGAGAGATATATACATACGTATATATATAGAATAGAAATCAAATGTTTGGTAAGTCTTGACTACTATTAAATGTAGCAATTTACATGTTAAATGCATGGCATTTCATTTGAGTGTAGGATACACAGAATATTAATATGTAACGACTTTTAAAGTGCAAAAACTCGAAGAAAGTAACATCGAATTTTGAATAATATGACGTGGAAGCTTAATAAAGGGAAGCAAAAAGATTAGCCCTTTGAAATTGGGCAGCCTATAATCGTCCAAAAAAGTAAGCATATAATTGGATCATATCAACTTTTTCCCCGTGACAACTGAAAGATCATGCGTCTACGATATCCCAAACTCGTTTTTTTTTTTTTTTTTTTTTTTTTTTTTTTTTTTTTTTCCTATATTCTTACTAAAACTAAAAAAAATCTAGATTAATCTACTAAATTACGTACGTGAGAAGATTATGATACCTATTATTTTTAATGCTAAAAGATTTTACTCTCCATCACTTAATATGACAAGCTGTGATATATAACATTTTAATTAAACAATCATTTATTATTTATATTTCAGAGGATGCAGTTAAGCCTAATCGTGGTTGGTTAAATACATGAACAGTTATTACATTTGTAACGTACGTTGCACAAAATTGATCATCATACTATTATATGCATCAAAATTACAAATATATTCCAAATGTTGAATACATTGTTTTTAATAAGTGCTTTTAACTAGTTCATATAAGAAAGATTTGCTCGCGCAAACACACATTGTGCTAAACAGTAAGTGAAATGGTTTCTAGAATTGAACTATGGTCTCAAATACCAATCTTTGAATTTGGGTTTTTATTCTTCAATACAGACGCACTTCTTCACATTTGGAGTTAATGTATCTTGTTTATTTCATAATTATTTGTGAAACCTCATGACTTCAAGGAATTGGCCTTCAGGACATATTGCTTTCGTAGTTTTGTACTTTTAAATGTAATAAAATTACACATATCTATATCTCTTTAAACATACAAGTGTCAACATTCTCTATATATAGTTATTAAACTTATGTGGAATAGGTTGCGAAATCGAGGGGTAGGTTTTAGCCCTTGGTTAGAAATCTTAAAATACATAGCCCTTTTGAAAGAGAAAGGGGTCGACTTGTTTGCTAGGTGTAAGCGGCGTTTAGGGGATGGGAGAAACACTTCCTTTTGGAATGATCTGTGGTGTGGTGATGTGTGTTTGCGTGACAAGTTTAATCGTGTGTTTTCTTTGGATTTACATAACAATTGCACGGTGGCGGAGAGAGTTAATCTTCTTAGTTGGGGCTCGTTTTTGCGTCGTGTGGCGACTGGTGGAGTCAAGTTAGTTCAGTTTCAAGCATTGAAGGTGTTAGTGGATCAGGTGGAGATTTCGAAAAAGTAGGATGGTTGGGAATGAGATTCAGATTCAGTGGGGGTATTTGGTGGCGTCGGGTAGGAGTTTGATTGGCAACTCGTTATTGGAGGTGTCGAATTTGAAGACCAGGTGGAATCGAGTTCTCCCTGCTAAGGTGAATGTTTTTATGTGGAAACTTAGGTTGAATCGTCTGCCTTCCAAAGTTAATTTGGAAAGGAGAGGTGTGGATTTGACTCTACCTTGTGTTCGGTCTGTTTGACGGATGTGGAGACGGTCGATCATCTTTTCTTTTCGTGTGAGGTGGCTCTCGATCTTTGGGTGTTGGTGGCAAGATGGTGGGAGCTTGATATTCTCATATGTTCGTCTATTAGTGATTGGGATTCTTGGTTTGATGACCTTCGAATAAAGAAAAAGGTTAAAGTGTGTTTGGAGGTGGTTTGTAATACTGTGGGTTGGGCGATATGGTCTTTTCGGAGTAGGTCCTTGTTCGATAATAGTAAGCCTCTTAAGACGGCCTTGTGGGATTTCATTCAATCTCAATCATTTCTTTGAGTTTGTGCTAGGTTTCGTACGCTTAAGATTTCTTGGTGTGATTGGATGTTTAATCCTAATGTAACTATTACCTCTTTGTAATTTTTTGCTAGCGTTTTGCTAGCCTTTTATTAAATATTATGCCGCTGTTAAAAAAATATAGTTATTAAACTTATATATGATAACGAGTTAGCAAGTTCATAAACTATAAATAAATACGTATAATTCCATTATTTTTATAGTGAATCCAAATGTTACTCAGGTTTATTAATCATATTTGCTCTTAAATCTATGTACAACATTGTTTGACTTTTATTAATTAACTTCATTTTCCTGGATCAGTTAAAAAATGTCCAATTATATATGACACAAGTTACTTTGGACTTAATTCTTTAATTCATAACAAAAAACAAAGTTGGAGTAATATTTTTTAGTACTAAATTTACGCGTACGGAAAGAAAGAAAAAGGTAATATGATGTTATGGCTACTATGAGTATAAGACTAATGATTATCAATATAATTCATCTTATTCAAAATTCAAAGATAGATAACTAACTTTTTTAAAGTGAAAGCTAACTTGTAGAAATTGATCTGAAAAAGTCTATTCAACTACGGTTTATTCGATAGGAATGTGACACATGGAAAAGTGAGAGAACTAGGATTATTCGAGTTGGGAGAAGGATGGTAGGAGATTCTTTGCTTTCCGGTAGATAAACTCTTGGAAATTATCTGAACTAAAGTATTCCTATTTATGAAAAGGGAAAAAATGTCAAAAAGGAGGTCGCTAGGAAGGATGCTAAAAGAGGTAATGTTGTTTTCTTTAAGGTAATACACGCATTTCTTTCTTTCTTATTTTGACCAACATGAACGTGAAAACTATGGTGGTGTTTCATTTATGCAATTCATGTTTCACATAAAACCTATGGTTTGCAATGTAATCGAGAGCAATGACGCTTGAACGAATATGTCTACTTTACGTCTTTCGAAAATACATATTGTTGCAAACGAATCTGCGGATTTAACTCCTTGTTTGTTTCAATCAACTGCAATAGTATCACTATAATACTACAATTTCAAATTTATAAAGTTATTTGTAGATAATTGTTGTCATAGATAATATCATGTATTTGCATCTAGTGTCTCCTATAGTTATCACAACTTAAAGAAAAGGTAAATCGTACATCTGAGCGGTCTACGTCAACCCGTTTCAAGATCCACGTGGGAGGCTAATCGTAGAAAATGTTAGGATCGAGACACTTAGCATACGAACACTAAACTCACACACTCAGCTCACAAATTAAGAACACAAGAATTTAACGTGGTTCGGTCCAAAAATGACCTACGTCCACGGCGGATAACTAGGAATGTTTTATTGCTCTGTGTTTTTTGTGTTGTGTGGTACATCTAACTTCAAGTGAATCCCTCCTATATATACACATTTGAGTGTAAATATAATATAATAAATTTACACCTCATTGTTGAAAATGTGTTCACCAACTAATCTTTGAACAAAATATCAACTAATCTTTGAACAAAATCTTCACCTAACAATCTCCCACTTAAATATTTTGAACAACATAGTATTTCTCTACCGTCCAATTGTTGCAACAATTCTTCAATCTTTCACTTGAAGCCACGGAACAATCTTTACCTGTGCTTCAACTGTGCAATCCAAAAAACACTTTTGATCTTAGCTCCTTCCTAGTTACCCTGGCCTTCTCTTCAATTATCCCGAAGGCCAGTTGAAGCTATGCAAAGCTTCAACTTCTCTAAGGTAACAACCTTAGTCAACATATCAGCTGGATTTTCAGTTCCTTTGATCTTCTTCAACTTCAGAGTACCATCATTAATTCTTTCTCTGATGAAGTGATATCTCAGCTGTATGTGCTTTGTCTTTGAATGGAAGACAGGATTCTTTGCAAGGTGTATTGCACTTTGATTATCACAAAACAGTGCACAATTAACTTGTTCCTTGCCAAGTTCTTCGAGAAAGTTCTTCAACCATATAAGCTCTTTGCTTGCTTCAGCAACTGCCATATACTCTGCTTCTGTGGTTGAAAGGGAAACACTTTTCTGGAGTTTAGACATCCAACTCACTGCAGTGCCTCCCACTGTAAAGACATACCCGGTAGTGCTTTTGTATGAGTCTTTGCAACCACCAAGGTCTGCATCTGCAAACCCCTTCAGAATGACATCTTTCCCTTTAAAATGCAATGCCACTTTTGAAGTCCCCTTCAGATATCTTAGCAGCCATTTAACTGCTTCCCAATGTTCTCTCCCCGGATTGGACATAAATCGACTAACAACTCCCACTGCATGTGCAATATCTGGTCTCGTGCATACCATTGCATACATGAGACTACCAACTGCAGATGCATAAGGTACTTTAGCCATTTCTTTCTTGTCTTCATCTGATTTGGGTGACTGAACTTTAGAAAGCTTAAAGTGACTTCCCAAAGGTGTGCTTCTGATCTTGGCATCTTTAAGGCTGAATTTCTCAAATACTTTCTCAATGTATTTCTCTTGAGAGAGTGTCAAAGAGCCATCTTCTTTGTTTCTGAAAATACTCATCCCGAGTATTTGGTTTGCAGCTCCCAAGTCTTTCATCTCGAATTCTTCAGACATTTGCTTCTTTAACTTCTTGATCTCTGTCATGTCTGAGCCTGCAATCAGCATATCATCTACATAGAGTAGTAGAATGATATAAGAACCCTTAAACTTCTTGATGTAACAACAATGGTCATTGTCACATCTCTTGTAACCAACTCTTCTCATGAAGTTATCAAACTTCAAATACCATTGTCTGGGCGCTTGTTTCAGACCATACAAGCTCTTCTTTAATTTACACACCAAGTTTTCTTTGCCTTTAATCTGAAAACCCTCTGGTTGTGTCATGTAAATTTCTTCATCTAGGTCACCATGTAGAAAAGCTGTCTTGACATCTAGCTGCTCTAGATGCAAACCTTCTGCTGCTACAATGCTGAGAACAAGTCTGATAGTGGTCATCTTCACTACTGGAGAGAATATTTCATTGAAATTGATTCCTTCCTTCTGTTGAAAGCCATTGACTACTAATCTTGCTTTGTACCGTTTGGTACCATCATGTTCGTCCTTGACCCTGAAAACCCATTTTGTTTTGAAGAGCCTTCTTCCCGGATGGAAGCTTCGTTAAAAGCCAGGTCTTGTTCTTCTCAAGCAACTTCATTTCATCTTTCATTGCTAGCTCCCACTGCAATGAATCTTTTAACCTCTTTGCTTCAGAGTAACACTGGGGTTCACCATTTTCTGTCAAAAGAATGTAGTTGACAGATGGTGAGTATCTTTGTGGTGGTCTGATGACTCTGGAAGATCTTCTTGGTTGAACTTGAGGTGTGGCTGGGGACTCTGGAGTTGGAGGACTAGTTTCTTCATCTTCAGAATCATTACTGGAATTATCCCCTGAGCTCCCACTGTCAGTTGAATCATCCCCAGATTCAGGGATTTCGACTGGAGCTTCTTTCTTCTTTCCAACACCTTCAAACTCAACATACTCCTTCTGAACTTCTGGACTTTTGTTGTTTCTGTCTTTATATAACTCAGCTTCGTTAAAGGTGACATTCTTGCTTCGGATTATCTTTCTGCTTTCACTATCCCAAAGCCTATAACCCATTTCGTCTGACCCATAACCAATAAATGTGCACTTCTTGGTCTTTGAATCAAGTTTATCTCTGTCACCATCCTTCAACAAACTGTAAGCAGTGCAACCAAATACTTTTAGGTGTTTGAGACTTACTTCCTTCCCTTGCCACATTTCTTCCGGCAATTTAAAATCCAAGGGAACACACGGTGAACGGTTGATCAAGTAGGCTGCAGTGTTAACTGCATCAGCCCAGAATGTCTTAGGTAAACCAGCATTCAACCTCATGCTTCTAGCCCTTTCATTCAGAGTTCTATTCATTCTCTCAGCTACACCATTCTGCTGAGGGGTTCCTGGGACCGTCTTGATCATCTTTATCCCTTGCTTGGCACAGTAGTCAACAAACTCCTTGCTTATGTATTCACCACCATTATCCGACTTCAGGCATTTTACCTTCAAATCAGTTTCATTTTCAACAGCAGATTTCCATATCTTAAAAGTATCAAATACATCAGATTTATTTTTAAGAAAATAGACCCATACCTTGTGTGTTGAATCATCAATAAAGGTTACATAGTAGTTTTTGCCTCCTAGGGATGAAACTGGTGTTGGTCCAAATACATCCGAGTGAACAAGCTCCAACTTCTGAACTTTCGGTGTCTTCCCCGTCTTTACAAAAGTAACCCGCTTTTGTTTCCCGAGAACACAAGATTCACAGAATTCTGTTTCAACTTTCTTCAAGTCTGGAAACTTCCCTTTCTCAGCCAACATCTTCAATCCCTTATTGCTCATGTGTCCGAGTCGTTGGTGCCATAAATTAGATGGACTTGGATTTGTGGTTACGGCATGAACACCATCACTAGGTATCTCTACCATGTATAGAGTGCCTTTCTTCTTTCCTTTGGCAATCACCAAGTTGCCTTTGATCACTTTCCATTGTCCACCCCCAAAGTGAACATCAAACCCTTCATCATCCAATTTACCAACTGAAATCAACTTTCTCCTTAAGTTTGGGATAACCCTGACATCTTTCAATGTCCACGTGGTTCCTAAGGAGGTCTTCAAATCTATGTCTCCGATACCCGTAATATCAAGCACTTGATCATCGGCCAAACGAACATTGCCAAGAGCACCTGTTTGTAGGTTCTTGACCATATCTGGGCATGAGACGGCATGGAAAGAAGCACCTGAATCCATAATCCAGGATTCTGCTGAATTCTCAACACAACATATGAGAAAATCTCCTGATTCTTCAGAGGATACATTGTTTACTTCTCTCTTTTCAGCTTGTGGTTTTGGGCATTGGCTTCTAAAGTGACCTTTTTCTTTGCAATTCCAGCATTCAATATCTTTTCTGGTTTTTGACTGGCCTCTTTTTCTGGACTTTGATCTGCCTCGACCACGTCCTCTTTCGTTTTTTCTTCCTCTACTTTCTGTATGCAATATAGAACTAGAACTAGAAGTCTCACCATTGCTTCTCCGTCTGATATCTTCATTTACAATTAAGTCACGAATACTTTCGAAAGTGAGTTTGGTAGTGCCAGATGCACTACTAACAGTTGTGACTGTGCCTGACCAACTGTCGGGCAAAGATGATAAAAGGAGGAGCGCTTGTACTTCATCTTCAAACTTTATTGCAACTGAGGCTAAACGAGAAATAATCGAGTTAAACTCGTTTATGTGAGCGGTAACCGACAAGCCTTCCTTCATCTTGGTGTTAACCAACTGTTTGATGAGGAACACTTTGTTTGAAGCGGACGACTTCTCGTACATGTTGGACAAAGCCTTAAATACTCCATAAGTAGTTGTTTCATTGACAATGTTATACGCAACACTCTTTGCCAATGAAAGCCTAACTACGCCCAAGGCTTGTCGATCCAACAACTTCCAATCTTCATCATACATGTCATCCGGTTGTACGCCCAACATAGGCAAATGCAAACTTTTCTGATACAGCATATCTTCAATTTGCATCTTCCAAAATCCATAATCGGTACCATCAAACTTCTCAATTTTAATTTTACCGTCTTCTGCCATTTTAACGGACAAAATGCACTTTTCTTTCAGAAATTAAGGGTGAAAATGCAAATTTTCTGAAATTCAGGGGCTAAACTGCAATTTTCTGAAAGTTCGGGGGCTAAACAGCAGTTTTCTGAAAGTTTGGGGGCTAAACTGCAATTTTCTGAAAATTCAGGGACCTGTTTTGCAATTCCTGAAACTTCAGGGACCTGTTTTGCAATTTTCGGAACTTCAGGGACTGTTTTTCAAAATATGCTACAGTACCGCTACAGTGTCGCTACAGTACCGCTACAGTATCGTCTTCTCCGGCGAAACTCCGGTGCTACAGTGGCGTCTTCTCCGGCGATCTGGTTTCTTCGGTCACTATTCCGGCGAACGTTTGACCGGCGATTTGGAGGTCTTCCGGTGGTCGAAAAATTCCAAAAAATATATTTTCGGAATCTGCGGAACGAGACCTTTCCAACGGCGTAAACCAAAATCGTTTTTGAGACAAAAAAATTTCGACCCAAAAACAGAGAATCACTCTCTGGAGCTATACCAAGGCTCTGATACCACTTGTTAGGATCGAGACACTTAGCATACGAACACTAAACTCACACACTCAGCTCACAAATTAAGAACACAATAATTTAACGTGGTTCGGTCCAAAAATGACCTACGTCCACGGCGGATAACTAGGAATGTTTTATTGCTCTGTGTTTTTTGTGTTGTGTGGTACATCTAACTTCAAGTGAATCCCTCCTATATATACACATTTGAGTGTAAATATAATATAATAAATTTACACCTCATTGTTGAAAATGTGTTCACCAACTAATCTTTGAACAAAATACCAACTAATCTTTGAACAAAATCTTCACCTAACAGAAAACTAGCGATGTTTTACGCATGCCATTGTTTAAACCCTTGACATCTTATATGGAATTCTACACCTCAACCAACTAGGTCTCATTGCGGAACAGTTTTTTACAGTAATTCCACCATTGTTTACACCACAGACAGCTGCACCCACAACAACGGGAACGTTGATGTTTCCCCCATTTCCCTTTCTTCAGTCGGGAACGTCTACAAATCCTCCTATTTCAATGGGTTTTTCTTCATCCATATCAACGACATTAACCACCGGTTTACCCTCGACCCCTACACCAGTACCAACCCTTCCCCACCAGATATTCGCTAGTACCCCAACGCCCCATACCCCATTTGGACCGCCACCATTCTACGGCAGCGGTTATACGCCACCTTATATGACACCCCAATACCATTTTTGTTGGTTATATGCCCATCGTTATAACAAGTTGGTAATATTACTATGAATAGTAGGGTCCTTTTGGGTTACACGCAAGAGACGATTTAGCTAAAAGAGATCGAAAATAAACTTGAGGGGTTAAGTTTATTAATATATCAAAGTAAAGATATATTAATTAGAAACTTAATGGTTAAGTTTATTAATATACCAAAGTAAAGTTATATTAATTAGAAACTTAATAAGGATAAAGGACCAAAGTGAAATATCCACAAGGGAGGGGATAAGGATGAGGAGCACTATAAATACAACCCTAGATGTGAGTTGTAGTGGCTGCCAAAACCCTAATTTTCGTCACCCTCCTCCCACCCCTCGGTATACGGCCAATTTCTTTCAAAACCCTAAGTATTATGTGCTAAAACTTCAAGCAAAGGTATATACTACATCAACGGGTGCTGGATCGTTGTCTTGGGTGCGATTACATTATAGGAGTTCTACTTTGGGCTCTCGTCATCCTAACAAGATCAGATCTGAGATCTAAAAGGTATTTCTTGAACCCTCTTGATTTTACAGTTATAAAAGTGTGCATGATTCTGTGATCCAGGTTGAATACGATTTTGATTTATGTTTCCGCTGCGTTGTTTTTATGCTATCGTATTCCAACAGTGGTATCAGAGCCGCTTTATCATGATTTTGTACTGTTTTGATTCGATTAAAATTGTTAAAAATCGTTTTTTTTCTGATTTATCGAATCTGATTGACGTCCGCGCCGCGGTACTTGAATTATCGCGTCGCGGGTTTTTCTAAAGTTACGATCATTAGGGTTTTGCCGCGTCGCGTTTCCTAGTGTTCTGCGCCGCGTCGTTCTTGACATGATCGATTTCTTTTGATTACCGCGTCGCGTTTTCTCGTGTTTCGCGTTGCGGCGGTTGTGATGTTTTATTTTCTGAAATCAGATTTCTTGTTATAAAATGGTGATTTTAGTATTGTATGATTGTTTAGATTAATGATTGACATTGAATGCTTGCATGCTCAATAGAATTAATAGCTAAACACAAAGTTTAAAATGCTTCAAAATTTAATGGATGATTGTTTAAATTAATTATTAACACTGCATCCTTGCGTGTTTAATAGAATTAATAGTTAAACATATTTTTCAAAGAATACTTAAAATTTTAAATTATATATATATTAGAATTATATCTATATGTATAACTTAAAATAAAAACATTGGTCAGACCGTGACTAGGCTCACCTACTCTAAATGTGTAGAAGGTTGAAGGAGGTCTCTTTGATTCCTAATGAGGTCGGTTTTTAAATAGCATTCATTGCTTACCACCCTCACCGCCTGTCACATTTTATCGAGTGGAGTTACCGAAAGGGTTTGTTATGACAGTGTTTCAAGATAAAAGTATTACTGAAAATACACAAGTAAGAAAAATTGTTAAAAGTTAATAGAATTTTTCAAAAGTGAATTGGCATTTCAAATTGGTTTTAAAATGTTTAAATTAACCCTTTTTTGCCAATTAAAAGGTTAAAATGTTTTAACAAGAATGATATATGCAAAACTAGATTGTTAAAAGTTGTTAACATGTTTTAAAAATTATTGGCAATTGTAAGACGGATTTTAAAAGTTTAGAAGACCATTTTGCCAAAAAGAAAGTTAAAATGTTTTAACTTAACGAAACGAAATCCCGTTTTATGAAAATGTGAATCTCATGCTACCCATAAAGAACCACACATTTAACTGGGCCCTTCCGGCGTGGGAAGTGCTATAGCCAACGCGTCGGATTGGACTCGGCCAAAATGATGTGATACTCGCGATAACTCATGAATCATGGGTCGGGTGTCACGTGGGTCTTCGTGGTCGATTTACCATCCAAACTCGTGATCCGCGGCATACCTGTCACGAGAGAGAGGATGAGCATGATGGGATTAAACATGCCATTGATCAGATTCAATGAATCCCAAAAGATCTAGAAGCTTCATAGAGATTGAAGTTGGCAAAGGAGTATTGCCTACCTAAATAACTTCTGGGGGTGACTACAGCATACCTCTTCACCACCAAAAGCGAAATATGGATTCTAGCCTTAAGTAAAATAATTTTATGGGTAATTAATTTATTAAGGGATAATCAAACTAAACAAAACTCTATTTTAGATGTCAACCAAAGAAAGTTTGAAAGTTACAAGTTTTTTTTACTGCGTGGCTTCCTCGATCAAAGTAAGTTCAACGGCATAGATTATGCGTGTTGGTTCCAGAACTTGAGAAGAGTACTCAATGTCGAGGGAAATTTTTATTTGATTAAGGAACAAGTTCCTATGGATTATCCAGCCAGATCCACTAGTGCTGAAATAGACGGTCAATCATCTTAGACGTCTAAATGATTCGAATAAGGTTGCTCGTTTCATGTTAGACACTATGATTCCCGAGCTTCAAAGAAGATTGTGGGGTCTTGGTGCTTTGACATGATTAACCGGCTTAAGGACATGATCCAAGAGAAAGTTAAATGGGAACGATTCGAAGTCATGAAAGCATTATTTGGATGTAGGCTGTTACTAGGATGGAGAGTCAATACCCATATGTTTAGCATAAGAGGGTACCTTGACCAAATGCGGAGGTTGGGATTTCCAACAAGTCAGGAGTTAGTCACGGACATTGTCCTTAACTCGCTGACTAGTTCTTATGATTAGTTCATTCTGGACTTCATTATATAGAACTTAAAAGGACCCTTCGAGAGATTACATAGCATGTTGAGGAAAGTAGAACTTTACATGGCTAGGGAATCCAACACCACAGCTCCTAAAGGAGGTGTCAAAAGGAAAAGGACAAACCCTACCAAGGGAATGATTTTCCTAAAGAAACCTCAATACTGAAATCCTGAGGAAGGTTTTTGTTTCCACTGAAAGGATGTGGGACATGGAAGGCATAAATGCTCAAGATATCTGACGCAATAGAAGTAGTTGCAAGCCAAAGAGTATGGCACTTCAGGTATATTTGTAATTCCATAAGTGCTTTGCTTATGACCAGTATTGCCATTTTAATGGACAGAGACTGTAATAAAGCAGAGGTACAAACCATGGAGAGCTGGATCGAATCATGGACTACAAGCAGCTTGCTTTCATCCATAGGATTAGGAACCAACTTCTCTATAGTGTTTTAGTTTATGGTTTTGCAATTTGAAGATTGTTGATGTGAACATTGTTTCATCAGATGGTTTTGACTTGGTTTAAATAAAGGTTGTTTTAAATAAAAGTTATTTTGAAACAAAGTTATGGTCATTGCATCTATGAGAACTGGTTCACAACAATAGTTCAAAAAAGATTGATTCAAGAGAATCCAAATGTTTGGATTAATGGTATGAGTGGAATTTTCTGGTTTTGTAAACTTGAAAGAAGCTACCAGAACTCCAGATGGATAGGATTCTGGAGATCATTTGACTGAAAGTCTTATGATAACTGCTATTCTTGTCTACATAGAGAGATAACTATGCACTGCTCACAAGTTATTGTGGGCAAAGGCTGAGAATCTGTTGGACCTTGTACATCTAATGTATTTGGACCGTTCAGTTTTTCCACTAAACCGTCTAAAATACTATATTGAGTTTGAAACCTATATGGTGATCAGTACTTCAAGAACAGAGTATTGAATCAAATGAGCAAAGGATGAGAATTCTAAATCCAAGTGCGGATAAAGAGTTTCTTAGTCAAAGATTATACAATCATCTAATGGACTGTGAAAATTGTTTCAACAGTCAAATCCACTTAGAACGCTACGAGCATCGTATGGTGTGTTTGAGTTATAATCGAACATAAAGGTTCGACTTATGATGGATTGTATTATGCTTCCAATCTATGTCTGAGGTTAAAACTTAGAGACAATAGAGTCCTAACCCTTGCACAACCACAAAAGGTTCTATAAACACTTTCTCAGAAATATGGAGTGTAGATGTTTCTTCACTAGCATATTTAGAAATTTGGGGTATTGAGACTTACGGTTTACCGTATAGCTCAGAGGACTCCGATTAACAGAAGTGTTATTCCATTAGAGTACTTGGATATAATAAGCATTTTGACAACAGTATGATGTTGTATAAATGGCAGTCTTCTATGATAGGAAGCTGGTATTCAAGAAATCAGTAGGAGCCTGACTGATCTTGATGAGACTCAAAGGATCAAAGAGCCTGATGTTGGCACTAGCACTCAACCAGAGGTAGTAAAACCTGTTGAGACTCAGTAAGAGTTTGCTGAGGAATATGACATAACTCCATCTCCTGTTCGAGAAACTGATAAAGGACGTCATACACCTGGTTTTCATGAATTACATGTTGACGAAGGTGATGAATGTCTGGTGGATCATTGTGACCCTACCAATTATCGGAAGTCGTGGCAGGCCCCTTGGGTTGCCTTAAGGAAAGAGATGATGGAGAGCGAGATGAAATCCATGTATGATAACCAAGTTTGGAACCTGGTTGATCAAACACCTGACCTTAAAACAGTTGGGTGTAAATGGGTCTTCAAGAAGAAGACAGACGTGGATGGAAAGGTACACACATACAAAGCCAGACTGGTGGCAAAGGGTTATACTCAAACCTAAGGGATTGATTATGAGGAAACTTTTTCACCAGTGGCAATGATTAAATCTATTAGGATACTGTTTGTCATCGCAGCATTTTATGACTACGAAATATGGCAAATGGATGTAAAAACCTCTTTCCTTAACGGAAAACTTTCAGAGGATGTGTATATGACACAACTAAAGGGTTTTGTACAGTCCAAATATCCTAATAGAGTGTGTAAACTTGTGAAGTCGATTTATGGACTCAAACAAGCATCTCGTAGCTGGAATCTCTGCTTCGATGAGAAAATCAAAGAGTTTGGATTTTCGAGAAGTAAAGATGAGTCATGTGTATATGTCAGAGCTAGTGGGAGCATTGAAGTCTACCCTATGTCGTACACAGATAGCAAAGTTCTCATGTAAATGTCCCTATCTCGAGAAATATGAAATAAATGAGAATTGCTATGCTATAAATGACACAGTAGAGACTTAATGCGCATGAAGCATTTTGATCTATGGAGATAGAATTAAGTGCTTCATAGGGATTTTGGAAACAAAAGTGAACTATGTAAATGTCAGTGCTAGTGGGAGCACTGAAGTCCAACCTATGTTGTATGCAGATAGCAAAGTTCTCATGTAAACATCCCTATATCGAGAAATCATAAATAAATGAGAATTGATGTGCTACAAATGACATAGGAGTGACCTATTGCATATGAAGCATCATGATCTATGGAGATAGAACTAAGTGCTTCATAAGGATAAGCTAGAGTACATGAGCAGTCGGATCTAGAGATACAAGACTCCTATAAGGGATTCAAGTTTCTGTATCAGGGTTTAGGACTGAGTGAAACTCAGAGTCCTAGTTCCATTAAGATCCTGGATGAAATGAGTTGAGTCCCGTATGCACTTGCATATGGATCAATCTCATAATGTACGAGACCTAATGTATCATATGCCTTGAGCATGATGATTTGACATTAGGCTAATCTTGGCAAAAGTCAAATGGATGGAAGTCACGAAGTATCTTAAATGTTTAAGATATTCTTGATCCATTATAGTATGGAAGAACTCAGTGTAAAGAAGCACACTGATACTAGCTTCCAAAACTAATAGAAACGGTTCTTGTACGCAGTCAGGATCCGGGTTCTTACCAAAAGAGACATCTCAGTTAATAGAGCTATATCGGATGAGGCAAGATAGCTGATCTGATCACTAAGTCAATGTCTCGGACTAAGCAAGACCGATTATGCTAAGTCCATATGCATTAGATATGCAAATGAATTGACTTTGAGTGAAGTTAGTATAGTTAGATTGGTATTGGGAACTTAAGCAATGAAAAACTCTATCTGATATGAAGATTATTATATGGAGAACATAATATATGCATAAAGGCAGTCATTTCATTAGTTTATCATTGTGTTCCGATTTTGCGTGTTTTATTGACTTCCTGAATAATTTAATTATTATTCAAACTGTCCACAGTCGGTCATACTTTTGGGAGTAAGTATTGATTCAAGACTGACATGAGGAATTGGTAAATTGTCCATAGAGATGTGCATAGCATGGAGATGCACTAATTCTCATGTGTACTTAATAGAGATTAAGTATTGGAGTAACCTGCGCTTAGAGATTACTTCATGGAATTTGTCACGAGTAATTCTAAGATGGTAATATCTTATATTCTTCAAGCGGAGATGCATTGATTCTTTGTCCTGCAGTCTGTTGTGCCTTGGTTTTCTCCAACGTTGTCCGTAACTGGCAGCCATACAGGGAATGTCCATGTATGACATGATGAGTAAGCGAGATCCATGTAGTCAAAGTTTATTTGTTCCTTCTGCCCTAACAGGAGAAGCGATATCCATGGGCCCCTCGATGATTTGGTGCTGACAGCAAGTGTACGGCCGTACCGAGACTGAATTAATATAGAATCAATAGTGCAGTTTGTTGTGGTCATCACAAATCTCTATCGGGAAACATAATATTGAATGTCTGAGACTGACATGATTCCATGTCAGACGTTCATAAGGATATCTTTTAGAACAAAGGAATATTTGATCAATTGCCTAAGGGCTGTTTCATTAGATGAACACGGCACTTGTCTTGGATGACATACACCTTACTAGGTTAGGGAATATTAGACCATACAGTTGTTATAACAAGTGCAAGTGGGAGACTGTTGGTTATATGTCCATCGTTATAACAAGTTGGTAATATTACTATGAATAGTAGGGTCCTTTTGGGTTACACGCAAGAGATGATTTAGCTAAAAGAGATTGAAAATAAACTTGAGGGGTTAAGTTTATTAATATATCAAAGTAAAGATATATTAATTAGAAACTTAATGGTTAAGTTTATTAATATACCAAAGTAAAGGTATATTAATTAGAAACTTAATAAGGATAAAGGACCAAAGTGAAATATCCACAAGGGAGGGGATAAGGATGAGGAGCACTATAAATACAACCCTAGATCTGAGTTGTAGTGGCTGCCAAAACCCTAATTTTCGTCACCCTCCTCCCACCCCTCGGTATACGGCCGATTTCTTTCAAAACCCTAAGTATTATGTGCTAAAACTTCAAGCAAAGGTATATACTACATCAACGGGTGCTGGATCGTTGTCTTGGGTGCGATTACATTAGAGGAGTTCTACTTTGGGCTCTCGTCATCCTAACAAGATCAGATCTGAGATCTAAAAGGTATTTCTTGAACCCTCTTGATTTTACAGTTACAAAAGTGTGCATGATTCTGTGATCCTGGTTGAATACGATTTTGATTTCTGTTTCCGCTGCGTTGTTTTTATGCTATCGTATTCCAACAATTTTGTACCGCTTCACCCCCCTTTCCAGCAATATACGCCAGTTCCGATCCCAACGGTGACAACTAGTCGTTCCCCTTTTGTCAAGGAATTACTGGACTATGAGATCCCAAGTACAGCCAAGTTACCAACGTTAAAAGTTTACAACGGTACAACATGCCTTGATAGCCATATCGACACTTATGAATGGCATATGACGTCCCTGAAATTAGATCAACGATTCTGGTGTACGTACTTTCCAACAACATTGGATGGAAATGCAGGCGCATGGTTCAAGAGTTTGGCACCAAATAGTATCTACAATTTTGAACAGCTGAAACAGCTCTTCCTCACGAATTTCATGCAACTCAGAAAGTATAGAGGGGACAATCACGCCATTATGGGGTACAAACAACGAGAAGGTGAGTCTGTGAAAGATTACTTCAAGCGCTTCAACAGAGCCACACTAGACGTCCCGGGGCAAGATGATAGAATGGTAACGGGTGCCTTCACCTGGGGTCTGCTTCCAGGATCGTTGACCAGAAAGTTCCTGGGAAAGCCACCCCAAACACGTCACGAATTGAAAGAACGAGTAGAGCGCCTCCTCCGCCAAGAGGAAGGGAATGTGGAGAAACAATCATATCTCAGCGCAACTTCAGATCCATACCATAAACGAAATGACCGATACCAGCACCGCAGCCGCCGACCTGACTACGTTACCCCTTCGATTAGAGGAGGAAGACCACCACGGCGGTACAACCCATTCCCTAGAGAAGAACAGCGAAGTCGGAACGCAAATGTTTACGCGGTCAAAGAAAACACTGGTAAAGCTCAAGACAATAGACCTCGGTACTGCGAGTATCACAAAAGCAGAGCTCACGACACAGCAGATTGTGCTATGCTAAAGCGGGAAATGGAAGAAAAGTAGCTCAAAGGAAATTTAGTAGAAACGGCAAGGAAATTACGAGAACAATACGAAACAGATAGAAATGCGGGAAGAAACAGGAAGGAGGAAAAAGGAACAGGGCGAGGACTTGAGATACTAGCTATCCGCGCCTGCCACAAGCGAAGCTCGCGCGCCAGAGAGGAAGACGCGCACCCTCACCAAAAGGTTTTAAACCTGGATTTTTCATAGTGTAAGAACCCGTAAAAATTTGTAATAAAATGTAAAATAAACGTGTGTAATAGTGAAACTGAGAAAAAGGGCAAATCGGTCTTTTGCCATGTTTTGGGATTTTAATGTAAAATATTTTGTGATTATGGGCCTTAATGTAAGAAGTAAAAGTATTGTGTAATAAAAATTTAATTATGGTTCCAAATTGGAAGAAAAAGAACTAGAGGGTTAGAAGTGTAAATATGGAACTATAAATAGGAGAAATATCTCCATAAGTTCTAGAAATTTTCAGTAGCATCGAGAGAGAGCTAGGGAGCACGGGAAGAGGAGAGTTCTGGAAAATTGAAGCTGCAAATTTGAAGTATTGCTTGGAATTGGAAGATTTCTCAAGTTTAAAGGAGGTTAGTAACCAAGTTCTTGATACCTAAGCATGTGTGTTCTTCACGGGACAAACTGGAATCTAAATTACAGCCATGATTCAAGTTATTCCTGTGATACTTTCCATCTAAACAAGTTTAAATCACTCAATAAACACACATATTTCAAGGGTGTTGTAGAATTGTGAGAATTGGGGTTTTAGCTCAAGAACCCTAGAAATGGGTTTGTGAGACTAAAATTGATTCTTGGAGTTTTGTTAGGCTCAAAGGATCATTTAGGATGCATTAAGACAATCCTAAGTGATTAATTTCAAAAATTTGTATTTTTGGTGCAAAATGTTAAAAACGGGTTTGTTATGAAATTGTTGAGAAATTACAATTTCTACAAGCTAAAACTTGATAAAAACTGAAGGTTTATGTCTTGGAATAATCTCCTAATAACCCCCTAACAATTAAGTGGTGAAATAAGAGCTTAATACACGAAAACAGGGGGCTGCAGAATGAAAATCGGACCCGAAAATAGCCCAGCAGAATTACACGGCCGTGTAATCTGCAAGGGCAATATTACACGACCGTGTAATGTCTTGAAGGGTAAAATAGTCAGCAAAAATTACACGGCCGTGTAATTTGCAAGGCAAACATTACACGACCGTGTAATGTACTGAAGTGGGTTTCGGAGCTTTGATTTTTGGAAGTTGGGGTTAGCCTTGTCCGTTTGACCTCAAATTTTAAATATAAGTCCCTTATGGTTCAAAACCTTGTAGAAAATTGTCAAAACCGAAATACGACCTCCCGATAGTACTGTAGCAAAATACGTGTATTCCGGGAAAATTTACAAATTTAAAGGAGGCTATTATAATGAGGGTTGTAGTCTAATATAACCCGTAGTTGCATAGTATGGCACTCTTGTGCTGTAAAGTTAGTTGTTATATATATGAATTGAATATAAACGTATATATTGTAAATAATAGGTGGTGGTTCAAATACGGTGAACCAAGCGAAGGAAAAAGAAGTGCAAAGGACTAATTGATTCCTAGGTGGCTCGAGGTGAGTGTTATGTGGATTTTCGAGTACATAGCAAAATGAATTTTATTTAAAAAATGTTTTGGAGTCAAAGTGGTTTTATGACTTTAAAAGTATTTTATGAAAAATATGTTTATAAGGTATAAAGAAAGAGAATCAGAAATACGGTGAACTAATAATGTGACTGTCCCTTGATGATAAGTTGTTTAGTATCCAGATAAAGACCACGGCCTGCTGCGGTAGGGCTGGCAAAAAGACACTACTGGGATGGTACCTCCCGTCGCGAAGTAGTTGTCTTACCTTGATAGATGAATTCGTTTCATGCTATTGGGGAAGTAGTTATACGGGTGCGTCTCGTATAAAACCTACGGGTGCGCTCGTAGGAATGTACCATCACACAATAAGAAATACCTATGGGTGCGCTCATAGGAAATAAAATATTGGGAATTTAAAGAATATTGTTATTATTGGAAAACTGTTTTGGGTCTAAACCCATAATGCTCACGAGACATTAAGTCTCACGTATTCTTTTTAAAATGCTATGTACTCAGGTAAGCAGGAAGGGCGTTAAAAGAGTCGGGTGTGGGACCGTAGCTTCTGTTGTACAAAGTTTAAAATAAACAGGTTTGAACTATGGTTATGATGCAAATTTGTGATGCCCCGTTTGTAAAAACTTAAATGGTTTGTATTGACTAAATATTTGTAATATAAGTTTGAAAAAAAATTTTGTGTAACCCTTGGATCAAACAATCAATAGGTACTCATAATGATACATGTGTAACACCCCTTTCTCAAACCGTATTCATGGATACAAGGTTCGGTACACCTAGTGTACCGAACCTAGTGTAACACCCCTTTCTCAAACCGTATTCAAATACAGTTTACATTACAAAAACGTGACTGAGAAATAGTTACTTAAAATTTTTTTTACAAACTTTATTCTGAAAGGGTATTACAGACTCAATACAGATAACCATAATTTAAACTTACAGTACATAAACCGGTCCCAACTGAAATCTCCGCTCCGTCCACCTAAGTACATAGCATTTCAAAATAGTATACGTGAGACATAAAGCCTCGTGAGTAATATGGGTTTTGGACCCAAAATATTTCTGCTCAAAACTTGAATTAATAACAAGTAAACTGATAAACTGCTATAAACTTATTTTCAAAACAAATATTAAATCTCTTTGCTTTAATCTTTTCAAACTCAAAATACTTTCTTTCTCAAAACTGCTTCTTACTTTAAAACTGTTTTATTCTTTAAAATTTCTTTCTTTCTCATTTACTCGTGACCAATTGAAACTCATGAATTAGTTTAATTAATTCATTCAACTAGCTCCCCTCGCAGGACAGAACAGATCCGTCCGCTTGGTTATGCTCATTCTGTCTCCCCTTTGTGACTTGGAACGGATTCAAGCACAAGGGTATACTAAGCTAGACAACTACTTCGCGACGGGAGGTACCATCCCAGTAGTGTCTTCCGATCTCCCGATTATGTGGGTGATCCTAGTCCGGACAACTAACTCTTACTACTTTCTTTGCTTTGGTTCTTATCTTTTTACTTTCTTCATTTTATCTCAAATTGGTCAAATATGGACACAATTTCATAACAAACTCTAACTTTAACTCTTTGACTCATACTCTTGAAAATCACTTTAAAACTAGCTTCAAAAATCTTTAGCTCTCATATAGAGCTTCTTTCAAAACTTTACAAACTATACTTCTTTTTAGAAAAACTGAACTTCTTTAAGACTTCTTTAAAATCTCTTTTAAACACTTAGCTCTTGGAGCTACTTTCAAAACTGTTTCAAAACTTTAGAATCTAAAAACATTTGGAAATCTCATACTTTTCTGAAAATATCATTTTGCTATGTACTAGAAAAATCCTCATAAAACTCACCTTGATTCTACTACTGTTCACTAGGCTTCTCGTACGCCTTTTCCTTTCCCGTGCTCAATAACGTTCGAAGCACCACCTATACAAGTAGTATATATAAATACTCAATATAATTAACTCTATAATACTAAAGTCTCATAAGACATAACTCCAGGTTATAATAAATGTATAACCATTAATGAACTCGTCTTATCGTTTTCTCCGAAATACGCGTATATTGCTACAGTACCACCGAGGGGTCATATTTCAGTTCCGACTCTTTTCCATGAAATCTTAGGCCATATTAGACTTGTGTTTCAAATTTGGAGTTCATTGGACAAGTCTAGCTCAAATTCTAAAAATCAAGTTTTGACGTGAATAGTGATTTTAGCCACTGCCGCTACAGTGACTTTTCTGCAAGGTCGGATTACGCATTTGACCATTCCCGACATGTTCTTATACCATTTTAGGGTTATGGCTAAAATTTCAGATCAATCGGACATGTCTAGCTATGGTTTCTAACGTTTGGATTTCTAACATTTTTAACATTTTTGGTCCCTGTCTGATGGGCACTGTAGCACGCAATGCACTGTAGCACGCAGTTTTCACCCATTAAGTCCTTAATCTATGTCTTAATCATATGGGGTTTGTTCCTTGACTAATAACAAGTTTTAAGCCATTAGAAACACCTTAATCACACCAATTCATGATTTAGGGTTCTTGAGCAATATTTCAATTTATCAAGAATAGCAACCTACTTTGCTGTTTTTAACATTTGTTCTTGCTACATGAACATGTTTAAGCCCAGAAATCATATACACTTCATGGATTATGGTTGAAATTACTGATTTCAGTCCACTCCATGGAAACCCATCAAGAACACACAAAAGCTTGGGTAGAAACTTCAATTACTAACCTTGTTTACTTTGGAATCACCAATTCCAACCTTGTTTCCTTGCTAGATCTTCCCGTGTTCTTCACTCTCTAGCTCTCTCTTTCGTTCTCTCTAGCCTCTTCTGTATATTCTACTAACTTCTGGAGAAAGGAGAGTAATAACTCTCTTATTTTATATTTTAGTTTTATAAAATAATTACATTTTGGTCCCTTAGCTTCTCTCTTTTATACAAAAATGGTCCTAAGACCCATAACTTTGCCATTTATGCTTCATTAACTTCCAACTCAACATTTTCTTGACATTTTGGTCATTTCCATGACAAATGACCATTTTGCCCTTTTCGGTCATATATCACTATTCATGCGGTAAAACTCCAAATTTCATATAATCTTTTATTTCTTATATTATTATTTTACATAATACATGTTATTTTACACACTAGTCTTATAACGTGTCAAAAGACCGTTTTACCCTTTTACAACTTTTTCACGGGTTCTTACAGTCACCCCTCCTTAAGCGGATTCCGTCCTCGGAATCTTTTCGTAATCTGTGAAATTCGGATATCTTTTCTTCATTTCTTCTAGCGTCTCTCAAGTTAGGTTTGACCCTAACGGGTGCGTCCAATTGACTAGTACAAGGTCAATCTCCTTGTTCCTTAGCTTCTTAGTCTGCATTTCTAGGATGGCTTAGGGTTCTTCAATCAGTTTGCTAGGAGTCTCCACCCTCAGGTCAGTATACAGTATTACTAACTCTTCTTTACCAAAATACTTTTTCAGGTAGTAACTTCAGCTTGAACGCTTGTAACTCAGCTCTCTTCAGGATTCTAAAAGGTCCAATATATTTTGGACTCAGCTTTCCTCTCTTACCAAATCTGACTACACCCTTTCATGGCGACACTTTTATCATCACTAAATTACTTTCTTGTTACTCATACAGTCTTTTCTTTAGATCTAAGTAACTCTTCTGTCGGTCTTGTGCTGCTTTCATGTTAGCCTAAATCACTCCAATCTTCTTATTGGTCATTCTAACAATTTCTGGTCTTGGCAACTTAGTCTCACCCGCCTCCAATCAGCATAAAGGAGTTCTACACTTTCTGCCATACAATGCCTCAAAAGGTGGCATTTTAATGCTAGAATGGTAGCTGTTGTTGTATGCAAACTCCACTTATGGCAGGTGTTCATCCCAACTGCCTCCAAAATCCATCACGCATGACCGTAGCATGTCTTCCAATGTCTGGATTGTTCGTTCACTCTGACCATCCGTTTGTGGATGATACGTTGTACTTAGCTGAATTCTTGTCTCCATTTTATCTTGTAAAGCTCTCCAGAAGTTAGAGGTAAATCTGGGATCTCTGTCTGACACGATAGACAACGGTGCACCATATCTTCTAAACACTTCGTCTATATACAACTGGTCTAACTGCTCCAATGGAGTAGTTTCTTTTTATGGCTAGAAATAGTGCACTTTTGGTCAACCGGTCTACTATGACCCATATGCTATCATAACCTCTTCTCGTTCTCGGTAACCTGACAACTAAGTCCATAGTTACATCTTCCCACTTTCCAGTTGGAAGGTGTAATGACTGAGCATCTTCATGCGGGACCTGATGTTCCGCCTTGACGTGTGCACAAATAACACACTTGAAGATGTACTTAGCTATCCTTTTCTTCATTCCAGGCCATCAGTACTGTCTTTTAAGATCTTGATAAGTCTTGGTACTCCCTGGATGTATGGAATACTTTGACTTATGCGACTCTCCTAGAATCAGCTTCCTCAAACCTCCTACTTCCGGTACCCAACTACGGGTTCTAGAAGTCTTTAGCTCTTGTCTACTTATCTCAAACTACATATCTTCCTCGTTTCTCATCTCCCAAGTCTATGCTTTTTCCAACTTTTTGTTGGACTGTTTTAATCTGTTCTATAATACTGGACACTAGTTATATGTGTATCAATCTTGCATTGATTCTTTTCTCTGAAACTTTTCTACTCAATGCATCTGCTGCTACACTTGCTTGCCTGAATGGTATACAATCTCGCAAACATAATCACTGATCACTCTAACTATCTTTTCTGTCTTATGTTCAACTCTATTTGAGTGAACAGATACTGCAAACTCTTGTGATCAGTGAATAGCTTGCGCTTTGTTCCATACAGGTAATGCCTCAAATTTTCAAGGCAAATACTATTGCTACCAGCTCTATATCATAAGTAATATACTTTGTTTCTAGGGCTTTCAACTATCTGGGAACATATGCTATACTCTTACTCCTCTGCATCTACACACAACTGAGCCCTCTATGTGAGGTATTGCTGTATACTTCAAAATCTTCTGTCTCATCTGGTAATATAAGGACAGACGCATTACTCAACTTCTTTTTTTTTTTAATAAAAACTTTTACTTATTCTTCTTACTTGAGTAAATTTCATATTTTAAATTTACTTTCTCTTTCTTATTTTAGAAGCTCTATCACTTCATACTTTATTATAGAAAATTGACTTTCCAACAGTCAATCTACATTTCTAATTACTTCTTTCTTGTCATTAGACTTAAATCTCATAATATCTTTATATAATTCCTTTAGAAGTTTTACAACTTCTTATATCTATATATACTAAAAGAATTGACTCTTCAAAAGTCAATCGTTGTTCTTGCTTCTTTTGTCTTATCTTTCATCTTTAATTCTCAAGAAATTTTCTATTTTTTTTATAAGTAAAACCTTTTGTATCCCAGGTGTTGTTATAATTACTACTAAATTTTTTTTTGTCTTTACTACTAGTTTTCATACATTCTCATAAGGTTATTACCTTTATCATCTTGTTATCTGCATGTATTACTTTTATAATTACATGTCTTATATCACTCTTTACTTATATTATTTTCATCTTTCGACATATTAACGATCTATATACCTCTTTCATTTTTCTTTATGATTTAGGAGATTTCAATCTCTTTTACTCATTATACTTTATAATATAATCTTGTCTATTTCATTTCTCAGCTTTCTTACTGTACCCTTATGAGTACACTTCTTATCTTCTTAGGTACCCCATGTACCATTCTCATCTTATTACTTATGTTTTAATATTTTCTTGTAGTTCTTATTTCTCACACTAATGCTTAGTTTAGCATTCTATCTCTTGCTTTACTTGCTATGGCTAATGCCCAAAAATAACTTTTACTTCTCTTTTTATCATGACTGCATTTTAACCATATATCCATAAAGATTGGCATTTCTGACTCAACAATTTCTTGTTTTATCTTATTATGCTTATTAAGCATACTCTTAATAATCATATAGATTTTCACCATTTTTCATAAACATTTAGTTTCTATGTCTTATATACTTTACTTATAAACTTTCTAGGTTTGATACCCAAAATTTCTTTTATTATTCTTTTTACCATTTCTCTCTATGTGTCATGAGGCTATATGCCCAACACATTACATTGTTCTTTCCTTTAAGCTTCTTTTCTTTATTCTCTTTATTTTAATTCTTAAAGCGATATACACTATACACTTTCTTACGTTCCATAACTACTAGTCATGTACCGACCATTTTTTTTTCTTTGGCTACTTTTACCCGTTACTTCCGCTTAGAGGTAGTAACTTCCTGTCTCTTTATTTTAGTTCTTATTTCATATTTGACTCTTTGTCTAAGACTTATCTGGATATTCACTTTTACTCTTTATCTCGTGTTATTTATGACTTTTAGTCATTTTTCTCACATTCCTTTGGTTATCCTTTTATCATTTTCAGTTCTTCTTATTTCATATTTATATGGTCACTAAATCTGATTTCAAATGGCCATTTCTTTGATAACTGTCTTTATATTCTTCTCATTATCATCATTGTCTGTCTTATCTTTAACTTTTCTCCCAACACTTGATTAGGCATTAAATCTTTATTTTTCAACTCATTCTCTTGCATTATAACAATGCATCTTGCTCATAGTCTTTAACGATTTTTTTTAGGTAATTTACTTTATTATATTACACATTATAGCACTATACTTACGACTTATTTATTTATTCCAATCATTGGATATCATTTATTGTCATACTTCTTTCGAGTTTGGAAGTCACAACTTCCCATTTCTTACGCTTTCTTTTCTGTCTTTGATTCCTCTTCTAATACTTGGTTAAGTATTTTGCTTTCATTTTATACTATCTTATTTACTCATAGCTTTTATATATATATATATATATATATATATATATATATATATATATATATATATATATATATATATATATATATATATATATATATATATATAATTATATATATATATATATATATATATATATATATATATATATATATATACTTTAATCTCTTGGTTGTTCATAACAACACATCATACTACTTCTCATTATGTATTATGTACTCTTTTATACCTCTTTTGGGTTTGTCTACAATTGCAAACCCAGCTCATTTCCTTTTTACTCGTTTTACTTAAAGGTTTTCATTCTTCTTTCTTATATGAATTTCATTCATATATCTGTATTCACTTTCTTTTCCAATATTTCTTTCTTTAGTCATTGTAATGGCATTACTCTTATTTTTTTTTTATTCCATGATCATAATTCGTTTCTGTTAAACAACATAATTTTTTTTAGTTATACTCTTTCTTTTATAGTTGTACTATATACTCCATTACTTCTATTAACATTTTCAATACATTTATACTTTCTGACCATGTCTCTTTTACTGATTCCTGTCATACTTTACGTTATTTCTCATATTATTCAGTGGTTATCACAACCACGAATTTGAACTTTCCTTCGTCATTACCTTTTTATTCTTGTCATCTTATTTTCAATGCTCTTTATTCATACTTTCTTATGTTTTATTACATATACTTTACACTGATTCATACAAGGTATGGGGTTTTCCCCACTACATACTTCATATTTGTTACTTCATCTTTAACACTTTTTCTTTTATACGGTCATACTGAATTTTCTTCCATAGGTATACTAAATTTATACCCCTCAAACCTCTTACACTTATCTCTTACAGCTTCACATAATTCCTGTGTGGTTCCACCGGACTCAAATGTATATCCTGTGATTAGAATAGTACGGGCCCATATTATTATAACCACCTATACACATTTGCTTCCAGTTTACCACCAGGACTCATGTTCCACTGTTATGCATTTACTTCCAGTTCTACTTACTCTCAACATTATACTCAAGTATGTACCCTACTTAACTCCTACATAGTTTAAGTCTAGGTTCAAGTACTGACACCTAGTTCGCTTAAACTATGGCTCTGATACCAAAACTGTAACACCCCTTTCTCAAACCGTATTCAAATACAGTTTACATTACAAAAACATGACTGAGAAATAGTTACTTAAAATTTTTTTTACAAACTTTATTCTGAAAGGGTATTACAGACTCAATACAGATAACCATAATTTAAACTTACAGTACATAAACCGGTCCCAACTGAAATCTCCGCTCCGTCCACCTAAGTACATAGCATTTCAAAATAGTATACGTGAGACATAAAGCCTCGTGAGTAATATGGGTTTTGGACCCAAAATATTTCTGCTCAAAACTTGAATTAATAACAAGTAAACTGATAAACTGCTATAAACTTATTTTCAAAACAAATATTAAATCTCTTTGCTTTAATCTTTTCAAACTCAAAATACTTTCTTTCTCAAAACTGCTTCTTACTTTAAAACTGTTTTATTCTTTAAAATTTCTTTCTTTCTCATTTACTCGTGACCAATTGAAACTCATGAATTAGTTTAATTAATTCATTCAACTAGCTCCCCTCGCAGGACAGAACAGATCCGTCCGCTTGGTTATGCTCATTCTGTCTCCCCTTTGTGACTTGGAACGGATTCAAGCACAAGGGTATACTAAGCTAGACAACTACTTCGCGACGGGAGGTACCATCCCAGTAGTGTCTTCCGATCTCCCGATTATGTGGGTGATCCTAGTCCGGACAACTAACTCTTACTACTTTCTTTGCTTTGGTTCTTATCTTTTTACTTTCTTCATTTTATCTCAAATTGGTCAAATATGGACACAATTTCATAACAAACTCTAACTTTAACTCTTTGACTCATACTCTTGAAAATCACTTTAAAACTAGCTTCAAAAATCTTTAGCTCTCATATAGAGCTTCTTTCAAAACTTTACAAACTATACTTCTTTTTAGAAAAACTGAACTTCTTTAAGACTTCTTTAAAATCTCTTTTAAACACTTAGCTCTTGGAGCTACTTTCAAAACTGTTTCAAAACTTTAGAATCTAAAAACATTTGGAAATCTCATACTTTTCTGAAAATATCATTTTGCTATGTACTAGAAAAATCCTCATAAAACTCACCTTGATTCTACTACTGTTCACTAGGCTTCTCGTACGCCTTTTCCTTTCCCGTGCTCAATAACGTTCGAAGCACCACCTATACAAGTAGTATATATAAAAACTCAATATAATTAACTCTATAATACTAAAGTCTCATAAGACATAACTCCAGGTTATAATAAATGTATAACCATTAATGAACTCGTCTTATCGTTTTCTCCGAAATACGCGTATATTGCTACAGTACCCCCGAGGGGTCGTATTTCAGTTCTGACTCTTTTCCATGAAATCTTAGGCCATATTAGACTTGTGTTTCAAATTTGGAGTTCATTGGACAAGTTTAGCTCAAATTCTAAAAATCAAGTTTTGACGTGAATAGTGATTTTAGCCACTGCCGCTACAGTGACTTTTCCACAAGGTCGGATTACGGATTTGACCATTCCCGACATGTTCTTATACCATTTTAGGGTTATGGCTAAAATTTCAGATCAATCGGACATGTCTAGCTATGGTTTCTAACGTTTGGATTTCTAACATTTTTAACATTTTTGGTCCCTGTCTGATGGGCACTGTAGCACGCAATGCACTGTAGCACGCAGTTTTCACCCATTAAGTCCTTAATCTATGTCTTAATCATATGGGGTTTGTTCCTTGACTAATAACAAGTTTTAAGCCATTAGAAACACCTTAATCACACCAATTCATGATTTAGGGTTCTTGAGCAATATTTCAATTTATCAAGAATAGCAACCTACTTTGCTGTTTTTAACATTTGTTCTTGCTACATGAACATGTTTAAGCCCAGAAATCATATACACTTCATGGATTATGGTTGAAATTACTGATTTCAGTCCACTCCATGGAAACCCATCAAGAACACACAAAAGCTTGGGTAGAAACTTCAATTACTAACCTTGTTTACTTTGGAATCACCAATTCCAACCTTGTTTCCTTGCTAGATCTTCCCGTGTTCTTCACTCTCTAGCTCTCTCTTTCGTTCTCTCTAGCCTCTTCTGTATATTCTACTAACTTCTGGAGAAAGGAGAGTAATAACTCTCTTATTTTATATTTTAGTTTTATAAAATAATTACATTTTGGTCCCTTAGCTTCTCTCTTTTATACAAAAATGGTCCTAAGACCCATAACTTTGCCATTTATGCTTCATTAACTTCCAACTCAACATTTTCTTGACATTTTGGTCATTTCCATGACAAATGACCATTTTGCCCTTTTCGGTCATATATCACTATTCATGCGGTAAAACTCCAAATTTCATATAATCTTTTATTTCTTATATTATTATTTTACATAATACATGTTATTTTACACACTAGTCTTATAACGTGTCAAAAGACCGTTTTACCCTTTTACAATTTTTTCGCAGGTTCTTACACCTAGGGTGCTGATTAGCGACAACGGTTTACAGTTCGCGGAGAATCCGTTCCGAGGATGGTGTGAAGAAAGACACATCCACCAGCAATTTACATTAGTCGCCCACCCGCAAGCAAATGGTCAGACGGAAGTAACCAACCGGACTATTGTCAGCGGAATCAAGAAAAGATTAGGCAAAGCTAAAGGTAACTGGGTGGAAGAACTCCCAAGCGTTTTATGGTCCTACCGTACAACCCCCGAGCCGGCACGCGAGAAACCCCATTTAGCTTAACATACGGCACAGAGGCTGTACTCCCCCCAGAGCTGATGATAACATCTCTAAGAGTTTCCACTTTCATACCAGAGAAAACTGAAGAAGATTTGCGACAAAACCTAGACTTGTTAGACGAAAAAACGGAACTTGCTAACTTGCGGCAAGCAACATACAAATCCAATACAGAGAGATATTACAATAAACGAGTACAAGCTAAAGCTTTCAAATTGGGAGACTTTGTGCTGAGAAGGAATGAAGTCAGTCATGCACAGCCAAGAGGCAAGTTAGGACTGACATGGGAGGGTCCTTACAAAGTACAAGAGGCACACAGAAATGGGTCCTACATATTAGAAACCATCGACGGAAAAACGATACCGAGGACGTGGAATGCTCAGCATTTAAGAAAATTCTTCTTCTAAAAATATTGCATTTCAGTAGTTATGGCTTAAAATTCTCGAATGTACATGCCCAACCTTCCCAATGAGCTAGACTCCAGGCATTAATATATGTTTCTGTTTAAAAATGCATTATCTTTTCTCCTTTTTTCCTAAATTAGTGACGAGTGGGTTGGACTGATCACCCGACCCACAGTTGTCAATCCAAATTAAAATCGTGGCCAAGCACCACACCCATTAAGTCAAAACTTAATGTTTGTGGTCGGGCATTACATCAATCGAAATCAAAATCGTGGCCGAGCACCACACCCATTAAGTCAAAACTTAATGTTTGTGGCCGAGCACCACATCAATCGAAATCAAAATCGTGGCCGAGCACCACACCCATTAAGTCAAAACTTAATGTTTGTGGCCGAGCACTACATCAATCAAAATCAAAATCGTGGCCGAGCACCACACGCATTAAGTCAAAACTTAATGCTTGTGGCCGAGCACCACATCAATCGAAATCAAAATTATGGTCGAGCACTACAACAATCAAACCAAAACTAAGACACCTGTGGTTGGACACTACACAAACCAAAAATGTCATCAACACAAACATATCAAGGAAATTGTCCTGCATACCACCGGTGCACATCACTTCCCAAGAAAACTAAAACACGAAGTCAAAATATCCACACACATCAAGCAAAAAAACGAAGGAGCAGAAATAGTCAAACATATTGTCCAAAACTAATCGTTTCTCTCATTGTTGTGAACTCAGGTCTTCATTCCCGACGACCGGTGAATCCGAAGAAGGTCAAGTTCTCATCACGTAGGTAGCCTTATTACTTTATGTAAAAATGTGGTGTATGTGTCATACGTGTTTACCGACGAAAGTCGATGACGATGTTTGCTGACGAAAGTCGATGATGATGTTTGTGCCTATGTGATGAATCGTGTGATATTTTGGGGAACTCACTAAGCTTTGTGCTAACTCTTTCACCCTAATTGTTTTTTAGGTATCTGTTGGCTTGAGCTTGGAGCACGGGGCGACTGTACCGCATCTAGAGTTTTGGTATCTGAGTCTTCCGCTGAATAATATTTTTTGTATATACAGTTTTATATGTTTTAAATATTAAGTTTTAATTGGGATGGATTTATTTGGAAACCCTTTTTATGTATTTGAACCGTTTTTAAAACAAAATTTTACTACAAAATTTGGGACGTTACATGTATTGTATAGATTATTTTGGATCTATTAAATAAAAAAAGAAATGGGAAAATGCAAGTACTTATGGGTCAAAATGAAAAGAAATAAAAAATAGGGAAAACATTTTACAATACTATAGGGACTAAATTGGAAAGTCCAATCTTTTTCCCTTATCTTATATCGATCGGATAATTTGGAGACAGAAAAATCACGCACATATTTCATGTAGCTGCTGTGCACGATGTGAAGGATGAACGAGACAGAGATATGAAGTGATAAAGCACGATCGAGAGAAACATGTGTGTATGTGTGTATGTGTGTGTCTTGTGTATGTGTGTCTAGGATAAAAGAGATAGGTACAGAAGGGCTCGCAAGGAAGGCTATGTGACTGCCTAACTACATTATTGTGGTAATGCCACCTTTGTCAACAGCAGCAGTGGCCGAAAGGAGTCGATAATTTCCCGATTTTTTGTGGTGGTTAGCATTAAACATCAGAGAACTTCTCTTATTTCTACAAACTTCTCTTATTTCTACAAATTGAAAAGAATTTGAAGGTAAGACTCTTAACCCGAGAAAGGGTACTTCTTGAAATGCAATGCATGTTGAAATTTTCCTAGGATTCATGAAGTATGTTATGTCTTAATTTGGAAACATCTATGAATTAAGAATATATGAAATTTTAATTTAAAGATTATTCATATTTGACTTTTGTTGGTAAAATAATAGCAATGGAACTTAAATCAAGAGCAAATGATTAATGAGATGATGAAGTATTGCTATAAAGTACATGGGTATGATATTGGTATGTGGTCACGTATATATTAATTTGCAAACACTAGTAAAATATTGAAATTGATACATGAATGTAAAAGAAAGAATATTTGACACACAGTTAGAAAAATAAATTCAAGGGAATAACACAAAAGAATTAACTTAAACCAATCTGAAAGCTTTGCCATTGTGTCAATGTCAAGCATCTAGTCTAAGAACGAAATTACTTGGGACATCTTTAATATATGTCAAATTTGGGTTTGAATTTTATGAAATAATATTGGTAATGAATTAATAACATTAAAGATTAAGAAATTTCAGATATTTGGCTTGGTGATAATCATTTAGCTAAAAGGGTACATTATTGACTTTTGGTAAAATACTAACTTAATACAAGAATTGGAAATTGATGTCAATGAATAAGAAGCTAATTGAAATTAACTATTTGGAACAAGAGTGTGATATTACTTGATGATGCTAAGTCAAAAGGCAGTAGTTTGGTTAAGTAACATTTAAAGCATCATTTAAATTATAAAGATTAAAATTGGACAATTTTAGAAAATTATCAAAATTGGTCAAGCAAAGTAAATGAGAATATTTAGACATGTAATACAATACAATTGAGAATGGAAATGGTTGAGAAGCATGAAGAAATGTAAATGGAAGTAGATATTTAAAGATTGCCCACAAAATGCTTACAATTGGAAAAATACCAATTAAGTTTCCATTTAAAATACAAAAAATAAAAGCTGGAAAATGACCCCAAACTCAAATAATATTATGCCTAATGATGCAAATACACCTATAAAGAAGAAGTAATAAAGTTTTGATCAAGAAAGAAGAAACATGCTTACATTTAAAAATTACCAAAAAACAAACACGGTTAGATTAAAGACATCTGTTTTTAGAACTCATGGGTGCATATGGGTAATGAAATGGATTGTATTGATATTTTTGTATTATTGAGAACATATTGGTGACAAACAGATGGAAAATTGCAAGTTTTTCTATTGCTTGATTATGGCATCATACTTTCATATTTTCTATTGCTTCATTGTACCTTAAAACCTACTTTGTTGTAGCAATGACATCCATATATATAGTGTATTTCATTGATATAGATGGATAGATTTTTTAAAGTATAGTGTCGTACTAAGAAAAATAGTTAAATTACAATGAAATGATTGGGCAGGGTTATTTAGATTTACAACATCAGAATTCAATATGGAGCGTTGATCGGGAAACAGATATACTGCTGGGTCTTCCACTTCTACCAAATCGAGATAGAGAACTAATTTTGCAGCAAAACTATTTCTAAATTTACCATACAAGCTTCTTTTTGTGTCCTCTTGGAGAATTGTTACCAATAGATGTTGGAGCTGTTAGTTCTATATGCCCAAGGATGATCATAAAATGATATTACTAATAATATATGATCCTATAGGGTCACACCAACAACAAGTTTGACACCAATTGATCATTTAGAACGTTAAATTTGATTTAACATCAAATGATACTAAACTTGCAATTTAATCTTGTAGGTTATTATTATTTGAGATAAATAATAATAACTACAAAATTAAAGGTTGATTAGTAATTCATATGTGATGAATTAATTAAGTGTAACAATTAAATTGTTTAAATTGTTAAACGATTTAATTGATTTATAAATAAGCCTTTTATTTAATTTAATTGGTAAATTATATATATATATATATATATATATATATATATATATATATATATATATATATATATATATATATATATATATATATATATATATATATATATATATATATATATATATATATAATTATACAATTAAGATTGTATATTTAGATGGTTTATTTATATATAAGATTATGGGTTAAATGTTATCCCATTTAAGAAATAAGAAGATGTATTATTTATAAGCTTATAATTATATAAGTTTTATAAATAATAAAACCTACTAGCACTACATTTGATCATCCATAATTTAAGTCATGATGGGAGACATAAAAGCATGCATTGAGTTGTTAAACTAGTGGAAGATGCTAGCTTTTGAATATTGAAATCACATGGGTCTTTCCTTTCCAACTAGTGGCATTTGCTTTCTCTTTTTGGTGGGTGATATAGTGCACGACTTTGAGTGGGTTTGTACATCATTTTTCTTGCCTAAAATCAGCCAAAATAACTCTCCTTAAGTGCCTAAGAAAATTGGTTTTTGGTTTCATAAGAAAAGGAGTTATAACTTGCAAGTTGTGGAACTAGCATTCAAGGGTGTTCAAGCTTGTGGTGGATCAACTATAGAGGGATTCTAATTTGATTCCTAGCTATCAAAATCATCCAAACCAAACCCAAGAACAAAGGTTATTATCTTGAACTTAAACTATGTTTGTTCTTCAACTTATCTCTACATGCATGTAGCATGATCCTCTTGAAAATGGAATTTGTGTTCATGATTTTATGCTTCCGTTGCAAAATCTTGTTTTTGAAACTATTACATGAACCTTGATTTCCAACAATTGGTATCAGAGCCATGGCTATATTGCATGTTTAGATAATAAGTTTATTTGGATAAACTTGGTTTTTGGAAGCCATGAATGTTCATCTTCTTAAATGAAAGTTTCATGCATGGCTTCTTTGGCAACATGCAAATATATAATCTATGATTTTATCTAACCAACTATAGTTTATGTATGCATGCATTTGGTTACATAGATGTTGCCTTAGAAAAACAAAGTGTTGATTTTCTTATGATTTTATGTGATAAAATGGTGCATAAACAAGCCAAGGACCATATGATGCATGTTTTGTGTTTGTATTCGATTTGGTTGTAATCTATTATTTTATTCAAATGGTTTGTAATAATAATTAGTTATTTACTTCTTTTATTCATTTTGTAATTGTTAGAATAGTTGTATTTTATTTCATTCACAAAATGTAACAAGAGAAGGAAGTAAGAAAAGATTGCACCCAACAGCAGCACTTTCTGAAGAGCTGCTGTCCAGATTTCAAAAATGTTTTGGAAGTGTTTTATAAATTCATATCTTGGTCATTTGGTGATATACTTGTTGGTAACTCTAATATCTAGTATATACATTAAGTTTCAACAAGTATTAGCATCAATATAGCCAAGAATGAATTGAAAAATGCAACAAAAAACCACAAATTTTTCCTTCCTGCTGCCCCTGGATTTCGCAACTTTTGAGGACCAGAAGAAAAAATCATATCTCACTTTATGATGTCAAGAAATGGTGGTTCAAGTATCATATGGTGATATAAGAAGCTTGGCAAAATTGTAGCCAAATCGAAGATCATTTGGTTGAGTTTTTGTCACCCTTTTGTCCCTAGGTTTGGACTTGATATTTCATGTGTGGCTCACATGAAATATCAAACTAGATGGCTTGTGTTTATGCACCCATGCATGCTTGTGATGTTTGAATGTTTTATTATGTTATGTTGTGGATGAAAATAAGATTTTGCATGCTAGACAACCTAGATAATTAAACATAATCATCAAGGAGTTTGTATTTTCAAAAGTTGACATTTAAAACATAAGATGTGATAAAATGGGTTTTATTAAAATGGGTTTTGTTTAAAACCTATTAAGTCAAGTTTTGAAAATGATTAAAACAAGAAATAAAATGGAGATTTTATAAACTCTTACAAACTCCAACCCTAAGTAATAATGGTAATTATTTAGGATTATAAATTGGTTCTAATATATGTGATCAAACTTAAACTTAATATTGGATATTAATTGTAATCTTGACCACAAACAAAGAATCAATAAAATGGAGATTTTATGATTTAGGAACCAATTAACAAAATAAGATTTAAATGGTACCATGTTCATTGGATGCATGCAATCTACATGATACCATATGTTTTTCAAAAATTAGAATTGTAAAACATACAAATCCCTTATGAAATACGAATCTATGCCGTCCTTCTTAAAGACACTCATGTATCACTTGTATTTCCTTGCGGGATAAAGGATACCTAACCACTTGGAGTCTTCTTGTGATACAAGAAGTAGTTTTGCAATATTGATGGGATAAAGGACACCTAACCATTAATAGTTGTCAAAACTACACGTCCGTTTAAGTAGGATGATTCGTTTGGAAATCTCTTGTGATAAAGGTCACCTAAGCATTAGAAATCCAAGGAATAGATGGGATCAAACATGCCAAACTTATAAATGTTATAATGGGATCCCATAACTCTAGAAATTATATTTGGATATAATTGGTAAACCGTTACCTACCTTGTTGATTCGAATAGGCGGGATAAAGGATACCTAACCACTTATTCGAGATGCAACTTGGATTCTAGACCTTAATTAATTAAAGTTTATGAAACAAGAAAGGGTATTAATTATTAAGGACTTAATATCATAATTTACTAAATAGAACCTTGTTAAAATTTTGTAGATGGCACCAAACAACACACACTCGGCTCCTAACAAAACCTCACTACGGTCTCTCCTTGAAGGAGAAAAACTTAACCATACCAACTTCTTGGATTGGCACCGTAGTGTGAGAATTGTTCTCAAACAAGAAAAGAAAGAATATGTTCTCAATGAACCACTTCCAGAAGAGCCCCCTGCCATTCCTAAGCCCGCACACGATGCATGGCTTAAAAAGATGGATGATTCCATCGATGCATCATGCCTCATGTTGGCAACCATGATTCCTGACCTTCAGAAGGATTTGGAGAATCATTCAGCCTATGACATGATTCATCAACTAAAGGAAATGTTCCAACAACTTGCAAGAACGGAAAGGTTCGAAACTGTTCGGGCTTTCCATGCTTGCAAGATGGAGGATGGGCAGTCGGTAAGCTCTTATGTGCTCAAAATGAAGAGTCACATTGATCATTTGGCACGTCTTGGAGTTGTGATGCCCGAAGAGCTAGCAACGGATATGATCCTTAACTCCTTGACAAAGTCCTTTGATCCTTTTGTCATGAATTTTAACATGAATGGTTTAAACAAGACTATCCCGGAATTACATGGGATGCTAATTACCGCGGAAAAGAATCTGCCTAAGAAAACCACTCAAGTTCTCATGATCAAGGAAGGTGGCACAAAGAGAACTAGACCCGAACACCCCAACAACTCCAAGGGAAAGGGAAAGGCAAAGGTTGTCAAAGGAAAGGGCAAGAAAGTTGTCCAATCATCCCGTCCGCCCAAGAAGAAGGCAAAAGTTGCCAAAGAAGACGCGTGCTTCGAATGTGGCAAGGTTGGGCATTGGAAGAGAAATTGCCCTACCTATCTTGCGGAGTTGAAGAAGAAGAATGCCGGTGAAGGCACTTCAGGTATCTATGTGATAGACCTAGAACTTTATAATTTATCTCCTAACACATGGGTATTTGATACTGGTTGTGGAACTCACATATGTAATATGTTGCAGGGGTTCAAAAGGAGTAAGCGACTGAAGGCAAATGAAGTAGTACTTCGAGTTGGAAACAATGCAAGGGTTGCGGTGGATTCAATTGGAAGTTTTGATTTATTACTACTTAATGGCTTGTGTATGATATTGTTGAATGTTTACTATGTTCCTAGCTTGACTAGGAATATTATTTCGGTTGCTAAATTAAGACAATGTGGATTTGATCTTTCCTTTAATAATGATGATATTTGCGTTTACAAAAATAATGTATTCTATTTTGAGGCTAGGCCTTTAAATGGAATTTATGAAGTAAACCTTGATGAAAAGACTAACCATGGCTCTTTATACCACACTTTCACCAAGAAACCCAAATTTGATTTGAGTCAAACCTATCTATGGCATTGTCGCCTTGGGCATATAAACAAGAATCGCATATCCCAACTTCAAAAGAGTGAACTTTTGAAGGCAAATGAGAATGACTCATTTGATATATGTGAATCTTGTTTACATGGCAAGATGACTAAAGCTCCTTTCTCCGGAACCAATGAGAGAGCAAAGGACTTGTTAGGAATCATACATATGGATGTATGTGGTCCTTTCAAGCCAATGACTAGATATGGTGAAAGATATTTCATCACCTTCACTGACGACTTTATTCGTTTTGGATATGTTTATTTAATTAAACATAAACATGAGGCGTTTGAAATGTTCAAAACGTTTCAAAGTGAAGTGGAAAATCAACTCAACAAAACAATTAAAGTTCTTCGTTCTGATAGAGGAGGTGAGTACTTAAGTACAAACTTTATGGATCATTGTAAGACTTGTGGAATTGTTTCACAACTTACTCCACCTGGAACACCACAACATAATGGTGTGTCTGAGAGGCGGAACCGAACACTATTGGATATGGTTCGATCCATGATGAGTAGAAGTACTCTACCTTTATCTTTTTGGGGTTATGCTTTACAAACAGCTGCTCGTCTCCTAAACATGGCACCTACTAAGAAGGTAGATAAAACGCCTTATGAGATATGGCATGGAAGGGTTCCATCTTTATCCTATCTCAAGGTATGGGGTTGTGAAGCTTATGTTAGACAAGAAGCTTCAAACAAATTAGAACCTCGTTCAACTAAATGTATCTTTGTAGGGTATCCGAAAGATTGTCTTGGATACTATTTCTACAATCCCATCGAGAATAAGATATTTATTTCTCGAAAAGCTGAATTCCTAGAAAACAAGTTTCTGACGGAAGAGGCTAGTGGGAGGTTTGTGGAACTTGAGGAACTTCAGGAACCACAACCTGATACAAAAGAAGTTGAATCTAGCATTCAACAAGAAATTTTTGAACCTGAACAAACGGTTGATCAGGAACAAATTGTAACACAAGGTGTTCGCAAATCTGGTAGGGTTCGAATTGAACCAGAAAGGTATGGTTACCTTTTGATGGAAGAGGAATGTTATACGATAGATTCTGATGAACCCGTCAACTATCAGAGTGCAATATCAGATCCTGAATCTGATAAATGGCTTGAGGCCATGAACACTGAGATGCAATCCATGCACGATAATCAAGTTTGGAACTTGGTTAATCTTCCCACCAATTGTAAGACTGTTGGGAACAAATGGGTTTTCAAGAAGAAAATCGACGTGGATGGAAATGTTCACACTTTTAAGGCTAGACTTGTCGCTAAAGGATACTCACAGACTCATGGTATTGACTATGATGAGACCTTTTCTCCAGTGGCAATGATCAAGTCGATTAGGATACTTTTTGCCATAGCCGCGTACTATGATTATGAGATATGGCAAATGGATGTCAAGACCGCTTTCCTTAATGGATACTTATTGGAAGATGTCTATATGGATCAACCTGAAGGTTTTGTCGATCCAAAGCATCCAAACAAAGTGTGCAAGCTTAAAAGATCTATCTATGGATTAAAGCAAGCGTCTCGAACATGGAACATCCGTTTTGATGAAAAGATTACGAGTTTTGGTTTCATCAAAAATGAGGATGACTCCTGTGTTTACAAGAAAGCTAGTGGGAGCATTGTCATAATCCTAGTATTGTATGTAGATGACATACTTTTATTTGGAAATGACATCCCAACCTTAAAAGGTATCAAAGCGTTCCTTGAGAGTTGTTTCTCAATGAAGGATCTAGGGGAAGCTGCTTATGTATTAGGCATAAAGATCTATAGAGATAGATCTAAGAGACTTATTGGTCTTAGCCAAAGTGTATATATTGATAAAATCTTGAAAAGGTTCAAGATGCAAGACTCCAAAAGAGGATTCTTGCCAATACCGCATGGCACCATCCTAAGCAAGTCTCAGTGCCCAAACACTAGGACTGAACTTGAAAGGATGAAACATGTCCCATATGCTTCGGCAATTGGGTCCATCATGTATGCCATGTTATGCACTAGGCCCGACGTCTCATGTGCTTTAAGTATGTGTTGAAAAATATATTTTTGTATGTGACAATCACTGAAATAAGATGAACTGTTATTATCTAACAAATATTATCAGTTTATTTCAGATTGCGTGAATTCAAGATCTAAAACAAGAATAAATCAAGAACCGAGAAACTTTGAGAAAACATCCAAACCTAAGGAAGTAACGCTACAAACCAAAGAGCAAAATACAAAATATCAAACTGCTACAGCAATCACGACGCGACAGACATAGTGGTCGCGACGTGAAGAAGAAACAAAGACTGAAGACCAAAAACCTACAGCGCTCGCGACGCGACGAAGGTGATGGTCGCGACGCGAAGACTTCCAGCGCGAAGCTCCAACGTGACACCACCAACTTTCTAATCGCGAGACTACCAACGCACTATACTTCGCGACGCGACCAAAAGCAACGCGACCAAAAGGAAACGCGACGAAAAGCTCGACATACCAGCGAAGACGCACTGACCCGACAAAAAGCGCACCGACCACCAGCCGAGCAGCTTCGCGACGCGACGGACCATATGGTCGCGACGCGAACGCTGTATGTTCAGCAACTATAAATTGAGGCTTTCTCTTGCTGTTTTGTTACACCCAATCAACCAAGCATTATATTCTCATATACTCTCCAAGAAACCCACGACCAGAAACCTCAAGACTCTCAAATTTCTGCATTTGGCAACAAGAATCAAACCGCACAACCGCAAGAAACAAGATATCCTCCCGACACCAAAACTTCAAACCTCTAAACAACCTCTACCCGACACCAAACCTCAAACCTCCAAACAACCTCTACCCGACACTAAATATCACCAAAACCTCATTCAACCCGAGCAAAGAACAAGAATCGAAGCTTCAAAGAAAATCGTCATATTCATCTGCTATCGATAAGTTCTTTTGAAATTATCCGTGTTATTATTGATTTATTGAAACTGTTATAAATCAACTGTACCAAACATCCAAGACATAAAAATTGAACCGTGACAACGAAAACACATGTGGACTGTATTTAACCGAGACATCTAACTTCTAACTTCTAACCTTTTTATTTATTGTAAAAACACGTTATCGTTGATAATGGCGTTTATTACATCTAACATCTAATTTCTAACTTCTAACTTCTAACATTTTTATTTATTGTAAAAACACGTTATCGTTGATAATGGCGTTTATTACATCTAACTTTTAACTTCTAACTTTTGCTTTATTTACCGCTTTCTGTCCATTTAAATATTGTCTAGTTTAGATTTACCGTTTTATCTTATTCCGCAACTCTTATTTATTTCCGCATATTATAGATAAAATACATATCTGTCACACAGTAATCGGCTTAAAAACCCTTATTCGTGGTGATCGATCGTCGTATTTTCAACAATTGGTATCAGAGCTTGTGTGATTTAATCTGAAATTTTTGTCGAGAACTTTTGTGTAGCGTTTTTATAAACCACCAATAAGTTTCCTTTGAAAATTTCATATTAATATCACTTGTTCAAAAACAAAAAAAAAACATTTAAAAAATTACTTGTGTGATTTATTTTGAAAATTTTTGTCGAGAACTTTTGTGTAGCGTTTTTATAAACCACCAATAAGTTTCCTTTAAAAATTTTCATTTTAACATCACATTTTCGTTAACAAAAAAAAAAAAAAACCAAAAATGTCTTCCGCAAACTACTCAAACATAAATTCTGTATCTATTGCTAACAGTATAGGTTCAGGTACTCGAGCACCCATTCTTATTCCCGAAGAATATAAATCATGGGTAGGTCGTATGAATCTTCATCTCAACTCTATAAGTGAAGATGTGTGGAAATGTGTAGACGGATCTCTACCAGATAACATGACCTCTCTTACGAGTAACTTGGATATACTGAATGAAAGGAAGAAACTTGAACTTCAAGCCAAAAAGGAGCTTGTGTCTGGAATACCTCACAGTATTCTAAGCCAAATGAATGATATAATCCTTTTAACCGCAAACCAAATTTGGCAAACTTTGAAAAATCGTTTTGAAGGAAATGAGAGAATCATTGGAAACAAGAAAACATCTGTTTTAAACGAATTTGACAACTTCAAAATGTTTTCACATGAGACCATCCATGATGCTCATGACAGATTCAATCTCATTACCATCAAAATGAATAATTTAGGCATCAAAAAGTCACAGCATGAAATAAACCTCAAATTTTTAAACAACCTTTATGAAAGCTGGAAAATGGTCAAACTCATCATCCAGGGAAATCCGGCAATTCATACTGAATCTTTGTACAATCTGTACGGATAATTACAATCGTATGAATCCTCGATTGACCCACCAACGTCTACTTCTTTTGGAGGACCGCTTGCTCTTTTGTCAACATCCTCTCAAAACCAAACACATTTTCCTGATCAAAGTCAAATTGATTTAAATCAAAACCAAGCTTTCTTAAGTAATCCTTGTGACTTGTCCGATCTAAATAATGAAGCTGACTACCATCAATTGTGTGCTTTGGTAGCAAACACTAATCTCGAAAGATTTTTGCCACATCATAGACCAAACTTTCAACAAAGATCCACTTTTGGACAAAACTTTCAGAATCGTGGTTTTCAAAATAATAACAACTCTTATAATAACCAAAGTTCTGGATTTCAACAAAATCATTCAAAACCATCTCAACAGAAACAAACTCAAACATCCGAAAGACCTCCCGTTAAGAGCCAAAAGGCTGACAATAACGATGATGATGATGACGTAATCATTTGTCACAAATGCAAAGGACTAAATCATTATGCCCGAGATTGTCGAGCCAAAATCAAGGTCAAAGACTCAGCTTACTACGCTCAAAAAGCCGAAGAACTGAAGAAACAAGAAAAGAAAGCAAAGCAAAAAGCTTTGATGGCATTCTACGAACCTAGCGTGGAACACTGGCCAACTTCTGATGATGAAACAGATAATGAACCAGCTCAGTCAAACTTTTGCTTCATGGCAGACAATGAACCAACCACAAGAGCTCCATATGTCATCGATCAGGTATGGTCTATGATCTCAGATCTCGGTCTTTCAAGAACACCATTTGAGTCCCACATGACTAAGATTGAGAACAGTCTAAAAGCTGATCTCAGACTGTATCATGACACAATAGTCAAATCTGATATCTACAAATCTGAATTACAAACATTGCAACTCAGATTTGGAGAATCCACAAGGACTAGAGACAAACTTGAAAGAGACATTGAACGAAAATCTGAAGATAATAATCACATCCTAGAACAATTAAATGAAGCTCTAAAACAAAAAAGGGACTTAGAAATAAAAAATCAATCTGTTATTTCATCTGAAATAAAAGATACATTAGAAAAGGAAGTCCTTCAGTTAAAACAAAAAGTTCAAGATTTAACTGACAAAAACACTAGTTTAATTCTAAAACTAGATGATTCTTCAAAGCAAATGAAATTTCTTGAATCCGAAAATCAAAGATTTCAAGGAAAACTGGAATCTATCAATATTGCCAGAAAATTGAGTGATGATGTCTTCACTAAAGCAACCAACTTAGGAACTGGCAAAATTGATACAAATTATAAACCAGGAATTGGAAGAGAATCTTTTGAAAATGAAAAGACTGAAAAGGAAAATGAGAAAATGTGTGAAAACTCTAAATCACCTCAACCAGATTTTTTCTCATCTGCTAATGAGGACGATTCAGATGATGAAACAGTTATCATCTGCAGCCCAGATGATACCTTTTTCAACAAGTCATTCTAAAGAGTTGTAAAATCTGAATCAGACTCTGCTAGTTCAGTAACTCATCAATTGAGATCTACTAAACTAACAAGGAATGATGGCACAATCAAACTTGAAAATTTCTTAAATGGAGAAAATTCTGATCATCAAAATGGTAGTACTTCTGCTCCAACTGTCTTTCCCTCTTTAAACTCAACCTTTATTGGAAAGAACAATCTGGGACAAAAGTATTCAAAGAAACAACAGACAAATAAACAACCTATTCAAGCTGTCTTTAAACCAAAAGAACAAAGCAGACCCATTGTTTTCAAAGAAAAACCTTTGAAACCAAGCGCTGTGCCACAAAAACAGACCTTTAATCCAAAACAAAAACCGTTTCAAAAACCAATTCAAAATCGCTTTCAAGAGATAAACTTTAATCTCTCAAGGAACTTTCAGAAACCATCATTTCACCAAATTCCATTCCATCATCAAAGTGTTTTCCAAAACCATTCAGATCCAAGATACAAAGAAAGGTTATCAAACAGAACTTCACATATAGGATACTCTTCACAAAATCAGAAATCATTTCAAATGACAGGTTTTCAAAGACAAATCTTAAATTGGGAAAATCTGATAAGTCAAATCAAGCCTCAACCACTTCTTCCAATTAACAGAAACCATAATGATTTCAGATTATCAAAAACCATTAACAAATCAGGACCCACCATGGTTTGGGTACCTAAAATTTCTGTCTAATTGCAGGCACTTTGTGCTGGAGAGCCCAAGGATGGCACATGGTATATTGATAGTGGCTGCTCCAAGCATATGACAGGAAACCAGAGCTTTCTACGAGACTTCAAACCCACAGAATCCAAACAAGATGTTACTTTTGGAAATAACATGACTGCAAGAATCAAAGGTTATGGAAACATAACAAATGGTCACTTCACCATCAAGAAAGTAGCCTATGTTGACGGCCTGAAACACAACCTAATCAGCGTATCACAACTCTGTGACAACAATCATGAAGTTCTTTTCACCAAACAACGAAGCATAATCACAGATGCCAAGACCAAAGCCATTCTAGTTAATTCTGATCGTCTAGGCAACATGTATCCACTAGATATGGACCTTATCTATGGAAAACCAGACATCTGTCTCTTGTCCAAAGCTTCTGCTGATATTAGTTGGTTGTGGCATCGTCGTCTTTCCCATCTCAATTTCGGCTACATCAACAAGTTGATCGCAAATGATCTTGTTCGCGGACTGCCACTTCTGAAACTTGATAATGAAACTCTTTGTGCAGCTTGTGAAGGAGGAAAATTGTCCAAATCCTCTCATAAAAGCATTTCTGAATCTAGTGTATCCGAACCACTAGAATTACTGCACATTGATCTTTGTGGCCCTGCAAAAACCCAAAGCATAAAAGGGAAGAAATACATCCTTGTTATTATTGATGATTACTCACGCTTTACTTGGGTTTTCTTTTTAAGGCTAAAGTCAGAAGCACCTGAAGAAATAATCAACTTCATCAAACAGATTGAATTAAAGCTCAAACGACCCGTTCGAAGAATCCGAAGTGATAATGGTTTAGAGTTCAAAAACATAACTCTAGACTCATTTCTCAAAAACAAAGGCATCGAACACAACTTCTCAGCCCCTTACACTCCTCAACAAAACGGAGTTGTTGAAAGAAAGAACCGAACTCTATGCGAAGCTGCAAGATCAATGCTTATCTTTGTTGATCTACCACAATACTTCTGGGCAGAAGCAATAGCCACAGCTTGCTACACTCAAAATCGTTCTTTAATCCATAAACAACTTCATAAAACACCATATGAAGTCATTTACAACCGAAAACCAAACATCAAATTCTTTCATATTTTTGGTTGTCGATGCTTCATAAAGAATAACAAAGATCACCTTTCAAAATTTGAATCAAGATCAGACGAAGGAATTTTCCTTGGTTACTCCTTTACCTCAGCTGCTTATCGAGTACTGAATAAACGTACTAGAGTAATTGAAGAAAGTACCGATATTCATTTCGATGAATTTTATGTCAGGAAATTGGATCGTAAACATTTTGGTTCTAAAATGATCGATAATATTTTTCAAAATCCAATTCAACAAATACCTTCTACGGACATAGAAATTGATCTTGATTTACTTTTTGAACAACCCAAAACCGCTTATAATTCTGAATTTCTAACATCTTCTACTTTTCCTACAGGAAACTCCGATGCAGAAACTTCACAATCAAACCAAGAAAATACAGATCAAATCGAGGGGGAATTACCAACACCAAATCCCTCTTTGAACACTCCCAATCCACCTGCTCAAAATGATCCCAGTGCATCATCTATGGGGGAACCTTCATTACCTCATTCTCACCCTATAATCCAAAAAGACATATCTGACAACAACCAAAATCTATTCCCAACAGAATCACCTGACCAAGAAGAACAATGGGACATAGAAACACCAATCGAAATACCTGAAAAAACTCGCCTAAACAAATGGACCAGAAATCATCCTGTAGAACAAATCATAGGAGATCCAAATTCTGGTATTCAAACAAGAGCCGCTACCTCAAATGAATGTTTATACGGAGCATTCTTATCCATGACCGAACCCAAAACCATCCATTCAGCTCTCAAAGATCCAGACTGGGTCAAAGCCATGCAAGAAGAACTAGCTGAATTCGAAAGAAACCAAGTATGGGATCTTGTTCCTACTCCTCCCGATGTTACTGTAGTAGGTTCAAGATGGGTTTTCAGAAACAAAACTGATGATCAAGGCATAGTCTGTCGAAACAAAGCAAGACTCGTCGTCAAGGGCTATTCACAACAAGAAGGAATCGATTACGATGAAACTTATGCTCCAGTTGCAAGACTCGAAGCCATTCGTATCTTTCTAGCATATGCAGCTCACAAGAACTTCAAAGTATTTCAAATGGATGTAAAGTGTGCATTTTTACATGGAGAGATTGATCGCGATGTGTATATTCAACAACCTCCAGGTTTTGAAGATCCACAGTTCCCAAATCACAGTTTTAAGTTACAAAAAGCAGTTTATGGCTTAAAACAAGCACCTCGAGCCTGGTATTCAACATTGTCAACATTTCTAGAAGAATCAGGATTCAAAAGAGGTTCAATTGATCAAACTCTCTTTCGTAAAATTTTTAATAAGCATCTGTTAATCGTTCAAATATATGTCGATGACATTATTTTCGGTTCTACTGATGAATCTTTGAGTATCAAGTTTGCAGATTTAATGAAGAGCAAATTTGAGATGAGCATGATAGGAGAAATGACTACTTTTCTTGGACTTCAAGTCAAACAATCATCAGATGGAATTTTCATCAATCAAGAAAATTATGTCAAAAATCTTCTAACTCGTTTTTCCCTTGATAAATCCAATACAGCAAAAACCCCAATGGCCTTTGGTTACAAATTAGATGCAGACTTAAATGGCAAGCCTGTCGATCAAAAGAAATATCGAGGAATGATAGGATCACTCCTATACCTCACAGCCAGCAGACCCGACATCATGTTTTCTACATGTGTCTGTGCCAGATACCAAGCCAATCCTATGGAATCTCATGCTATAGCTGTAAAAAGAATTTTTAAATATCTTAAAGGAACTCCATCTCTTGGCCTTTGGTATCCAGCTAACTCTGATTTTCAGCTTAATGCCTTCACCGACTCCGACTATGGAGGATGCAGACTAGACAGAAAAAGCACATCTGGTTCTTGCCAATTTCTAGGAGGCAGACTCGTAAGTTGGACTTCAAAGAAACAATCATGCGTGTCCACTTCAACCGCAGAAGCTGAATATGTAGCTGCCGCAAGCTGTTGTTCACAAGTCATGTGGATGCAAACCCAATTACATGACTATGGCTACAAAGTATCACAAATTCCCATATTTTGTGACTCAACCAGCGCAATTGCCATTTCTCACAATCCCGTGCACCATTCCATGACAAAGCACATCGACATTCGATATCATTTCCTCAAAGACAACATACAAAAAGGTCATATCGAATTGCACTTCATAAACACCGAAGATCAAATTGCTGATGTCTTTACTAAGGCTTTAGACGAAACCAAGTTTCAATACTTCCTAGGCCGTCTAGGAATGTTGAATCCAGATAACATCCATCCCTAATCTCTTACTTTTTGTTTGTACAAAAGAGTGTTTACTTTCAGTCAAATAATCAAAATTTTCAAAAAACATTCAAATAACCAAAATTTTCCAAAAACATCCACATAATCAAAAATCACAAAAATTAGGATAAAGTTTTATCTTTTAAAGTCCTTATAAAACCATGTGATTAACATCTTCCTGACTAAATTTTCAGATACTTATGCTCGATGAATGTTCTCAGTCATATTGATTCTTAAATTAAAGTGAAGGTTCAAATCTCAAAACTTTCGTTATGAACATTCTCCTATTCCCTTTGAATTTATTTCAATTATAACGATTTTATCAATTAAGGGATATAAGATCAGGAGATTCAGATGAAAACCAAACCCATGTGAGAATTTGTGCCTCGTCTTCAACTGCTAAGTGAAATTCATTTCTGTGAGCAAAGGTGTTTTCATTATGACTTATAGGATTTATACTCTTATACCGTGATGCTAGTCTCATTTTTGCTTAGATATCAAGATGACCAGGGACGATACAATCATTTTCTTATATAAACTGTCTTTTATATCACCTATCCCTATTCTCAATCAAGCCACTTCAAGAAAAGATTTTTCATCTTGCATAGCAAGTCTGACAATTGAAGAAACGACAAAGTCGTATCCAAGAAAACCAGAAGAAAACTCAAAATCTCAAAACGCAAAGTCATCTTCAACAAATGCTGTCAACAAATTACAATTGGCAACCACATCAAATATCTTTTCACAAATCAAGAAAAGATAAAGACAAAGGTGAACACTTCACCAAAGAAAAGGAAAATTTACAACAACAATCCATCAAAACAGACATCTCTCAAAACTTTCCAAACAAACAGATTCTCAAAAACCGAAGATTTACCGAGATACTGTAGCCTTCATAATTGAATATTCTAAGTTGCAAACTGCACTATGAATATTTCTAAACCCCTCTACATGTATTACTCGACGGAGAGAGAGTGAACATCAATGGCATGAATGAAGAAACCCTCTGAGTAATGCCGAAACCAGTCTTATGTGATTGATTATCTAATATAAAGACCAAGTGACTAAAGTATATAGGTATAAATCCACATTAAGCATAAGTCAACACCTTCAAACTGAGAGATATCACTCATCTTTAGTGATTATACACCCGTTCTGCACCCAGAACAAACAAACACCTCAGTCAAGTGTGAGATATACCAATGAGATGTTCATCTGAATCGACCTATTAAGATCACTTGTCGTCTTTATAAATGTTATAAAATCTTAAGGAATATTATGAAAGTACATATACAAAAACCTTTTGATAATTGAACATGAAACTTTGATTCAGAAACAAATATTCTTGACAAACATTCTTCAAAACATAAGTAAAATCTAGTCACACTCTTTCAAAACAAGTGATATGGTTTTATAAATGTTTTATCCAAATTACAAGAATTTTCAACCTTACCTTTTAATCTGTTCTTATTTCAGTAATGATCACATAGGGGGAAATTGTTGAAAAATATATTTTTGTATGTGACAATCACTGAAATAAGATGAACTGTTATTATCTAACAAATATTATCAGTTTATTTCAGATTGCGTGAATTCAAGATCTAAAACAAGAATAAATCAAGAACCGAGAAACTTTGAGAAAACATCCAAACCTAAGGAAGTAACGCTACAAACCAAAGAGAAAAATACAAAATATCAAACTGCTACAGCAATCACGACGCGATAGACATAGTGGTCGCGACGTGAAGAAGAAACAAAGACTGAAGACCAAAAACCTACAGCGCTCGCGACGCGACGAAGGTGATGGTCGCGACGCGAAGACTTCCAGCGAAGCTCCAACGTGACACCACCAACTTTCTAATCGCGAGACTACCAACGCACTATACTTCGCGACGCGACCAAAAGCAACGCGACCAAAAGGAAACGCGACGAAAAGCTAGACATACCAGCGAAGACGCACTGACCCGACAAAAAGCGCACCGACCACCAGCCGAGCAGCTTCGCGACGCGACGGACCATATGGTCGCGACGCGAACGCTGTATGTTCAGCAACTATAAATTGAGGCTTTCTCTTGCTGTTTTGTTACACCCAATCAACCAAGCATTATATTCTCATATACTCTCCAAGAAACCCACGACCAGAAACCTCAAGACTCTCAAATTTCTGCATTTGGCAACAAGAATCAAACCGCACAACCGCAAGAAACAAGATATCCTCCCGACACCAAAACTTCAAACCTCTAAACAACCTCTACCCGACACCAAACCTCAAACCTCCAAACAACCTCTACCCGACACTAAATATCACCAAAACCTCATTCAACCCGAGCAAAGAACAAGAATCGAAGCTTCAAAGAAAATCGTCATATTCATCTGCTATCGATAAGTTCTTTTGAAATTATCCGTGTTATTATTGATTTATTGAAACTGTTATAAATCAACTGTACCAAACATCCAAGACATAAAAATTGAACCGTGACAACGAAAACACATGTGGACTGTATTTAACCGAGACATCTAACTTCTAACTTCTAACCTTTTTATTTATTGTAAAAACACGTTATCGTTGATAATGGCGTTTATTACATCTAACATCTAATTTCTAACTTCTAACTTCTAACATTTTTATTTATTGTAAAAACACGTTATCGTTGATAATGGCGTTTATTACATCTAACTTTTAACTTCTAACTTGTGCTTTATTTACCGCTTTCTGTCCATTTAAATATTGTCTAGTTTAGATTTACCGTTTTATCTTATTCCGCAACTCTTATTTATTTCCGCATATTATAGATAAAATACATATCTGTCACACAGTAATCGGCTTAAAAACCCTTATTCGTGGTGATCGATCGTCGTATTTTCAACAGTATGACTAGTAGGTATCAACAGAACCCAGGTGAAGCCCACTGGACTGCTGTAAAGAACATTCTTAAGTACTTGAGAAGAACTAAAGATATGTTCTTAGTTTACGGCGGTTTGGAAGAAAGCTTAAAGGTAAAGGGTTACACTGACGCAAGCTTCCAAACAGATAGGGATGATTCGAAATCTCAATCTGGGTATGTCTTTATTTTAAATGGAGGAGCCGTGTCTTGGAAGAGTTCCAAACAAGAAGTGATTGCACAATCCACTACAGAATCAGAATATGTTGCTGCTTCAGAAGCTGCTCAAGAAGCTGTCTGGATGAGAAAGTTCATAGAAGATCTAAGGGTTGTTCCTTCCATTCGGGACCCTATAGAAATCTTCTGTGACAATCTAGGTGCTATTGCTCAAGCAAAGGAACCTAGATTGCATCAAAAAACCAAACACATTCACCGAAGGTATAACTACATTAGACATGAAGTTAAGAATGGTGAAATAAGTATTCACAAGGTTCATACAGATCAAAATTTGGCAGACCCATTCACGAAACCTTTACCCCAAACTAAGCATGAAAGTCATGCTAAGGGTATAGGACTCCGTTTTTCTAATGAATGGATTTGATTTGTGTTTAATGAATATGAACTTATGTAAACGACAAGAATTATGTAATATATGTGACGTGATGTTTCATTCATAATTATTGTGTTTTATTAGCATGTTTAATCCTTGAATAATTTAGTTATTCTAAACGTCCATAGTCGATCATAGTTGTGGTAGCAATTATGAAGTAAGACTAATATGAATTGGATTGGTTGACTTTTATGGGTAAAAGTAGCAAAAGGTTGCAACCAAATTCATAGGTACTTGTCAGAGAACAAGTATTGGACTTGACCCGTTTCAAGATCACTCCATGGATCATCATCATAAGTGATTCTTGAATAAAGGTATTATCATTGTATCCTTTGACCTGAGATACATATTTGGGACTCAAGTGTAGAGTGTGCTATGCTTTGATATGGTTTACTGTTGTTCTTGAAATACAGACAACCATAAAGGCCATACTCATGCATAGTACTAACTATATGAGAGGCGTATGTAGTCAAGACGAAATTTGTTCCTCTTATGTGTTGAGAGTTAGACATCTAAGGCGCCTGTTTGAAAGTTGAACATAAAATGAGAATGATTAAGATCCATGTCTCATGTTCAACAAGATGTCTGTGACAAAGGGATAATTGATAGATAACCTTATACATCAATTAGAGCCTCGTGTTTTCTGAAGAATTGAATGTTGTTGAATGGCACAAAGTCATGTGTTATTGGGGGCAGTGAAATGTTGCTAGACGTTTTCCACTGTCGATATCATTCTATGATGCAACCTTGTGCAAGTGGGAGATTGTTAGTTCTATATGCCCAAGGATGATCATAAAATGATATTACTAATAATATATGATCCTATAGGGTCACACCAACAACAAGTTTGACACCAATTGATCATTTAGAACGTTAAATTTGATTTAACATCAAATGATACTAAACTTGCAATTTAATCTTGTATGTTATTATTATTTGAGATAAATAATAATAACTACAAAATTAAAGGTTGATTAGTAATTCATATGTGATGAATTAATTAAGTGTAACAATTAAATTGTTTAAATTGTTAAACGATTTAATTGATTTATAAATAAGCCTTTTATTTAATTTAATTGGTAAATTAAATAATATATATTGTTATATATATATATATATATATATATATATATATATATATATATATATATATATATATATATATATATATATATATATATATATATATATATATATATATATATATATATATATATATATATATATATATATATATATATGTATATATATAATTATACAATTAAGATTGTATATTTAGATGGTTTATTTATATATAAGATTATGGGTTAAATGTTATCCCATTTAAGAAATAAGAAGATGTATTATTTATAAGCTTATAATTATATAAGTTTTATAAATAATAAAACCTACTAGCACTACATTTGATCATCCATAATTTAAGTCATGATGGGAGACATAAAAGCATGCATTGAGTTGTTAAACTAGTGGAAGATGCTAGCTTTTGAATATTGAAATCACATGGGTCTTTCCTTTCCAACTAGTGGCATTTGCTTTCTCTTTTTGGTGGGTGATATAGTGCATGACTTTGAGTGGGTTTGTACATCATTTTTCTTGCCTAAAATCAGCCAAAATAACTCTCCTTAAGTGCCTAAGAAAATTGGTTTTTGGTTTCATAAGAAAAGGAGTTATAACTTGCAAGTTGTGGAACTAGCATTCAAGGGTGTTCAAGCTTGTGGTGGATCAACTATAGAGGGATTCTAATTTGATTCCTAGCTATCAAAATCATCCAAACCAAACCCAAGAACAAAGGTTATTATCTTGAACTTAAACTATGTTTGTTCTTCAACTTATCTCTACATGCATGTAGCATGATCCTCTTGAAAATGGAATTTGTGTTCATGATTTTATGCTTCCGTTGCAAACTCTTGTTTTTGAAACTATTACATGAACCTTGATTTCCAACAGGAGCCTCAAAGATAATGATTTTAAAGCTACAAGAATGGATACGAGCTTTGAAATATATGTCCTTAAAGAGACCTGGCATACATGTTAGTGATAAATGGGTTTTTGTTCATTTGATTTTTGTATCCTAACATGTAGTTGTTTATTAATTAAATAGGAATTAAAATTTAGATTAATATTTTCACATACGCAAGATGCAATTTCCAATTTTGAACAAAAAAACATTTTCTTATTTTTTACATATTGTTTTTGAATTTTGTAACGCTAAATGTGTAGGAGATGAAATATATATATATATATATATATATATATATATATATATATATATATATATATATATATATATATATATATATATATATATATATATATATATATATATATATATATATATATATATGCATATGCATATGCATATGCATATGCATATGCATATACATATACATACATACATAGTAGGTTACAAACCCGTGATTTACACAGTTTTTATCCAAGGAGAATGTTCTCATGTTTATAGATGAATCTGATATCTCTCATAATCGTTCTATGTTTAGGTTCATCAAAACATGTTTGTCTTTCTATCAACGGATTTTGATGTTCTACTTGCATTGTCGAGCTTTGATTTGTATAATAATGATATTTTGTATTTGCTCCAGGGGATCGTGCAATATCAATTAATAAGTAAATTATTGTATTATACTTTGAAATAATAAATTTTTTTGAAATAATTTTAGATAATCGGGAAAAGTTTCATTTCTTTTATATTAAAGCTCATTATAGGACAGTTTGGAAAAAATTATTGATTTTTGCATTGAACTTTGTAAAAAAAGTTCATTAATAGCATAATACTTTGAAAATTTGATTTTATTGAAATATTTTTATATTATCTGGAAAAGATTCATTTCTTTTACATTAAAGCTCATTTATAAGATACTTTTCAGGAAAAAATATCGATGTTATCATCGTATTTTGAAAAAATGTTTTTTTTCGAAATCTTTTTAGATGATCTATAAAATTTTCATTTCTTTTACATTAAAGTTCGTTTGTAGGACATTTTTATGGACAAATATAAACTTTAGCATTGAACTTTGCAAAAAAAATTCATTAATACTGTTGTACATTGATAAAATGACTTTTTTTCGAAATTTGTTTAGATGACCTGCAAAAGTTTCAATTCTTTGACATTGAAGTTCATTTATAGGCCATTTTCTAGAAAACAATATCAATTTTAGCATTAAAATTTTCTAAAAAGTTTATTAATAACATTTGAAAAAATGACTTTTTTCATAATTTTTTTTAGATAATTTGGAAAAGTTTCATTTCTTTTACATTTAAGCTCACTTATAGGACTTCTTTTTGGAAAACAATATCGGTTTTAGCATTGAACTTTGCAAAAAAACTCATTAATAACATCGTAATTTGAAAAAAATGTTTTTCTTCAAAATTTGCTAAGATAATTTGAGGAAAAGTTTCATTTCTCTTACATTAAAATTCATTTATAGGATATTTTTCTAGAAAACGGTTTTTTCAAAAAAAAATTTAGATGATCTAGAAAATTTATACTTCTTTTAGATTAGAGGTCATTTATAGGATATTTTTCTGGAAAAAAAATGTTGATTTTAGGATTGAACTTTGCTAAAAAGTTCATTAATATTATCGTATTTTTAAAATAAAATATTTTTCTTATTATAAAAGTTTTTTTATTCATCAACCGTGTAACACACAGGTTATAACCTAATATAAAAAATATAATTGGGCCTTAAAATTTAAAAAAAAAAAGCAAAACAGAATTTAGTTAATTATTTTAAAACATAATATTTAGTTTAATATATCATTACAAAATGCCTTTAAGGAATAATAAATAATTCTATAAATCTATTTAGGGCTATTTTTATGAAGAAAAACTAGTATTTTTAAATTGATTTTTGGATTAGATTTGATTTTATTAAACAAAAGTCCAACCTAACATTTTCATTCTTGTTTTTATATTCGGTTTATAAGTTTTCATTTAGTAAAAAAGATTTTTTAAAAATGACCGGAATCTTGTTTCTTTTATAAAATAATAACAGAGTTTTATTTACAAGATAACACTATATTGACCATTTAAGAAATATATTATATTTTTTTATTATCCGACGAAAGTCTATAAACTTGTTAAAAAGGGAAAAGAAAAAAAAAGTTAGTTTAACTTTCTATGTAAATTATTAAACAATAGATATTACCCAAAAAATGGTTTAAAATGTTGAATGTCTTAAAAATAATGTATTTTAGTAAAACGAATATTTATCAATCCTATAGTAACATGATAAAATTTTGAAAAGCTGAAAATACAAAAAGGTTAACGAAATGAGAAATATGAAAATGAAGTTGAGGTGACAGTTCATTGGAACAAGCTACGAAAGCATAGTTGATAGTACTGCGGCCACATGACACAATTTCTATACTTTATTTCCTTTACTGTCCTCCCTCCGCCCAAAAACAAATATACTCCCTCCTATACTAATATTATATAAATCTCGGATTAGTTACAACCTTGGTCCATGTGTACGTTAAACAATTCTTTTTAGAATCTTAGTTTGTTGTATATTTCTTCATATATATCATTTTTGAATGAACTAATTATAATATTTAAACATGAAAGTGTTTATTTTGTTACTATTTGATCACTTAACATCAAATCATGCTAATTTAAATCTTAAAGTTTTAAAATTATCATAATTTAGTTTTGAAACCGGTTTCACAAGGTTGCAGTGGGTTATCGTCCTACATGGCATGCATCGTAGGTTACTTCTAACCATCTTTGTCCATCTGATGCTCATATGACTAATCCTGTCCACCTTTTCTGTTGGACCAAAATTAATAATTTTTGAAAATTACTATAATTGTAATAAAAATCACTAACTCGTCGTTCTTCTTGATTCTCTTGAATCGCCTCCACCTCCATTACCACCGTTACAACCTCTCTCCTTCATCTTTCGCTCTCTTACTAGAAAGCCTTAATATTTTTGTCATACATGTTAGGTAAATATTTGAATTCAAAGTTTGGTGAAGATTTTGTTTTTTCAAATATGGGGTGTAGATTTATTATATTATATACATTCTCAAATGTATATAAATAGGTGATTCTAGTTTGTAGAGAAATGCACCACAACTCAATACCTATAAGAATTGAGTATATCTCTTGTAATCTCATTGTTAAATAAAATCTAGTTGTAGCCCGTGGACGTAGGATTTGCACCGAATCCGAACCACGTAAAAATCCGTGTGTTCTTCTTGCTTTATTTTCATGAGTTTGTGTGTGTGTGATAGTGTGTTTCCGCTGCGTGTACCCTGTCCGATTCCTAACAACTGGTATCAGAGCTTCGGGTTTTGGAGGAGGTCTCGGTTTTAGAAATTAGAGTATGCTCTGTGGTTGCAGTTTTGTCTGATCTTCCACATCAGAAACTAATTTCTATTAATCGTATTAAAGGTGTCTCGGTACTTTGAAGGGTACTGTTCTGTCACACAAAAGTACTATAAAATATTTGTCTCTTGTTTGTCGTAATGGCTGAAGACAATGTTGTAATCGAGAAGTTCAATGGTTCTGACTTTAGCTGGTGGAAAATGCAATTAGAAGCATTGCTATGTCAAAAATATTTGGACGTGGTACTTGGAGACAAACCGGAGAAAATGGAAAAAGCTACTGAAGATGCGTGGAACTCAAAGGACAAGAAAGCTAAGGCGGTTATTACATTATCGTTGGAAAGGAGCGTCGCTTTCAACATCATGAAGGAAACCACGACGCGTGGTATGATGGATGCTCTGACAAACATGTATGAGAAACCGTCGGCGGCTAACAAGGTGTTCTTGATGAGGGAATTGTTCACGACAAGGATGAATGAAGACAGCTCAGTTACGATTCACATTAACAATCTAAATTCAATTCTGTCCAGATTGTCATCTGTGGGAATTAAATTTGACAACGAGACTCAAGCTTCACTGCTACTAGCTTCACTACCTGATAGCTGGTCTGGAACAGTAACCGCTGTTACAAGTTCAGTGGGGACCAGTGGTATGACTTTTGAAGGGGTTAGAGATTTGGTTCTTGGCGAGGATGTCAGACGCAATAATCAAGGTGGATCTTCTTCTTCTGAGTTATTAAATATCGGAAGAGGTAGAGGGAATAGCAGAAAAGATGGGAGCAGTGGGAGTCGGGGAAGAAGTTCATCTAGAACTTGGAAGAATGTGAAGTGCTGGAACTGCCAAGAGGTGGGACATGTTAAGAGTCAATGTCCAAAGAAAGAATTAAACAGTGTTGGTGCTGAGAATGTTTATCAGGAAGATGCATTGATACTCAGTATGGAAAACTGTGTAGACTCTTGGGTCATGGATTCAGGGGCTTCGTTTCACGCCATGGACAACGGAGAAACGATGGTGAATCTAAAAGAAGGAGATTTTGGGAAGGTACGGTTAGCAAATGACGAGATGCTTCAAGTAACGGGCATAGGAGATATTGATCTGGTTACTTCATTGGGAACTACATGGAACCTGAAGAATGTCAGGGTGATTCCGGAGCTGAAGAAGAAATTGATTTCTGTTGGTCAGCTGGATAAACAAGGACTGGAAGTAAGGTTTGGTGGTGGTAAATGGAGGGTGGTGAATGGTAATTCGGTGATTGCTCAAGGTATGAAGCGTGGGTCATTGTATATGGTTGAGGTACCTGCTGAGGGAAGTATGATCGTCCCCATTAAGCATGACAAAATCTGGTTCGCTAAATCTAGTGCTAAGAGAGTTCATTTTGCAAACATGAATTCTGGAGCCAAGGGGATGTTAGCTGAACGAGTCGGAAAGTCTAAACCATTCAGGGGATTTTGTGACAGTGGGAGCACGGTGTGTGTTTCGGGTACAGTTACAAAGAGCCGTTGGGTTTTGAAGACTAAGACAGAAAAATTCTCTCCTGTTGGAAGTTTGCAAAGTTTGGAGAGTGTTAGTGGTCCTCGGTGTATCTCTGGATCCGGTGGAGTGTCCAAGCCGGTTGAGACAGGGGATGAGTCGGTGGCGGTATTGACCACGGCTGAGTCGGTAGCGGGATTGGCTATGAATGAGTTGGAGCTTGTGGGAGCTTCAACTGGCCCTTCTAGTACTTGATAATAAGGGGTGGCTGCAACTAGGAAATTGACTAAGTTTAGCTTGTTCTTGGGAACTGGAAGCTTGGAAGACTTGTTATGTTAGGAGATTAATGAGAGATGTTCAAAATCTTCAAGTGGGAGATTGTTAGGTAAATATTTGAATTCAAAGTTTGGTGAAGATTTTGTTTTTTCAAATATGGGGTGTAGATTTATTATATTATATACATTCTCAAATGTATATAAATAGGTGATTCTAGTTTGTAGAGAAATGCACCACAACTCAATACCTATAAGAATTGAGTATATCTCTTGTAATCTCATTGTTAAATAAAATCTAGTTGTAGCCCGTGGACGTAGGATTTGCACCGAATCCGAACCACGTAAAAATCTGTGTGTTCTTCTTGCTTTATTTTCGTGAGTTTGTGTGTGTGTGATAGTGTGTTTCCGCTGCGTGTACCCTGTCTGATTCCTAACAGTACAACACACTTGTTGAAACACCAAATATAAGTGCAGAAAGTGGAGAGGAAAAAAATATATGAACAATGTTTCTGTATATGTGATGTTATGAGTGTCGCCACCTTACATATTTCCCGACAATATGTGTAAAAGTCGCGTGTCACCTTCACATCATGAATCTGATCATGTGTTTGCCTTATTTATATCTTGATCTTATAGGCGTTAATAAATCTCTATGAGTGTAATCTATCTGAATGGGTCGTGTATTATTGGTAATTGACCTTCCTTCGACCCCTATAACTTTAGCCAACTTTGCCGCAACATCCTTCTAAACCTTCTGTAATCACATCATATATTTCGTCTTCCTTTCTTGTAATCAAATCACAACCAATGTTGTAAAACTCGGCCTACTTGGCCGAGAATTCGAAATCGGGATATATGTCTATGCGATTTTATGGAAATCAGTCAAAAACTCGAAATCGGTCAAACCAGGCCAACTCGGCCAAAGTCGGTCAAACTAAGAAAAAATCGGTCAAACTCGAGAAAAAGCAGTCAAACTCAGAAAAAATCGGTCAAAATTTGACTTTTTGGAAATCAATAATAATAGTTGTTAATTAATTAATTTAACATGCGTCACATATTTACTTATTTATTAAACATGATCTTGTTTAATTTTATATATTTTTCAATTTCAGTTCAAATTTGATGCAATTATGATTGTATTTCGTATTTTAGTATGCATAAGCATGTAATATGTATGTATTTTTGAGTTTGTCAACTGTGTATGCATCTTTGACTTTTAGTATTTCAGTCATTCAGTGTATATAATCATATAATATGTATGTTTATCTTGTTTAAATGTGTATGTATTTCTGACTTTTAGTATTTTGGTGTGTATAATAATATAATATCTATATATTTACCCTATCCGAGTATGCGTCAAGTACTCACTACTCGTTAGTTCATCGATGTGGGACCGCCTAACGACTTTTGCAACACTGATCACAACCCTATAAATTTCACCAAATAATGATTATTGATTGAACACTCGATTTCTAAATTAACCTGTCATTAGACGCATTGTGAGTTTCTTTTAATGAATCACATGTTAGGAACCGGACAGGGTACACGCAGCGGAAACACTATCACACACACACAAACTCACGAAAATAAAGCAAGAAGAACACAAGGATTTTACGTGGTTCGGATTCGGTGTAAATCCTACATCCACGGGCTGCAACTAAATTTTCTTATTAACTCAATAAGATTACAATGTATAACTCTTTACAAGTTATTTTTGATGCACATTTCTCTGCTACAAAACACACATATATATAGTTGTATATGTTATTGCTTTCCGTTGATTTTCAAAGAGAAAAACAAATTGTTCACCAATTCTTGTGGCCATCTTCTTTGACCACTTTTTTTTTTTCTCCACCAACCAACAATCTCCCACTTGGAGAAAATAACCCAACAATTTTCCAGTAATCTTAAAAACACCAAGTCTTCCAAGCCCCCAGTTCCCAAGAACAAGCTAAACTTAGTCACTTTCCTAGTTGCAGCCGCCCCTCATCATCAAGTACTAGAAGGGCCAGTTGAAGCTCCCATAAGCTCCAACTCAGTCGTAGCCAATCCCGCTACCGACTCAGCCGTGGTCAATACCGCCACCGACTCATCCCCTGTCTCAACCGGCTTAGACACTCCACCAGATCCAGAGATACACCGAGGACCACTAACACTCTCCAAACTTTGCAAACTTCCAACAGGAGAGAATTTTCCAGTCTTAGTCTTCAAAACCCAACGGCTCTTTGTAACTATACCCGGAACACACCCCGTGCTCCCACTGTCACAAAATCCCCTGAATGGTTTAGACTTTCCGACTCGTTCAGCTAACATCCCCTTGGCTCCAGAATTCATGTTTGCAAAATGAACTCTCTTAGCACTAGATCTAGCGAACCAGATTTTGTCATGCTTAACGGGGACGGTCATACTTCCCTCAGCAGGTACCTCAACCATATACAATGACCCACGCTTCATACCTTGAGCAATCACTGAATTACCATTGACCACCCTCCATTTACCACCACCAAACCTTACTTCCAGTCCTTGTTTATCCAGCTGACCAACAGAAATCAATTTCTTCTTCAGCTCCGGAATCACCCTGACATTCTTCAGGTTCCATGTAGTTCCCAATGAAGTAACCAGATCAATATCTCCTATGCCCGTTACTTGAAGCATCTCGTCATTTGCTAACCGTACCTTCCCAAAATCTCCTTCTTTTAGATTCACCATCGTTTCTCCGTTGTCCATGGCGTGAAACGAAGCCCCTGAATCCATGACCCAAGAGTCTACAGAACTTTCCATACTTAGTATCAGTGCATCATCCTCAGACACACTCTCAGCACCAGCAATGTTCAATTCTTTCTTTGGACATTGACTCTTAACATGTCCCACCTCTTGGCAGTTCCAGCACTTCACATTCTTCCAAGTTTCTAGACGAACTTCTTCCCCGACTCCCACTGCTCCCATTATTCCTGCTATTCCCTCTACCTCTTCCGATATTTAATAACTCAGAAGAAGAAGATCCACCTTGATTCTTGCGTCTGACATCCTCGCCAAGAACCAAATCTCTAACCCCTTCAAAAGTCATACCACTGGTCCCCACTGAACTTGTAACAGCGGTTACTGTTCCAGACCAGCTATCAGGTAGTGAAGCTAGTAGCAGTGAAGCTTGAGTCTCGTTATCAAATTTAATTCCCACAGATGACAATCTGGACAGAATTGAATTTAGATTGTTAATGTGAACAGTAACTGAGCCTTCCTCATTCATCCTTGTAGTGAACAACTCCCTCATCAAGAACACCTTGTTAGCCGCCGACGGTTTCTCATACATGTTCGTCAGAGCATCCATCATACCACGCGCCGTGGTTTCCTTCATGATGTTGAAAGCGACGCTTCTTTCCAACGACAATGTAATAACCGCCTTAGCTTTCTTGTCCTTTGAGTTCCACGCATCTTCAGTAGCTTTTTCCATTTTCTCCGGTTTGTCTCCAAGTACCACGTCCAAATCTTTCTGACATAGCAATGCTTCTATTTGCATTTTCCACCAGCTAAAGTCAGAACCGTTGAACTTTTCGATTACAACCTTGTCTTCAGCCATTACGACAAACAAGAGACAAATATTTTATAGTACTTTTGTGTGACAGAACAGTACCCTTCAAAGTACCAAGATACCTTTTAATACGATTAATAGAAATTAGTTTCTGATGTGGAAGATCAGACAAAACTGCAACCACAGAGCATACTCTAATTTCTAAAACCGAGACCTCCTCCAAAACCCGAAGCTCTGATACCAGTTGTTAGGAACCGGACAGGGTACACGCAGCGGAAACACTATCACACACACACAAACTCACGAAAATAAAGCAAGAAGAACACAAGGATTTTACGTGGTTCAGATTCGGTGTAAATCCTACATCCACGGGCTGCAACTAGATTTTCTTATTAACTCAATAAGATTACAATGTATAACTCTTTACAAGTTATTTTTGATGCACATTTCTCTGCTACAAAACACACATATATATAGTTGTATATGTTATTGCTTTCCGTTGATTTTCAAAGAGAAAAACAAATTGTTCACCAATTCTTGTGGCCATCTTCTTTGACCACTTTTTTTTTTTTCTCCACCAACCAACATCACACTCACCTCTTTTGAACTTGTCGCGGTGTTCAATTGTTGATGCCAAGATTTTAATATTTGCTTAGTGAAATTGGAAATTGGGAGGATTTACGTTAGTGTTTAATAAAATTTGTCATGGTGTTAGAAAGTGTAGTTGATAAAGGTGAGCATCGATCAGAAAGGTTGCGATGACGATGGTGGAAATTGATAATGCGTTAGGGCTTTCCTATCAGATAGATGAGGGAGAGAGGTTTTGGTGATAGTAATGGAGGCGAAGGCGATGGTGATAACGACACGATAGAAGCGTACGATGAGATCTCTATGGTGATAGAGGCATTGAACATTTTTGGAGGTGATGGAGTCGTTGGGGGGTCATGTCATGTCGTAACAAGGAACTCAATATTAGGTTTTTTTTATTTTGAGTTTATACTAATTTGGTCCTTGCAATTTATATTATCACTAAATGGATTAAATTGGTTTGAGGGTATTCAGACAAAATATAAAAATTGCATAAGAATTAAAAGATCAAATTAAAATAAACAAAGTCAAATTCAAAACTTAATTACCAAAACCAAACCACTTAGTAAAAAAAACTCGATTTGCGTCAAATTTCGATTTATTTAACCATGAAACATTAGATTCGTACAAGTGACAGTATTCGGAGCACAAACCATCTTAATAATCTTTAATTAAAGAGCATCAATCTTATTTTATCAGTTAAAAAAAAAAAAGAGGCGTACGTAGCAGGATTACAGTAGTAGTAGTTACAGCAGTCTCTGAATCATCTGTAAGTATCCTACGCGGCAGTCACGTGCGGCAGTGACAGCCTTCACCCTTACCCTCTGTGCCATGTCTACCTTCTTCCTCACCACTCTCCATTTTCACCACCTCCATTTTCTTCTTCTTCTTCTTCTTCATCTTCTTCTTGATTTGGGGGTTGTTTTTCTTCCTACAGGTTTCCTGTAAATTAAACAAAACAAGTAAATACATGTAGTATTAAATGTAGATAGACATTATTGTACCAGTCTCATCTCTGCACCAATTATCCCCACTCTGTCACCAACAGAAACCACAGTAATAATTTTTTTTCCTTTATACGTTCATACCTACCCTCTCTCACTTCAAATTAACCCTTTCTTTCTCTCTCTACTCTCTACTCTCTGTTTTATTCCGATGGGTTCTTCGCCGGAAGGAGGATTAGGGTCTCCGGCGCTGCCGGTCCCGAGACCCAAGTCGCCGCCGGAGTTGTACGGGAAACGGAGAGAGTTTGCAAAGGTTGTGATGTTGGAAAGAGAAATCGGTTTCCTTCAGGTTTGCTTTCGCTTTCGCTTTCCTCATGTTTCTGTTTTTCTTGAATTGTGTGTATGTATGTATTACTGCTCTTTTTTTTTCTGCACATTTACTTTCACTTTCTTTGCTAAAATTGGGTGCTTTCTTAATTAGATTCAAATTAAACTTCTATAACTCGAAACAAGTTCCGTACATCTCTTTCAAATCAACATTGTACAACTTAAACCAAAAATTGTTCGGAAAACGGGAAAAGCTTCAGTCTTGGACTTGGGTTCTATGGAAGGAAAAAGTGTCGATGTACTCGAGTCTTGTTTTTTAGCTATCGAGTATGCTTGACCTATTACAGATTCCAAATTACAACAAAATCAATTTTATTGTAGGCTTGAAAATTGAAACCCCACATTAAGTGGTATGTTGTTGAAAGAAAATGGCAAAAGAATGGTCCCAATTTGCACCCTCTTCAAGGACAAAGGCAAACATGGAACAATAATGTTACAATTTTGAACCCAAGATCTCCATTTTAAAATTCCACTCACCATCCCCACTCGCTGTGAAATAAAAAATGGGGTGTCTCATCCAGACAAAAAAGAATACCAAACTTATTCCTCTTAATCTCGTTTAACCATTTAGTGCTTTATTCATTCACAACTTTATCCATACAACACTTAAGATGAGAAATAATTTCTTTTGGCCTATACATTCAAGTTTTTGTACTACAGGAGTTAGGGTGCCCACGAACAGCCCCCCTTATTATTGGATGCAACTTCCTTTGTTTGGGCCTCTTTTTCTCCAAAATTTCAGATTTTTCCAATTATTATACCTATTCACAACAAAGGGCATCTAGACTAGCCGTATTAAGAGTTGTTGGAAAGGTGCATCTAAGCCAAAGGTTAATGGTTCAAGTCTTATTTAGGAAGAAAATTATAGATTTAGGAGTAAAGTAATAAAACATAATAAGATAAAAAAAAAACTTTGTGAGCGAGTTAGCAGAATTCGAAAATGTGTTTTTGTCCAAAACAACTATCTTGTAACTAGTACTTTTTGCATGTCTGGAAAAAATTAGTTCTTCTCTAAAATGTGTTTATCCATCGAAGTATCTTAACAATTTCGCTTAAAGTGAGCGAGTTAGCAGATTTCTAGAGAAGGGTCTGTTTGTAGTTAACAATTTGGCTTTTGTGTTTTTAATTTTTAATATAATTTTTCCATTTGGTATTTTTGTGTTTGAGCAGGAAGAGTTGAAGTCGACTGAAACATTACAGCCTGCTTCTCGTTGCATTAAAGAGTAAGCAATTAGATCAACCATGTGACCTCTTTATCATTCTCTTTTTAATTTTCATTGTTAGATATGGGACCATGTCTAGTCAATATGGGACACATTTAGGGCTGTAAACGAACCGAACGTTCAGCTAACCGTTCATGAACTGTTCCGAGTGAAATTTGTTTATGTTCGTTCATTTGTTAAATGAACAAACATGGACACGATTTCTCATTCGTTTAGTTAAACAAACGAACATGAACAATGGTGTCATTCGTTCAATTATGTTCGTGAACGTTCATTTATGTTGTTCGTTTACGTTCCTTTTATGTTCATATATTTTCAATTCTATTTGATTACAATACAATATTATATGTTTGTTTATGTTCATATATGTTTAATTCTGTTTATTTATCTCTGTTCGTTTAGCATTTTTACGAACATAAACGAACGAACACGAACAATATAACTTGTTAAACGAACAAACATGAACAAGAAAACTCGTTCGTATTCATTCGTGACTCTTTGACATAGCTGAAAAGATGGTGCCAATTCAGTCCCTTAGTCCTACACCTAATCCAGGTGCCTTTGTTCGGCTAACTTAAACTAACGAACATGAACAAGCTCATTCAGTTCGTTTATAGCCCTAGACACATTTATCTTAAATGAGATCAAATAAGTGCTAGAATTGGCTCTAATATCATGCTAGATTGGCATAGGATACGTGGAGTCTACCTTAAATAGGACACTAACATTCACTATCTAACCAACTTTGATTGACAGGGTTGCTGATTATATGATCGCAAATCCTGAACCATTGATCACAACGTAAGACCAATTAACCTTATTTAATTTTTTTTTCTTTCTGAATCAACCATGATCATCAATCATCTGTTTGTTTTCTTAAACAAAACAGGGGTAAGAAGACTCGCAAGTCTTGTAGATTCTGGAAGTGGTTATGGTATGATATTATTTACCTATCTTTTCTTTACTATACAGAAAAAATTGTTTTCTTGCATTTATTAAAATTTAAGTCCTTCTTCTTGCAGTGGAAGTTCCTGTTTCAACATGTCATGGCTATGCTGTTGCTGTTGTTGCAATGACTGCTCTCTCAAAATGCCACGCTGTCATTGTGGGTCCTGCTCTTTACCCGACTGTTGTTCCTGTTCATTACCAAAATGTACTTGCGGTTGCAACCCGTGCTGCCCGCCATGTTTCAAATCATGCTTATGTTGCTGCCCAAAGTGCAATTCTAGTTGCTGCCCGAAACGCCCGTCCTGCCCGGATTTCACTTGTTGCTGCAAATGTTCTTGTTTCTTCTCGTGTTGCCCTACCAAATGCTGGTGTCCTAAACTTCCAAAATGTAGTTCCCCTTGTGGTTGTTTCAGCCTAAAATGCTGTTACTCTTGTTGTCAATGTTGTTAATGAAATAAACATTACAGAATGACGATTTTTCTTTTATGGATTGATTCATTTTTTAAGCGTAGAAAAACAAACATCTACTTCTATTACATTAGTTTTTTATAGAAAAAACAAACAGTTAACAAAAGCCCATATTATACAACTCGGGCCCAACCAAAAGCAACTGGACTCGTAACTTGGTTCTCGGCGTTCTTCCAAGTTATGGACCCAAAAGCGTCACCAGTGCTACTTTTCCGGGAGACAAATGTTACCGTGTACCTCATCTTATCTCCCTCTTTCTGGAAAACAAGCCTTTTTGGTTTCACGGTGACCTGAACTCCTGCCGGTGCTTCTGCAACGACGTCATATGCAGATCCGGCAAGGCCAACGTTTGTTAGCTGCCGGGTGTATCTTACAACTCTTGATTTCCCAAAAAGAACAGAGAACGATGGGTAGTTTAATCTTCCTGGGTCGCCTAATTTCCTGGCACAGGTGACGTTGGCACGGTTGACGACGGCTTGTACTTGCTTGATGTCGTAACCTAAAGAGCAGACGAAGGCGATGTATTCTTCCGTTGAGATGTCGTACACAAGGCCGGGAGAGATTGCTTTGTGTGGATCGACGTGACCTGATCCATGGGCGAAAGGGGTGGAGATTTGACCTCCGGCGGCGTCACGCAGCGGCGATTTGGTGTTGTCGACGGTGTAGGCGGTGGTCATGAGCGCCGATTTGATCGCACTAGGGCTCCACGCTGGATGTGCCGCTTTTAGGAGTGCTGCTAAGCCACTGATATGTGGGCACGACATGGATGTACCTGGAAGAAAGGTTTTTTTTTAGAAGTTGTTTCTCTCTCCTCCATTAATGGAGGCATCTTCGTCATGTGCTTAAAGCTTGATATGCACGAATAAGATTATTTAAGTATTTGCATCAAATTTTATGATCATGGATGCTAACGAGTAATCATGTTATTAGTAAATCATGGTGGTGTACTGGTGTGATAGATTTGGATTTTGTATTAAATGTTTGTAGTGATTTTTTTAAAATTATAACCGTTGGAAATTGAATTACCTGACATAATGTTGAACTGGGTTTTCCGGATATCCATCTCCAACCCGGTGGGTCCGATTCCCTCTGACCAACCGGCAAGAATGTTAACTCCGGGTCCGATAACGTCCGGCTTCAATATCTGCGGCGTCACCATGTTCGGACCTCTGGAACTAAATGCTGCTACTACCGGCGATGGTTTAACGCCCAAAACCGTCCCCCCAAAGGAAAGCAGCGCTTTGGGATTCGCTTCTGTTTTCAAATATTCACGGATTTCGTCACCTATTTTTTGACCGACGGCAACCGCCGGTAGCAAATGGCTGTCGGCGACCAATTCCTCCCCACTCTCCGCCGTGTTTCCTAGTATCATCCCGATCCCACCGGCTTCCTTTACTACCTGACCTTTCTCAACACGTGGATTGACACCCCTGTCACAAAAAACTACTTTACCACGTACAGCTTCCGGTTGAAGCGAACCGGGTAAACATAAATTACTCGAACTGCCGGTTCCTTTACCGTTAAAGTAAACCAATTCCAGTGGCTTTTCGCCCATGCCTTTCCCACTGTAAAGAGAAACGCCGGCGACGCGTTTGCCGTTTCCTAATACGGCAAAAGCCGGGAAATCTCGGTCTAGAGTTCCGGCGCCGACGGTCATTATCCATGGAGCGACGTTAGCAAGTGACGCTTTAGCGGGTCCACTGTTACCTGCAGAACACGACACGAAAACACCCGTTTCCATCGCTTTAAATGCGCCGATTGCAATGGTGTCGCGATAATAAGGCGCAGAACCTCCGCCGAGTGACATGGACAACACATCAACACCGTCGGAAATTGCCCGATCCATACCGGCGAGGATATCTGAACCAAAGCAACCGGTTTTCCAACAAACTTTGTACGTCGCAACTCGCGCGTGGACAGCCATTCCACGCGCCGTCCCGCTAGCAAATCCGAACAAACTGGCGTTTCCCACTTGTCCCCCCGCCGCTGTCGTTGAAGTGTGTGTCCCGTGACCGTCTTGGTCTCGAGGCGACTCCTTCTCCTTGGATATAGCCCCAGCTGCCAACCGAAACCCTTTAGAAAACTTCCGGGCACCAATCAGTTTCTTATTGCAGACGGTTGGCTTAAAATCTTCTCCTTCTTCACACTCACCCCGCCATCGAGCAGGCACCGGGGGCATGGCGGAATCGTCAAAGCTCTTCGACTCCGGCCAAACTCCAGTATCAAGCACGCCGATTATGACATCATGGGCCGCTGCATTGAGTTGTTGCGGCGTGTGGCCAGACCACAATCCCAATTCATTTTCGATCCCTAAAAACTCAGGTGTGCGAGTGGTGTGGAGTTGGTAAACTGTATCCTCGTAAACCCCGAGTACAGAATCCGATTGTCGGAGGGCCTCGACCTGGTCTGGATCTAAGGAGGCGGAGAAACCGTGGTAGGCGTTAGTGTAGGTATATAGAATCGCATCGGGGGTAGTGGATGCGAGAGATTGCAGGCTATTGGCGTACCATTCGTGATGAGTGATATAGGATGTGGGTTTTTGATGATTGTTCATTTGAACTATGTAGGTTCGTTTGGCAGCCGACATGGTTAAGCATGATGAATGAAGAATTGCTGCTACGAAGCATAGCCACAGCAGAGTAGCCATGGCAACTCTGATTAATTAAAAATGGTGTGAAGAAGATGGAATTTTGTCTCTGCACAGCTGCCCACTGTCAGAGAGGGACGAATGGAAGGGATGAAGGACTGGTGTCTGCCTTATAAGCGACTATTGTTGTAATTTGGGCCCTGGGCGCTACCTTTTATTACTTCAATTGCCATCACCTAATTTCTTAATAAATCTTACTTAAATACAAATAATCAATAATCAAAACCAGTTTGTTTTATATTTATTATCTTAAATGTTTAAATTTCAAGTTTTCACGTTATAGTTATAATTACCAAATTAAATATTACGACAAGATTGATTGTTATATTATGCGACTAATCTTGATTATATCCAAACTTGTTATCCATATGTTTAAAGCTACATTTCTTTTATAACTTAAATTATGAAATTTAGCATTTGCTCATGACACATAAACATGGTTGCACTGATAACTAAGGTCCAAATCAAAGTACGAATTATGTAATTATGTGTATCTGCACCTTCGTATACATATTTTTATGGATGATTTTATACAAATGAAAAGATCACACTATAAAATTAGAATAATCATAAATGCATGAAATGAATTACCATATAATTTAATGATCAAATTCCAACGCATGTTTACAAATCTAGAATATTCAAAATACCAACAACAATATTGAAATGACAAAAACCGGTTCGGTTGTTTTTTTTTAATACGGCGAGAAATTTTTATTAACAAACCATCACCACCCAATGTTTTAAAACCCGGTTTTTTAGTTGACCCGGTGCGGTGACCGGGTCACGGGTCAACTGGTCCAACCGGTTCAACCGCCGGGTCAACCGGTTTTTACATTTTCCATATATTTTATATTTTTCAGCATAATTATATATTTATAAAACATAAATAATGTAATTTATTCTTTTTGATTCCAAAAAAAAAATATTTTGTCTAGTTTGTATAAGAAAAATTTACCAAATTTGATGAACTAATAGTAGACTAATCTTAAAAGTTTGAGTCTTGACCTCTTTAACCAAGTTTTTAAAATCCAAATTCTATTTTTTTTCCAACCACCGGGTCAACCCGGTTCCGGATCACCGGTTCAACCGGTTTTTTGAGAAAACCGGCCGGTTCAATCCGAGTTGGAAATTAACAAAAAACCGGTCATAATTGACCAGCTCTTTCCACCGGTTCACGGTCCAACCGGTTCAACCGGCCGGGTCAACCCGGTTTTTAAAACATTGCCACCACCTAGCAAGGCACTAGATGGGGCAGCCAAAGGAGTACATGATACAAGCAAACTCCAGAAGGAACAAGTGAATCGTGAGAAGTATTACAGTTTACAGACAGAAAAAGGATCACAACACCAATGAAACCATTCACAGTTATCGGTCTTAAACCTATGGGTGACCCAATGACTATGTAATCTGCCAGTCTTGTAGGTGATGTAGAGCATTTATTGAATACCTTGTTGTTTCTCACCTTCCATATGCTTCAAAGGAGCCCGTAGATAATGGTGAATGCCAACTTCCTTTTCTTTACAGAATTCCCCCAGACCGCTACGAAGTTAATCAGATCCACCACTGAGGAAACTGCAGGCACCAAGATCTTACACCAATTAAAAATCCGCTGAGTTACCTCTTTAGCAAACGAACATGTTACAAGCGAGTGATCCGGAGTTTCAGCATCGTTGTTGCAAATCAGACATTCTTCAGGGACATTAGATAAACCTCTAGCTCGAAGGGCTGTAGCAACAGGAATATGACTCATACTAGCTTTCCAGATGAAGCATACCACCTTTAATGGGACAGAATTAAGCCAAGGGATGGGGTTGGTAGAGGAAGATGTTGTTTTAGACTCAATGGCACGCCGAAGCACGTCAACGCGATAGATTCCATCACCGGATATGGAGCAATTCCATTTGTCAGGTAAAGAGGATCTCGATAAGTTACCGCTCTCGTGAGAGATTTGATGAAATTCAAACCATTCATTTGGTTCCCGTGGGTATCTCTTCCAGCTCCATATCACACCATTATTGGAAAACTTTTCTGAAATAAAGCAAGATTTCCTCTCCTAAAGGGCATAAAGAGATGGAAATCTAGATTCAAAAGAGTTACCACCCGATTGAGTACAATGGTGACATCATAGAGGAACAGATGTCACTTGGGAAGCTGAAGAGGAGATGCGATCAAAGTATCCCTTCTTGTTTTCAAGAGATTCCGAGGACGGAATCTTTTGAAGGGGGTAAGAACTTGTAATACCATATTATTAATTTATATAGATTATGTGTTAATCTTAGTGTAATTAAGATTAAATAGGTTGTTATATGAGTTAGGATGGTTAAAAACCCAATTGAGTAAAGTTTGGACTTGTAAAATGTCAAATCAGAGCTACACGGGTCGTGTACCTTCACACGGGTCGTGTAGCTCTTGTTCAAAAATTACCGAGGCGAGTTTGGGTCTCACACGGGTCGTGTGAGGCTACACGGGTCGTGTGGGTCTGTGTATATTCAGGATGGCTTGCTGTAGGTCTCACACGGGTCGTGTGAGCCTACACGGGTCGTGTCGCGCATCAGGGGTATTTTAAAGTACGAGTTTTCCTTCATTTGGGATAAAACCATTTCGAGCCAAACCCTCTCTAAACCCTAGAAATCGATTTCTAAGCCATCTAAGTCGAGATTTAAGCCTATTAATCACGAATTGAAGCTAGGGATTTGCACTTGGAGCTTGAAAGGTAATCCTCCTTGGATTTGGTTTTGTTTCAACCGTTTAATACTTTGATTTGGAGTGATTCCATGTGGTCTCGATGAACCACTTATGAATTGATGATGTTAGAGTTGAATTTGTTGTATATCAAGTCTATAAGAGTTTAATTTTAAGTTTTGAGCTAGTAATATTCCTTGATTTTTGTTTTTGAGTTTGAATGGGTCAAAGTGGTGAAATGGGGAGCTATAACTAGAGTTTTATTGTTGTTTGATTTTGACTTCACTATGTGAAGTCAATTTCTGGATTTTGTTGATATAAATTATGAATGAGATCATATGAGACTTGAGTATTGAATTTTAGCTGTTATGTTACAGCTAAGCCGAGACAGGATCAGGCACGAGGTTTTGAAGTTCCATGTACCGAGTCAACCTCAGGTGAGTAGTATTTGTTAAATAAATTTACATATTATTGAGATATAATTGTAAATAAAAGGATATATCCTATTAGGTTGATTTGAGTAATGAATTAAAGAGTAGCAGTGTTTGAGATACACTGAAGATTGAGTTGTCCAATTGAGATTCATTGGAATGGAGAGATAGAATATATAATTAAGTCATTCTCTAATTACTCATTGAGCTTTCAAAGCTCATAATTTGTTTGCTATTGTTGTTTGTATTAGGTTCTGGTAATGCAGGTCGTGGAAAACACATCACGGAGGGTTAGCTGGATAGATAGACCTTGGACTTTGGACTTATTCTAGATGTTTATGAAAACTTTATGAATATCCCGGTTTTTGGTGAAAACAATGTAAACACTTGTTGTATATAGTTTATGACTTAAACTATGCTTTTGATAGAACTTTGTATAATTTGTTACTCGTCTTTTGGATTTACACCATATCTATGTTTGTGTTAGATTAAATTATTGGTGTATCCTAAGATTGAGAAACTGGGCGTTACAAGTTGGTATCAGAGCTGTGGTTTAAGAGAATTAAACCTTGAGATGGGTTTAGACTTAAACCAGTGAGGTAGAAAAGTCCCAAAGAGTCCCGAGTAGCTATCCTTCGTGGTGTATGAACCGAGTTAATTATGTAACCATATTGAGTATTATGGTGACATACAAATCGAGTTGAGTATGTAACCATATTGAGTATTATGGTGACATATAAATAAGTTGAATATACACCATATTGAGTATTGTGGTGGTGATTTCTAAATGAGTAAATTTTCTTTTCAGTTAAAATGAGTTCTGGAAAGGAAAAAGAGGGAGGTGATCATCGAGATGAGCAATCGGGATCACAAGATTCTAGGCTGGGGCGCCAGTCTGAAGGCGAAAGACCGCCTGAGATGACATCATCCTTACGAGAATTGATTGTTGCGGAGGTGGCAAAAGCCGTTAAAGGCTTATTGCCTACCCTAGTAAGACCTCAGACGGAGGTGACTGGAAATGATCGAAACCGACCTCCTATCACACATGTGGTTGGGGAAGGTCAGAGAGAACCAGTTATTACTCATGCTGAGACTGGAGGATCGAGTGAACCAAAAGGCTGTAATTATGAGACATTCCGCAAATGTAAACCGAACGATTTCTTCGGTACTGATGATCCCGTTGTTGCAAGAAATTGGCTAACCCATATTGAGAAAGTTTTTCGTACGAGTAAGTGTGCGGAAAAAGACAAAGTTGAGTATGCTACAAATTGTCTTCACAAAGATGCCCAATTCTGGTGGGAGAATATAAATCTGGATATAGAGAAAGGGTTAGAATCAGAACCGACGTGGGAGGAGTTTAAAACCAAATTTATGAAAGAATATTGCTCAAATAATGCAATGAAAAGTCTGGAGGAGGATTTTCTAAGATTACAGCAGGGAACACGGTCGGTGCAAGAGTATACAACAGAGTTCAATGAGAAATCCAGATTTGCTGCTCATCAGGTAGACACGGAAGAAAGAAAGGTTGATAGGTATTTGTGGGGATTGAGGACCCAGATACGAGAGTTCTTACAGAGTTCCAGCTTTACAACTTATCAGCAGATTGTCGAGGCAGCCAAATCTCGAGAAAAAGAACTACGGAGGCAAGATAATGAAAGGAAGGAGGACCAAGGAAGCGGAGGCCAAAAGAGGAATTGGGAAGGAAAACCCGATGGTAGTTCTCAAAAACAGCCAGTTTCGAGTTATCAATATCGAGGTGATTCAAGAAAAACTGAGAGCAAATGGTGCGAAAAATGCCGTCGAAAACACGCTGGAAATTGTGATACGAGTACCCCGTCTCTTATGAGTTATCAGTGCGGGAAGACAGGGCATATGGCTCGAGATTGCTTGGAAAAAAATCGTGTGTGTTTTAATTGCGGGGAGAGCGGTCACATTCGACCGGATTGTCCAAAACCAATAACCGATTCCCGTCGCGAGACTCCGAGGGCGGGACGAGGTGATAATCGAGGCGATAGACGAGATAGAGGTGGTGGGAACGTTAGAACTCGAGCTTTTCAGATGACCGTGGAAGAGGCTAGAGAGCGACCAGATGTGATTACAGGTATCTTTAACCTGAATTCTCTTCGAGCTCGTATGGTGTTTGATACTGGTGCATCGATTTCTTTTATATCTGTACCTTTTGCGTCTCGAATTAATGTCCCGGTGTCTAAAATGAATGAGAGTCTGATAGTTGATGTTGCTGATGGGAGAGATGTTATAGTAGATACTCAGTATATAAATTGTCGGCTTGAAATCAATGGAATTTCTTTCCTTATTGATTTGAAGCCGATGACTACTCGTGCGTTTGATGTAATAGTTGGAATGGACTGGTTAGATAATAATAGGGCAAATATGGATTGTCACGGAAAGATTATTTCTGTGAGAACTCCGAGCGTCCCTCAGATGTTAATACGAGGCGAACGCCGTTTTCAACACATTCCGGTAGTATCTTTCGTGAGAGCGCGAAGGTATACCGAAAGAGGTGCTCTTTTATTTATGGCACATGTTGCCCCAATTGAAACCGAACATCCCACTGTGAAGGATGTTGAGATAGTGAGAGATTTTGCCGATGTTTTTCCTGATGATCTTCCGGGCTTACCGCCAAATCGTCAATTGGAGTTTATTATTGATTTAGTTCCTGGAGCGAAACCGATAGCTCGAGCACCCTATCGGTTGGCGCCGTCCGAGATGGAGGAGTTAAAGAAACAACTACAAGAACTTTTGGATCGCGGTTTTATTCGTCCGAGCTCGTCTCCGTGGGGTGCGCCGATACTGTTTGTTCGAAAGAAGGATGGTTCTATGCGTATGTGCATAGACTATCGCGAGTTAAACAAAATTACTGTGAAGAATCGTTATCCCCTACCGAGAATAGACGATTTGTTTGATCAGTTAGAAGGAGCGGTGTATTTTTCGAAGATTGATTTGAGATCGGGATATCACCAGCTAAGAGTAAGAGAATCTGACGTCCCGAAGACAGCATTTCGCACCCGATACGGTCATTATGAGTTTCTAGTAATGCCGTTCGGTTTGACGAATGCCCCGACGGCTTTTATGGATTTGATGAATCGATGCATTCTTAGACAAGTTCGTAATAGTATTTATTGATGATATCTTGATTTATTCCAAGAGCTGGGATGAGCACAAGCAACATTTACAGTTGATTTTAAATCTCCTTCGTAAAGAAAAGTTGTATGCAAAATTTTCGAAGTGCGAGTTTTGGATGCAAGAGATTCAGTTTCTTGGTCATGTGATAAACAGAGAAGGTGTTAAAGTGGATCCTACCAAGATAGAAGCAGTGATGAGTTGGGCACCACCCAAAAATCCAACTGAGGTTCGGAGCTTTTTGGGACTAGCTGACTATTATCGACGATTTATTGAGAAATTTTCGAGTATTGCGTTGCCCTTAACAAAGCTAACCAGAAAGACAGAGAAGTTTATCTGGGCTGAAGCACAACAAGAAGCTTTTGAAAAACTGAGACGGGCGTTATGCGAAGCTCCGGTGTTAGCCTTGCCTCAAGGTATGGAAGACTTTGTCCTTTTTACCGATGCTTCACGAATCGGTGTTGGATGTGTATTAACGCAAAGGGGGCGAGTAATTGCGTATTCGTCTCGACAGCTGAAGCCTCATGAGCAAACTTATCCAGTACATGATTTGGAGTTAGCCGCCATTGTTTTTGCACTAAAAATCTGGCGACATTACCTTTATGGTGTGAAATTCCAGATATATTCAGATCATAAGAGTTTAAAGTATCTATTTGACCAAAAAGAGTTGAATATGAGACAACGAAGATGGATGGATCTTTTGAAAGATTATGAGTGTGAAATACTTTACCATCCTGGTAAAGCAAATGTAGTGGCAGATGCGTTAAGCCGAAAAGAACCACCTATTCGAGTCGTTTCAGTTCGAATGGGAGTGGTTAGTAAATTGCCAGAAATGATTCAACGTGCCCAGAGAGAAGCCAATGACATGAAGAGTGAGAGAATGGTTGGATATGTAGATAAACTAGTTGAAAATGCACAGGGAGTGAAGACTTTTCAGGGACGAGTGTGGGTCCCAAGACACGGAGACACGAGACAGCTGTTATATGAAGATGCACATTGTACACGGTATTCAATCCATCCAGGTAGTACAAAGATGTATAGAAGTTTAAAGCCGTTTTATGGTGGCCGGGAATGAAACGTGATGTTGGGAGATATGTGGAGAAGTGTCTGACTTGTTTACAAGTCAAGACAAATCATCAGAGACCATACGGGTTAGTCCAACCACTACCTGTACCGATGAAAAAGTGGGATGAGATTTCTATGGATTTTATCACTAAATTACCCCGAACTCCACAAGGGTTTGATTCTATATGGGTAATTATTGATAGATTGACCAAATCAGCACAGTTTATTCTCATACGAGAAGATTATCAAGCATCCAAATTAGCAGAGATCTATGTTAAGGAGGTGATGAGACGACACGGAGTACCAACCTCGATAATCTCCGATCGTGATAGCCGTTTTACTTCTCATTTTTGGCAAACTTTTCAAAAACATTTGTGAACTAAAGCCTTAATGAGTACGGCTTATCATCCGCAGACTGATGGTCAAACCGAGAGAACTATTCAGACGTTAGAAGATATGCTTAGAGCTTCGGTGATTGATTTTGGAGGTAGTTGGGACGATCATCTACCTTTAACCGAATTTACATATAACAACTCATATCATTCTAGTATTCAAATGGCACCCTTTGAAGCGTTATATGGGTCAATGTGTAGAACACCAACATATTGGTCAGAAGCGGGAGAGAAGCCACTAGCGGGTCCTGAAATTTTAACTGAAACTGAGGCGAAGATAAAAAGTATACGTGAGCATATGAGAGTTGCTCAACAGCGTCAAAAACAATATGCAGATAAACGAAGGAAACCGTTGGAGTTTCAAGTCGGAGATATGGTAATGTTAAAAGTGTCTCCCTAGAAGGGAATTATTCGTTTTGGTAAACGTGGCAAGCTAAGCCCACGGTTTATTGGACCTTTCCGTGTGATTCAACGAGTGGGAGCAGTAGCTTATAAACTTGAACTTCCTGATGAGCTACAGGGAATTCATAATGTGTTTCATATCTCGTATCTTCGTAAGACTTTATACGATGAGTCGGCACATGTTCCTTTGAAGGAAGTTCAGATAGATCGTAAACTTCAATATCAAGAACAACCGGAGAAGATTTTAGACAAAAAGATCAAGAAGTTGTGAAATAAAGAGATTGTAATAGTTAAAGTACAATGGCGACATCATAGAGGAACAGATGTCACTTGGGAAGCTGAATAGGAGATGCGATCAAAGTATCCCTTCTTGTTTTCAAGAGATTCCGAGGACGGAATCTTTTGAAGGGGGTAAGAACTTGTAATACCATATTATTAATTTATATAGATTATGTGTTAATCTTAGTGTAATTAAGATTAAATAGGTTGTTATATGAGTTAGGATGGTTAAAAACCCAATTGAGTAAAGTTTGGACTTGTAAAATGTCAAATCAGAGCTACACGGGTCGTGTACCTTCACACGGGTCGTGTAGCTCTTGTTCAAAAATTACCGAGGCGAGTTTGGGTCTCACACGGGTCGTGTGAGGCTACACGGGTCGTGTGGGTCTGTGTATATTCAGGATGGCTTGCTGTAGGTCTCACACGGGTCGTGTGAGCCTACACGGGTCGTGTCGCGCATCAGGGGTATTTTAAAGTACGAGTTTTCCTTCATTTGGGATAAAACCATTTCGAGCCAAACCCTCTCTAAACCCTAGAAATCGATTTCTAAGCCATCTAAGTCGAGATTTAAGCCTATTAATCACGAATTGAAGCTAGGGATTTGCACTTGGAGCTTGAAAGGTAATCCTCCTTGGATTTGGTTTTGTTTCAACCGTTTAATACTTTGATTTGGAGTGATTCCATGTGGTCTCGATGAACCACTTATGAATTGATGATGTTAGAGTTGAATTTGTTGTATAGCAAGTCTATAAGAGTTTAATTTTAAGTTTTGAGCTAGTAATATTCCTTGATTTTTGTTTTTGAGTTTGAATGGGTCAAAATGGTGAAATGGGGAGCTATAACTAGAGTTTTATTGTTGTTTGATTTTGACTTCACTATGTGAAGTCAATTTCTGGATTTTGTTGATATAAATTATGAATGAGATCATATGAGACTTGAGTATTGAATTTTAGCTGTTATGTTACAGCTAAGCCGAGACAGGATCAGGCACGAGGTTTTGAAGTTCCACGTACCGAGTCAACCTCAGGTGAGTAGTATTTGTTAAATAAATTTACATATTATTGAGATATAATTGTAAATAAAAGGATATATCCTATTAGGTTGATTTGAGTAATGAATTAAAGAGTAGCTGTGTTTGAGATACACTGAAGATTGAGTTGTTTAATTGAGATTCATTGGAATGGAGAGATAGAATATATAATTAAGTCATTCTCTAATTACTCACTGAGCTTTCAAAGCTCATAATTTGTTTGCTATTGTTGTTTGTATTAGGTTCTGGTAATGCAGGTCGTGGAAAACACATCACGGAGGGTTAGCTGGATAGATGGACCTTGGACTTTGGACTTATTCTAGATGTTTATGAAAACTTTATGAATATCCCGGTTTTTGGTGAAAACAATGTAAACACTTGTTGTATATAGTTTATGACTTAAACTATGATTTTGATAGAACTTTGTAGAATTTGTTACTCGTCTTTTGGATTTACACCATATCTATGTTTGTGTTAGATTAAATTATTGGTGTATCCTAAGATTGAGAAACCGGGCGTTACATTATCAATACTCCCACCCCATGGAATCTTCTACGAAGCTTCTCAATCAAATCAATAACACATGCAAGGGCTTTAAATAGTGAGAACTAGTAGATAGGAAGGCTATTGAGTACAGATTTTATCAATGTTAGGCGACCACCAAACGATAGAGATTTAGCCTTCCAAGCAGACAATTTGGAGTGCACTTTATCTATGACGGGTTTCCAATACTTCTTACAAGACCTGTTAGCCCCGACCGATACTCCAAGATAGGTGAAGGGAAAGGATGACGTGTCAGAACCAAGAATTCTTGCTCCATTGGCAAGCTCACTGTTGGAGACTTCCACACCGAACACTCTTGATTTATGAAAATTGACCTTTAAACCAGATGCTACATGTAAGCACTTAAGAATGCGGGCCAAGTTTTTCAAGTTGTTACGGGACCAGTCACCCACAAAGAGAGCATCATCCGCGTAAAGTAAATGTGAGATGCAGGGACCATTTTTTGATATTTGAACACCTATAAATATGTTTTTTTCACGGCGTGGATTTCATAACAATGTTCAGGCCTTCCATGGCGATAATGAAGAGGAATGGAGCAAGTGAATCTCCCTGACGAAGTTAATTAACACTGAAGCTCTAGCCGAAACTAGACAACCTTTCACCCAAAGTCTCCAACGATCTCCGAATCCCATATGTGACATAACTGAGTCTAAGTATCCCCAATTAACCGAATCAAATGCTTTATCAAAATCCACTTTAAAAAGAAATAGTCTCTTTTTGGATTTTTTTTAGCCCAAGTGTGCAGTTCGTTTATGATGAGTGGACCGTCAAAATGTTACGACCTTCACTATAAGCCGACTGTTCCTCCCCGATAACCTTTCCAATGGCTCTTTTGATTCTAGAACTGAGAGCCTTCATTATAATTTTATACATACAACCAATCAAACTGATCGGGCGGTAATCACTAAGAATGACGGGGTCTTTGACTTTAGGAGCCAAAGTAATGAAAAAGGAATTACAATCTATAGAAAAAGAGTCGTTAACTTCAAAATGTTTCACAAATTGCATAACGTCCGATTGAATAAGATTCTAATGCGTCTTAAGAAATTTTAAAGAGAAACCGTCGGGACCGGGAGCTTTTTCACCACTGCAATTCCAAATCGCATCTTTAATTTCATCTACTGAAAAAGAATTTTCCAACATTACACAATCATCGCAAGTAAGCCTTTTAAAACCAGGATTGATGAGATTCGGTCGACAAGGCCAAGGATCAAATAATTTATCACGGAAGAAGCTATATACCGCTTGCTTAATTGTATCATCCGCCCAACCAATATATTGGAAATGTAGGAGTTCAAAACAGTTCATCCTCCCAACTTCAAGATGAATGTCATCATGTTGTTTCTATATCTTTGGTTGATCTGAAGACTATTAATGAGGCTTTGGAACACATTGATTGGGTATAAGCAATACAAGAGGGTTAGAAGAATTTGACAATAACAATATGTAACTCTTGTTACCTCTTTCATATGGTCATAATATAGTTTGGATACTTTGGGTTTTTCAGAATAAAGTAGATGATTAAGTGGTAGTCAAATGTAATAAATCCAGACTGGTTGCAAAGGGTCACCGTCTAATTGAAGATAATGATTTCGATGAGACCTTTACTCTGGTCGCAAGAATATTGAAGTATAGCAAATGGATGCTAAAGAGCTTTCCTCAATGGGAAACTGAAAGAAGAGGTGTATGTCTAACAACATCTAGGTTTTGAAAATCTAAAATTTCCAAATCATTTTAAACTACTAAAGGATGTATATGGGTTAAAACATGCTTTGAGGACCTCGTATGAAACTTTAACCATGTTTCTTGAAGGGCTAGGATTTATTAACAGAGGTGTTGATCCCACCATCTTATGAATATCGAATAATAAGCACCACATGATTGTATATATTTATGTGGATGCCATTATTTTTGGGTCTAGGGACAACGCTATAGTTGCAAACTTTAATCGACTCATGATCAGTAAGGTCAAGATGAGCATGAATCAACCAATCAACTTTTTTTTGGGTCTACAAGTCAAGCAGCTAGATATGGGTATTTTTCTTCACCAATATAAATACACCATGGAGTTTCTAAAAATTTGATAATATGGACAATTGTGCCACCACTAAAGTATTTATGGCCTCCATACATAAATTGTCTTCGAATCTTTTAGGTGAACGTATAGATCAAAAAGTTTATCGTGGAATGATTGGTTCACTTCTCTACCTGATCACAAGCCATCAAGACATAATGATTTTTACATGTCTGTGTGCTAGATACCAGGCTAATATGATGGTGTCTCATCTTACTACTATTAAGAAATCTGCATATACCTTCAAGTGAAAAAAGCCTTGAGACTATGGTACCTTACCAAAAATGAATGGGTATGCAATCCTTTACGAATGCTAACTAAGCAGGTTGTAACCTTGGCCAAAAGCACTTTCAGAGGATGTAAATTCCTTGTTGTATGGTTAGTGAGCTGGTCATCCAAGAAGCAAAAATATGTATCCTTATCAACTGCAAAAGCAAAATACATTTTTGTTTCTAGTTGTAGTGCACAAGTTCTTTGGATAAAATCATAACTCATAGACTACGACTATCATATGCTTAAGGTACATGTTTATTATGATTCTGAAAGTGCTATTTCTATAACTCATAATCCAATTCAACATTCCGGTATGAAGAATATTGATACTATATATCACTTCATTAATTATCAAATTTGGAATGACTTTAACTAATCTATGTTCATACTAACGAAGAGATACTTGATGTTTTTACAAAAGCACTTGACTAAAATGCCTTTTATCATTTCCTAAATATGTTGTGAATAATGAATCCTAATTAGTAGTACTTAAAGAACAAGACATCTCTTTTGCAGAGTCATTACTTTATTAACAAAGTTTTGAAATTATAAGTTAAAAGTTTCTCTACTTAGACCGCAATGATTTTATATCATTGATTGTTAACGTTACTCAACTTTTCCAATGAATTTCTTTAACTTTATTAGTTTATTTTCCAAAGCTCAGTAACTACTAATGCAAAGGATCTTGATTTTGCATTTGTTTGTATAACATTTTATCATGTTAAGCTTTCAACAAAATATAATTACTATGCAATTCCATCTTATCCAATGTTTCATGTTCTTCTCTTCGAAAATTACATGATGGAGTTACCTATATCTCAAATTGAACTCATTTATGGTATGTAATAATTTAAATTGAACATGTTGAGTACCAAAGTAGAATGGTTTGAAATAAATTGGGAACAAATTTATTACTCCTTAAACATTCTGAAGAATATTATTATTCACATTTAAGAAACGTGTGGCCCAGTTTATCTCAAACATTCTATGCGGTGCATGTCTCACAACCCAAATAAACCTTTCTCAAATAAGTGGAATGTCAAATCATTGTCATTCTCAGAAACTGTCACACATTAGTTGCACTTTTAAGAGGTTGTTAAGTACCCTTAAAAGAAGAATCAACCAATGTTGACATTCCAAAATAAATGTTTGTGTTTGATGAATTTTTTGCGATGATCATTTCTCTATCATCACCATCGATGGAAATGGTCAAATCTGGGAAAGATGAGAAAGTATATGTTAGTTTAGATTTCGAGTCCTTGGGGATAATTATTGGATTAGGTGTCTAAGCCATGACAAATAATTTGTATTTACCTAATTGATAGTAGCAAAGTCTATTTGGGTTGCCCTCATGGCTAGAGGTTTAGCAGAAAATCCAGGAGAGAGAAAGATTGATTTATTATATGATTAATAAATCAATAGAAATAAAATAAATAGTTTATTAATATATTATGGTGATAATATATTAATTAGAAACTATATAAATTAATTAAAAATTAATATGGAATTAATTGGAATTAATTTGGTGATTAATTTGATTAATTAAAGGTGCAGGGGCTGAATTGTAATTATTCAATAGTTGAGTAAGTGACAATTATGGTAGTTTAAGTGGGCAACGAAATTGTGGAGGGATTATCCATAATTTTGATTATTATATGTTAGGATAAATAGATTTGAATTGATAGATAAAGGTTTATTTTATTTGAATTCAAAAAGGTTTATCTCTAAAGGCTTATCTGGTGGCCACTTGGAAACTATAAATAGAGACCCCTAGGCACCATAAAAACCAAGACTTTTTCCTCTCTTCCCTCTCTCTGGAACTTTCGAAAACCCTAGTTTTGGGTGTGACTTCATTTGAGGCAAGGCACTTGCGTTGCTTAGCTTGCAAGAAACAACTAAAAGGTTAGTTTTTCTGATTTTATTCTTTTAGTTATTTCCTTATGGCCTTTAGGAATTTATTATATGTTCAATTAGAAGAAAACATAGATCCAATCTAGGTTGCATGTGAACTTAGGATTTTAGTTCATAGATTTGCTTAAAACCTTTCAGTGGTATCAGAGCATTTTGGTTGTTTTCTTGTTGAATTGCTATAATTGTCTTCCTAAAAATTAGGGTTTAATGCTTATAAACCCTAATTGGCCATATCGATTTTAGGGTTAGGGTTTTGGAAACCCTAGTCCCTCCCATTTATGATTTTCGATTTTCTCATTAGAGTTTTAGAAGGCTTTCTATTTTTGGTAACTTTAATTATTTAAATGGATAACCTTAAACCCATTATTTGTTAATTTCGAAAATTAAGGGGTTTAAGATAGGTTTAAATTAATTTGATTAATTTGTGATACCTATCTAGTTTTAATTAATTTAATTAATTGTTTAATTAAAAGATAATTAATGGTTTAATTTAATTTTAAATTTAATAGTTTTAAATTTCAAAAAATTAAAAGATAAAACTAGGAATATTTTAAAAGTCTAAAATATTTGGATTTAATTAGTTTAATTAATTGTTTAATTAAAAGATGAATTAAATCTTTTAAAGGTTTAATTTAATTTTAAATTTAATAGTTTAAATTTCCAATAAATTAAAAGATAAACCAAGAATATTTAAAAAGGTTCTTATATATATTATAATTAAAAGTTAATATTATATGTATAAGATAATTGGTCAGTCAAATCAATAGTAGGCCTCATTCACGAAGCTGGTCTATAAGGAGGGTATAAGAAAACTGCCTATAAAATGGCGGTTGAATGGGTGTCCACTCTCACACCGCTCTCTTGATCAGTGGAGGGTCGTTAGCCGAACGGGTTTGATAGAACAACTTAATCTCATTAAAAGTATAATGTTATTAATGAAAGTACTAGAACAACTTTATAAAATCCCAAATCTAGTTACTTTAGGAAAAATGTGAAAAGATGCTAACCCATGAAATTGCACATTACACTTTATGAGACATTAGTGGAGCGTGTATGGTTAACCGGCACACTAATAGGGGCTCATAAAGAGTGGTAATGGGTTTCTCATGATTTATCATTGTTGATGGAGCGTGTGTGGTTAACTGGCACATCAATTAGAAATGATAAATGACATTGAGGTTACCGAGCATATTTGCATGGTTATTCACATCCAGTTTGTGATCCTCGGCATCCCAATCACAAACAGTAGAGCATATCCGAGATTAAACATGCCATTGAACAGTTCAATGAATCTCAACAGATCTAGGAATTTCATAAGACTGAAATTGATAAATGTTTATCTACCTTAATGACCATTGTGTTGTGATTACGGCATCCCTCTTCACACCATAGTTGGGGTATTTTGGATCCTAGCCTCATTAAATAATATATTGGGTAATTGTTTAAAAAGGATTAAAATTAAACTAATTCAAATTTTATAGACGTCTAAAGATAGTGTCAATTCTCCTCTTTCACCCATTTCTGAGAGTCTCAGAAAGCACCTGTTTGACTTACTTTGTTATATTACTCATTATAGCACTATACTTACGACTTATTTGACTTAGAGTCACATGATGAATTGAGTTCTTAATAAAACCATGTGTGGCAAGAAATGAATCACCCAAAGATCCAGTTGGACAGGACTTTGGAATCATTTGAGTTAGAGTCACATGATGATTAAGTTCTTTATAAAGCACATGTGGAAATAAATGAATCACCCAAAGATCCAGAGGATAGGATTTTGGAATCAGTTGACTTAGAGTCAGGTGATGATTGCATATCTTGAACAAATTAACAAAGTCATAAATTTACATAGAGATGTAAAAGATATTAAGATTTTGCTCGAATCTTCGAACACAACACAATTAGTTATACTTCATGATATTTGCCAATTAGTATGACAAATATGGTTTCGCTTATCAGAATAAGCGATTGATTAAAACCTTGAGTGTTCAAGGATTTCAAAGGAAGTATAAGATCAACAGAACCTGAGTGACAACATAGACTGAGAAAATGTTTCATAGTTTATCCTCTTCCAAGAACATTAATGGTTATAATGTATCTTAGGGAAGATGATTGAGCATTGGTCGAAATAGTTCGATCCTCGATGTATAAGATACATTTCTAATTAGTTTTTCGATGAATTGAATATTCAACCAGTCAGACCATAGAAACCATATTCCGACCACATCTTAGACTAAGTAGGTTATGCAGACATTGTCTGAAATGTAAAGCTGGGATAGTCCCACTTATACATAGAAAGTCCAGGGTCATGTAGCGTTCGTCCGAATCTCATGACTAGCCTGAACCTAATCAGCAATGTCGTTGCATTGGCTATCCCACTGTACCTGTGAAAGAATAGCTCTTTTAGAAAGGACTCATGTTCTAAGGAAACAGTGGGAGTTAAAACAGTCCTGGATGAGATCAGGATTAGCCAAGTGAAGGAACCTTTAGTCATCACTAGGCTTTGGGCAGGAATCAGATTCCTGTTAAACTTGACATACTCTTCTCTTAACTAGTAGTATTAGTCACCGTGATAAAGTGTTGTGATCTGGGTGACATACCAATTAGTGGTAAAACACTAAAGTTGGTAAGGATTAGCAGTCCGACTACTTGGAAGCATTGGTGAGCCCGGTTGTTACCAAATAAGAGAACCTTAGGGCGAGACACGTCTATATAACAATTTGATTGATTTTACACCTGGTCTAAAAACCAGTGGGAGTAATTGAATCATCAAAAGAAAGCGACATGGATAGAAATGTACTTACTGAACATCTGGTTGAGTGAGACGATACTCAGAGTCAAGCAATTGATTCCGAGAGAAGCACTCTCAATAGAAGATAAAATCCGAAAGGATACAGCATGGCACATTATGAGACGTTAGTAGAGCGCGTGTGGATTACCGGCACACTAATAAGGACTCACAAAGAGCATGCAAATACAGTAGGTACATGGCCCCGAGATTCATCCCACGGGCACCTCGCAAGAAAGGAAATTCAGATTCTCAAAATGTGCCAAAAGTTTTGGATTTTGTGAACGAACTGAAAGATTCCCAAAACTATGTCAGAAAGGTTTCGGATTCTCAAAATGTGCCAAAAAGGTTTGGATTTTGTGAAGAGTCCAAAAGAGTCAAAACCAGTGGAAGTGTCGCTGTTATCTACTATCTCCATATGTGGGTTACATACTGTTTCTAGGAAACGTCTTTTTCATTACAAAGTGTAATGACTTGGTGTTAAGAGACGGATTTCTATGAAAGACTTAATATAGATACGGCATATCAGGTGGTTGTAAACGTCTATAAGATAGATCGTAACTCTGCCAAGAGGATCTTGATGAGATTCAAGATGCATAGCCCCAGGAAATGGTTTTTCCTATCATTGCAAAGTATGATGACTTGGCATGAAAGAAATAAAGAAGGTGCAACATACTCACGTAATTCACAAACATCTATTGGATAGATGAAATCGTCAGCATAGACCTAGCCATTGTAAGCATAATCTTGATAAGATTCAAGATGCATGAAAAGAGTCTCCGAAAGGAAATACTTTTTCGAAAATCATGACACAAGGATTATAAATAATCTTTGGATTCCGAAAGGGTTTGGAATAAGATTAGATCGGGTTCCACAAGTTTCTTGGATCGATAAAAATGTCATGAACATATCCTGATGACTTGATGCTTAGGGCATAGTAAGTTGGATTCAAGACATTGTCTGGCTGGGAATACTGGATGGTTTTTTTTCATTGGGAAATGATTAGGGTGAAAGTAATAGTAATAATTTGAAAGATTTTTTCAAAGTGGTAATTTGACGTTAAAGGACTTCATGGTTAAAGAATCTCGTTGGTATTCTGATGGAGCGTGTGTGGTTCACCGGCACATCATAGCACCTCAAATCAGTCTTAGGGTGCAGTCAAGTAGACTAAAGACCCCTAGAACCATAGGAAGTCACAGTACACATTACCAGAATGGAGTTAGGAGAGAAAAAGTCAGGATAACGTATTGAGATGTCATCGGAAGAACATCCGATTGGATCATCTGCAATAAAGTGCATCAGTATAAGATACTTTGGATACATAGAAAGAGTGAAATGTTCATAAAGACATAGCTATAAAATTAGAATTGAAAGTTTAAAAGAAATCTTGAAACCGATAATAGTTTATGACAAGATCCGATTTGGTGATTACCTCGTAGAGACTTGGTAATAAGCAGGAGTAGCTGCCAATCAGATCTTTATGTTTCGCTTTCGCATGTTTTACTTCCCGGATAATTTAATTATTCAGAAAGGTCCACAATCGCTCATACTTTGGGACGTAAGTATTGAATCAAGACTGTCATGAATTGGTTTGTAGACTGTCTAAGGAGTTAGACATAGCAATATGATTGCTACAACATTCATGAGTACTTAGAAATAGAGATTTGAGTATTGGATAAACCCACGCTCAATAGATTACTTCATGGATTATATCACAAGCAATGTTGAGACGATAATATATTATGATCTTGAAGTGGAGAGATATGAGTTACAATTTACAAGGCAATTGTTCGTTGATGGTACGAAAACGCATCGGTAACTCGATGTTATAAAACGTGTTGTTGTGAATAATTTGACTGGTAAAAGATATAAGCATATGAGTCGAAGCTTATTCGTTCCTTGACCCTGATGGGAAACAGATATCTGTAGGCCTCTGGATGATTTTGAAGTTGACTAAAGTGCTGGCCAGCCAGGACTGAATTGATGTGTTCAATTATAAGTCCTAAAGTCATAAGCAGAATCAGAAATCGGGAAACAGAGTACCGGAAATAGATTGATCTCAATCCATGTCTCATGTCCGGAAATATCTTGTTGAACGAAGGATCATATGATCACTTATCTATGGGCAAAACTGACTAGGTCAAAGTTCGGCAGCAGATTTAGGAAGCTACAGTTTGCTGATTAATTATAGGTTAAATTAGTAGTTATAGTCATAGACTTATCCAAGTGGGAGACTGTTGGATTAGGTGTCTAAGCCATGACTAATAATTTGTATTTACCTAATTGATAGTAGCAAAGTCCATTTGGGTTGCCCTCATGGCTAGAGGTTTAGCAGAAAATCCAGGAGAGAGAAAGATTGATTTATTATATGATTAATAAATCAATAGAAATAAAATAAATAGTTTATTAATATATTATGGTGATAATATATTAATTAGAAACTATATCAATTAATTAGAAATTAATCTGGAATTAATTGGAATTAATTTGGTGATTAATTTGATTAGTTAAAGGTGCAGGGGCTGAATTTTAATTATTCAATAGTTGAGTAAGTGACAATTATGGTAGTTTAAGTGGGCAACGAAATTGTGGAGGGATTATCCATAATTTCGATTTTTATATGTTAGGATAAATAGATTTGAATTGATAGATAAAGGTTTATTTTATTTGAATTCAAAAAGGTTTATCTCTAAAGGCTTATCTGGTGGCCACTTGGAAACTATAAATAGAGACCCCTAGTGTAACACCCCTTTCTCAAAACCATTTTAATACAGTTTACTTTACAAAATATTATACAACTCGTCACTATGAAAAAGTCACTTAAATTTTTTCTTTTATAAACTTTATTCTGAAAGGGTATTACAGACTCAATACAGAAAACCATAATTTAAACTTACTGTATACACTGGTCCCAACTTCCTCTTCAGCTCCTCTCACCTAAGTACATAGCATTTAAAAAAATAATAAACGTGAGACATAAAGCCTCGTGAGTGATATGGGTTTAGACCCAAAACTTTTCTCTTCAAAACTTGAAATTTTACAAGTAAACTGCTGAAAGCTCGTTTTCATAACATATCTCAAATCTCTTCACTCTTCACTTTTCAAAACTCAAAAACACTTTCTTTCTCAAAAACTGCTTCTTACTTTAAAACTGTTTTATTCATTAAAACTGATTTCTTTCTTTAAAACTGCTTTCTTTCTCGTTTTCTAATGACCAACTGAAACTCATGAATTAATTTAGTTTAATTCATTCTACTAGCTCACCTCGTGGGACAGAACAGATCCGTCCACTAGGTTATGCTCATTCTGTCTCCCCTTTGTGACTTGGAACGGATTCAAGCACAAGGGTATACTAAGCTAGACAACTACTTCGCGACGGGAGGTACCATCCCAGTAGTGTCTTCTGATCTCCCGATTATGTGGGTGATCCTAGTCAGGACAACTAACTCTTACTACTTTCTTTCTTTGGTTCTTATCTTTTTACTTTCTTCATTTTATCTCAAATTGGTCAAATATGGACACAATTTCAAAACAAACTCAAACTTTAACTCTTTGACTCATACTATTGAAAATCACTTTAAAACTAACTTCAAAATCTTTAGCTCTCATATAGAGCTTCTTTCAAAACTTTACAAACTATACTTCTTTTAAAAACTGAACTTCTTTAAAACTTCTTTAAAATCTCTTTTAAACACTTAGCTCTTGGAGCTACTTTCAAAACTGTTTCCAAACTTTAGTATCTAAAAAAAAATTTGGAAATCTCATACTTTTCTGAAAATATCATTTTGCTATGTACTAGAAAAAATCCTCATAAAACTCACCTTGGTTTAGATATAAACCACTATGCTTCTTATACGCCTTCTCCCTTTCCGTGCTCTCTAGTATTTGAAGCACCTCCTATACATATATCACATATATATTTAATAAATATATGTTATAACTGACTCTACAGTTCTAAGGTTTCATTTGACACAACTTCAAGTCATAACAGGTATATGACTACTAGCAATCATCTTTCTATGAATTATATACTCTTTTATGTACTCGTATTCTACTACATTACCCCCGAGGGGTCGAAAACTCAATTTAATATTTTTCCCAGACTTTTCAGACCATTAGAGACTTATGGTCCAAGTTTGAGGTAAATCGGACAAGCCAAACAAAAGTTAGCGTTTTGAACCCCCTGCTTGGAGGGCACACTGCGCCTGGGACTGGGCGCACTGCGCCTGGGCGCACCCCGCCTGGAACCTGGGCGCACTGCGCCTAGCGCCTGGGCAGGGTTCCAGATCAGTCGCGATTTGGCACTATAGCATGCAGTTTTGACATTTTAAGTCCTTAATCCAGTTCTTAATCATATGGGTTTTGTTCTAGGACCAAAACCCTTGACTAATAACAAGTTTTAAGCTATTAGAAACACCTTAATCACACCAATTCATGATTTAGGGTTCTTGGCAAAATTCCTATATTCCAACAATAGCAACATACTTTGATTGTTTCAAGGTATGTTCTTATTTCTTAGAATCCATTTAACACTATAAAACATTTAAACTCTTTTGGATCATGACTAGAAATCCAGTACCTAGTTCTTCCCGTGAAGAACACACACACACAACACTTAAGTTAGAAGTTTCTCACTAACCTTTTGACTTAGAAATCATAAATTATATATATACTTGCTTCAATCTCCTTCTTCAATCCTTCGTGAATTCTGCAGCAATCACATCTCCAAAACTTCCTGTAGCTTCTCAAATTTTCAGCTCACATATGAGAGATATTTCCCTTCTTTTATATTTTCCAGTTTTTCATTTTTAGTCCCTAAGCTTTTCTTTTTTTACAAAAATGGTCCTAAGACTCATAACTTTGCAACCAAAGTTCCATTAACTTCTAACTTGACATTTTCTTGACAATTTTGGTCATTTCCATGACAAATGACCATTTTGCCCTTTTTTGGTCAAATTTCACTATTCACGCGGTAAAACTCCAAATTTCACATAATCTCTTATTTCTTATATTATTATTTCATAAATACATATTATTTTATGTAATAGTCATATAACGTGTCAAAAGACCATTTTACCCTTTTACAACTTTTTTTTTTCGCGGGTTCTTACAGTCACCCCTCCTTAAGCAGATTCCGTCCTCGGAATCTTTTCGTAATCTGTGAAGTCTGGATATCTTCTCTTCATCTCTTCTAGTGTTTCCCAAGTCAAGTTTGACCTTAAGGGATGTTTCCATTTGACTAGTACCAAGTCAATCTCCTTGTTCCTTAGCTTCTTAGTCTGCATTTCTAGAATTGCCTCAGGTTCTTCAATCAGTCTGCTAGGAGTCTCCACCCTCAAGTCAGTATACGGTATTACTAACTGTTCTTTACCAAAGTACTTTTTCAAGTAGCATACATGAAAAGTATCATGTATTCCACTGAGTTCGGGTGGTAACTCTAGCTTAAATGCTTGTAACCCCACTCTCTTCAGGATTTTAAAAGGTCCAATGTATCTTGGACTCAGCTTTCCTCTCTTACCTAATCTGACTACACCCTTCCATGGCGACATTTTTATCATCATTAAATTACTTTCTTGTTACTCATACAGTCTTTTCTTTAGATCTAAGTAACTCTTCTGTCGGTCTTGTGCTGCTTTCATGTTAGCCTGAATCACTCCAATCTTCTCATTGGTCATTCTAACAATTTCTGGTTCTGTCAACTTTGTCTCACCCGCCTCCAACCAGCATAAAGGAGTTCTACACTTTCTACCATACAATGCCTCAAAGGGTGGCATTTTAATGCTATAATGGTAGCTATTGTTATATACAAACTCCACTAAGGTCAGGTGTTCATCCCAACTGCCTCCGAAAATCCATCATGCATGATCGTAGCATGTCTTCTACTGTCTGTATTCGTTCGTTCGCTCTGACCATCTGTTTGTGGATGATACGCTGTGCTTAACTGAATTCTCGTCCCCAATTTCTCTTATAAAGCTCTCCCAAAGTTAGACGTAAATCTGGGGTCTCTGTCTGGCACGATGGACAACGGTGCACCATATATTCTTAACACTTCATCTATATACAACTGGTCTAACTGCTCCAATGGAGTAGTTTCTTTTATGGCTAGAAATAGTGCACTCTTGGTCAACCGGTCCACTACAACCCATATACTAATACTATCATAACCTCTTCTCGTTCTTGGTAAACCGACAATAAAGTCCATGGTTACGTCTTCCCACTTTCTGGCTGGAATGTGCAATGACTGAGTGTAACACCCGGTTTCTCATACAAAGTACACCCAAAAATTTTCTAACAATTTCACATTAAATTGGGTATATTTGTACTCAAACCAAGGATCAAGATGTTATCAACATGAATAATTACACAAAAGGTCCTTACAATTTACCAGGCATTACAAATAATCTAATTCAACTAAAGGACAGGCTCTAAACTTTTCCATCTCTCTCTTTATCACATGCATTCCCCTATCACAGCTACAAATACCTGCAAAACAACACAACATTCAAGTGTAAGCTTATAAAGCTTAGTGAGAAATCTCAATCATACTCCACAATCTCTTTTAGTAAACTCTCTTCTCATTCTTCTTCTTGCTAGTCTCATTAGCAATATTCATTCTCTCTAAACTCTGAAACCTGCAAACATATTAGCTTTACAAACACCAGCTAATTAGTAGTAATATTAACTCAATAAATAAGTATCTCAACTGATACTACTCATAAACTCAATCCTACATACTCGTATGAACTCATTTCACTATTAATTATGCTCAATAATAACAGTTATCATGGTTGTAGCAATCAAACTCAAAGACTCTTTAAGTCACTCACTCTAGCATATACTCTGATCTCATGCTCAAGTATAGACTATAACTCATCTCTTGTTATCCACGATTAACAGAACCACTTTAACTCTAAGCTACCGCAATATCATTACAACACACATATATGTACAACATATGTATTAACTCAATCTCTATGATTATCTCAGTCATTCAGTATATTCATTCAAACCAAGTACTCGTATATAACAGTGAATTCTAAACCTTATTTAACTCATACAAATTAGTTATCTCAACCAAATTAACATGTACCATAATTCAATTTAGATATAGTCAAACTATACATAATGAATTATAACTACTCACCTAATATCGGCTTGGTACGTGAAACTCCCAATTTGCGCGTACCGGGTTTCTGTTCACTAGACTTGGTTATATCACCATAGTCTAAATCAATTCTTCAACATCCACAATCATCTCAATATCATCTATCTCAAAGATGTATCAATCAAAAGAAGAAAAAGGAAGTATAAACTGTAAATATCAACTCAATATTTACCGAAACCCCCAATTCCGCGGTTCTACTCATTCAACCGTAGAAACTCGACAATACTCTCACCAATAACTCTAAAGGCATCCACTAACAATCTACTATCAACATATATAACAATATGTAACGAAATCACAAAATCAAAGTTAGGGTTTCAAAAACCCCAAACCGAAGAAATCACTCACCTGTTTGAAGATTTATACGATTAAAGCTAGAATCACAAAAGCTCCAACGATCCTTCAAGTTCTCCTAACACCTACATGAACATATTTACACCAAACAAAGGTGAATATGTTGTTTTTCAACCCTTCAAGCTCAAAGCTTGGTCATAACTATTGAAACTCCGAATTGGGAACATTCAACACATCTAAACAAGTGTATATGTTCAAATTCCAACCATTCACGGTTGGTTCTTTACCACAACTCGAAACCAACACCAATTGACCAAAATCAATCTTTCAAAAGGGATAGAAATGAACACCTTACCTTCAACAAGCTAAATATCGAAAATCACTTCAATCCAACGCGATTTGGCCTTCCAATTTGGTCCAAGAACGAAAGATGAATGTTTCTAGGGTTTTATATGAGTTTTTGATCGAGAGAGAATGACCAAATGAGGAGAAATCGCGAATTTAAATGGGTGGGGTCGGCACAAAACCCGACCCGGGTTCGACAGCCCGACCCGGGCCCGACCCGCAGCACGCCCCTGGCTCGACAGCACGACCCGGCTTGAAGTTTGGCCCATTCTTTTGCTCTTTGACGGAACCCGACCCGGTTTTCGAAACCCGGTCCGGGTTTGTAATATCACACGACCCGGGTTTTAAAACCCGCCCCGGGTTTGATTCGTTTCCACTTCAATGAAATTCTAAGGCATTAACTCGACCCGGTTTATCTCTTTTACCCTTTTTAACATCCTACTTCTCATAGATAGGTTTCTAAACGTCTTAACTCGTGTTTTAACTCATCTAATCTCGTTTATATCAAAAATTAAACTAACTTTACCATAAATTAAAATTACGGTATTACAAGTTCTTACCCCCTTCAAAAGATTCCGTCCTCGGAATCTCTTAGACTAGGCATGGCTTATACAATCATCTCACCATCGCAATCAATCATCACGTATGATAATGATATTATCCTCTCGTCAACTCATATAACATGTACATACTGTCGCATCTTATTTACTTATAATATAGCTATAGAACTCAAGCTCCCTCGATTCACATTACATTTTAAAACTTTCTCATTCGACTTCTCTTTCCGCAAAATCTTTACGCCCGCCATTATTCTCGTAATATGACCTCTATAACCACATTGGTTGTTACCATTTCACATGGACAACCACTTACTCTTTCAGGGCACTCCCTTGTTATAGCTTTGCCGATACGAAGGTATCTCACCTCACTCTTCAAACTTGTAACATTAATCTCAATTAACTATTTAGGATTCAACTTCCATTTCAAATCTCATTGAAATGATTTACTCTAACTCAATAAGAAAAACGGTCTCACCGTTTACAACCCATACTCTCTCAATTCGTTCCCGCAATCCCAACATACCAGTTACGATTTCTCCTACTAACACAGCTCACAAATACTAGGATAAAAATCTATAAATAACAAAATATTAGAAACTATCTCGAGTTTCACTCACGCCTCCTCTGAATTTGTTATTTAACTCTTAACACTTTGGTCACACATATCCCGTCTTAGTTGTCTTATCTCCACAACCGATTACAACTTTTCCAAAAGCTTATTTATCTTCGTTCCCACCTCAGCACACATATTAGGTTTTCACCCAATACACAACTCATAATCCTCAACCAAATGGCTCCTCTTTATCTCAGTTCAACAACATACCTCATGTTGTTTCTCTCGATGTACTCACTTATTATATCCTCTCTTATGTGGACAATCCACATCACATTCTCACTAAATCATTAGCTCTATTAAATTCGATAATTTATTATTAAATAAATTCTCCATCATTATCATCTTAATCTCCAATTCATCATAATGACACAAAATAGGTGATATATATACAACTCATCGCAATCTCTACACATGACCAAAAAAATAATAAAATCTGACACCGCAATCTCTACGGTGAGATCATATCTCATTATCCGATTAACTCATTAATCTCAAGAAAATAACTCAATATTATTATAGTAAAAATCTATTATTTATCGTCTTATACGACTAAATAGTTTTGTCATCTCGACACTCACGCATTTATCTCATTGGCAGTAATTGGTTTGATTGCTAAGGAACGAATCCTATCAATCACAAACACAATTACTTTCCTCCTCCTTTTAACTCACATCTTTTCATGATGTATTTATAAAACTCTATCTAGTTCAACATACAAGAAATCTCACACATTCTCAACACGAGTATGTGACAAACGTACTTACTCACAGCAACACTTCTTAACAGTATTACTCACTGTATTATCTCACAGTACCTCTATACTGTTACTTAGCCTCTAATTCGTTCTCTTCTCAACCCACAAGGTTTCAAGCTATGTAAGCTTACTGCTGTGTTCATATCTATCCACATGTAAGGATAGTACATGTCTCATTACTCCACATCATCATAAAGTACATGCATGTCTACACGCAAGCACAACACTGCGACACCATCCTGCCTCAGCTCATGGTACCCCGTACCATCCTCTGGTTTCACCAATCAACGTTGTGTTATGGTATCTCATACCATCCTTTGATCAAATCATGGTACCTCGTACAATTCTCTGATTTCATTCCATCTCCTCTTGACTCTGATAGGTCTCCTCTACGGTCTCGAGCCATATAGACTCACCGTCACTCCTCCTTTTGTTTGAGTCACAAAGGTCCTCACTACTCTAACCACAAAATACTCGTTATGTGGTTTAATAGAAATATGTGGTCTCAACCTCAATTATTCAATATGTAATCCCACATAACATGTGGTCTCAATCACAGTTACTCATTATGTGGCCCCACCAAATATGTGGTCTCAACCACTTTACTCGATATATGGTCCCACAACATATGTGGTCTCAACCACATTTACTCGATATATGGTCCCACAATTTTGTGGTCTCAACCATATTTACTCAGTAACTAACTCAATCTTTAATCCAATAAGGCCTAGATGAACCACTCTAGGTTCTCTCAATTTATAACCACAAGGTACTCTTTATGTGGTTACTCAAATGTCCTCTGATAACGCTGTCACAAATATCTCATTCTGTGACAACTCCAAACCACACAGTTTAATTCTCAGTATGTCAACTCATAATCAGTTATCGTGTGCAATCAACTATACACTCACCGTCTTTCTTAACTCATACTCTTTTGGCTATCTCAGCCATTTATTTTGATCAATCACAAGTACTAGTCATGTGGCCCCACAAAACATGTGGTCTCAACCACAAAGTACTTGTACATAAAAGTCTCGTCACATTTGTGAAACAACAAACACTATATATACAATATCAAAATTTATATATATATATATATATATATATATATTTACCATTTATATACTCTTTATACACACTTCTCTAAGGTTGTTAAGTACTCATCAAGCAACCACTTATAATCTCAGTTATATACAATCACAAAGCACTCGTTATGTGATATGTAAACATTACCTCAAATGGACATTGAGATTCTCATCTCAATGCCGATTACTACATTTTATAATCACAATTCTCTAATACATGTAATCTCAATTGATCTTTTACGTGTCTACATATTTTATACATATTCTATTACATGTATTATCAACAATTAAACACGCGCGACACGTTACAGCTAACATGTTAAGTAAAATTACTTGCATACCTCATAGCAACAAAATCTTGTCTCCTCATTAGTTGAACCTTGCGTACCGCGATTCTCAAATCTTGAGTGTACTCGGCTACACTCACATATCTCAACTCTTAGCTCATGCTCGACATATGCTCAAACTCTTTCTCATCATCAATTAAAATTTTACCTCGACCGGGATCTCATCTTAACATCTCATCATCATCTGGAAATTTACCATCAACGGAATATCATCTCATATTCAGTTAACATCTCATAATTAGCTGAATTTCTTTTCTTCTCGTTGGTTGATATCTCATATCAGCCAAAATCTCGTCTCATCATCCACTATTGGTCCAACCGGCTTTTACCAATTTCTCAACTCATCCTTCATCTGACTCCATATCTGTATTTACACACAGAAAAAAACAAATAATAATATAACAGAATAGTTATACTTAACTCATACACTAACATCTGCAGCCGTATCTTTTCCAAGCATGTGATAGGGGCTCTCTCTCTTCTCGGTTCAAGTCTAGGACTCTACACTCAAAGACCTAGTTCGCTTAAACCATGCTCTGATACCAACTTGTAACACCCGGTTTCTCATACAAAGTACACCCAAAAGTTAGAGGTAAATCTGGGGTCTCTGTCTGGCACGATGGACAACGGTGCACCATATATTCTTAACACTTCATCTATATACAACTGGTCTAACTGCTCCAATGGAGTAGTTTCTTTTATGGCTAGAAATAGTGCACTCTTGGTCAACCGGTCCACTACAACCCATATACTAATACTATCATAACCTCTTCTCGTTCTTGGTAACCCGACAATAAAGTCCATGGTTACGTCTTCCCACTTTCCGGCTGGAATGTGCAATGACTGAGTGTAACACCCGGTTTCTCATACAAAGTACACCCAAAAATTTTCTAACAATTTCACATTAAATTGGGTATATTTGTACTCAAACCAAGGATCAAGATGTTATCAACATGAATAATTACACAAAAGGTCCTTACAATTTACCAGGCATTACAAATAATCTAATTCAACTAAAGGACAGGCTCTAAACTTTTCCATCTCTCTCTTTATCACATGCATTCCCCTATCACAGCTACAAATACCTGCAAAACAACACAACATTCAAGTGTAAGCTTATAAAGCTTAGTGAGAAATCTCAATCATACTCCACAATCTCTTTTAGTAAACTCTCTTCTCATTCTTCTTCTTGCTAGTCTCATTAGCAATATTCATTCTCTCTAAACTCTGAAACCTGCAAGCATATTAGCTTTACAAACACCAGCTAATTAGTAGTAATATTAACTCAATAAATAAGTATCTCAACTGATACTACTCATAAACTCAATCCTACATACTCGTATGAACTCATTTCACTATTAATTATGCTCAATAATAACAGTTATCATGGTTGTAGCAATCAAACTCAAAGACTCTTTAAGTCACTCACTCTAGCATATACTCTGATCTCATGCTCAAGTATAGACTATAACTCATCTCTTGTTATCCACGATTAACAGAACCACTTTAACTCTAAGCTACCGCAATATCAATACAACACACATATATGTACAACATATGTATTAACTCAATCTCTATGATTATCTCAGTCATTCAGTATATTCATTCAAACCAAGTACTCGTATATAACAGTGAATTCTAAACCTTATTTAACTCATACAAATTAGTTATCTCAACCAAATTAACATGTACCATAATTCAATTTAGATATAGTCAAACTATACATAATGAATTATAACTACTCACCTAATATCGGCTTGGTACGTGAAACTCCCAATTTGCGCGTACCGGGCTTCTGTTCACTAGACTTGGTTATATCACCATAGTCTAAATCAATTCTTCAACATCCACAATCATCTCAATATCATCTATCTCAAAGATGTATCAATCAAAAGAAGAAAAAGGAAGTATAAACTGTAAATATCAACTCAATATTTACCGAAACCCCCAATTCCGCGGTTCTACTCATTCAACCGTAGAAACTCGACAATACTCTCACCAATAACTCTAAAGGCATCCACTAACAATCTACTATCAACATATATAACAATATGTAACGAAATCACAAAATCAAAGTTAGGGTTTCAAAAACCCCAAACCGAAGAAATCACTCACCTGTTTGAAGATTTATACGATTAAAGCTAGAATCACAAAAGCTCCAACGATCCTTCAAGTTCTCCTAACACCTACATGAACATATTTACACCAAACAAAGGTGAATATGTTGTTTTTCAACCCTTCAAGCTCAAAGCTTGGTCATAACTATTGAAACTCCGAATTGGGAACATTCAACACATCTAAACAAGTGTATATGTTCAAATTCCAACCATTCACGGTTGGTTCTTTACCACAACTCGAAACCAACACCAATTGACCAAAATCAATCTTTCAAAAGGGATAGAAATGAACACCTTACCTTCAACAAGCTAAATATCGAAAATCACTTCAATCCAACGCGATTTGGCCTTCCAATTTGGTCCAAGAACGAAAGATGAATGTTTCTAGGGTTTTATATGAGTTTTTGATCGAGAGAGAATGACCAAATGAGGAGAAATCGCGAATTTAAATGGGTGGGGTCGGCACAAAACCCGACCCGGGTTCGACAGCCCGACCCGGGCCCGACCCGCAGCACGCCCCTGGCTCGACAGCACGACCCGGCTTGACGTTTGGCCCATTCTTTTGCTCTTTGACGGAACCCGACCCGGTTTTCGAAACCCGGTCCGGGTTTGTAATATCACACGACCCGGGTTTTAAAACCCGCCCCGGGTTTGATTCGTTTCCACTTCAATGAAATTCTAAGGCATTAACTCGACCCGGTTTATCTCTTTTACCCTTTTTAACATCCTACTTCTCATAGATAGGTTTCTAAACGTCTTAACTCGTGTTTTAACTCATCTAATCTCGTTTATATCAAAAATTAAACTAACTTTACCATAAATTAAAATTACGGTATTACACTGAGCATCTCCATGCGGGACCTGATGTTCCGCCTTGACTTGTGCACAGATGACACACTTGGAGATGCACTTAGCTATCCTCTTCTTCATTCCAGGCCACCAGTACTGTCTTTTAAGATCTTGATAAGTCTTGGTACTCCCTGGATGTATGGAATACTTTGACTTATGCAACTCTTCTAGAATCAGCTTCCTCAAACCTCCTGCTTTCGGTACCCAATTGCGGGTTCTAGAAGTCTTTAGCTCTTGTCTACTTATCTCAAACTGCATGTCTTCCTTGTTTCTCATCTTTCAAGTCTATGCTTTTTCCAACTTTTTGTTGGACTGCTTTAATCTGTTCTATAATACTGGACACTAGTTCTATACGTATCAATCTTGCATTGATTCTTTTCTCTGGAACTTTTCTACTCAATGCATCTGCTGCTACACTTGCTTGCCTGAATGGTATACAATCTCGCAAACATAATCACTGATCAACTCTAACTATCTTTTCTGTCTTATGTTCAACTCTTTTTGAGTGAACGCATACTGCAAACTCTTGTGATCAGTGAATAGCTTGCGCTTTGTTCCATACAGGTAATGCCTCCAATTTTCAAGGCAAATACTATTGCTATTAGCTCTATATCATAAGTAATATAATTTGTTACTAGGGCTTTCAACTATCTGGGAACATATGCTATACTCTTACTCCTCTGCATCTACACACAACTGAGCCCTCTATGTGAGGTATTGCTGTATACTTCAAAATCTTCTGTCACATCTGGTAATATAAGGATAGACGCATTACTCGACTTCTCTTTTAATGTAATAAAAGCTTTTACTTATTCTTCTTACTTGAGTAAATTTCATATTTTAAATTTACTTTCTCTTTCTTATTTTAGAAGCTCTATCACTTCATTCTTTATTATAGAAAATTGACTTTCCAACAGTCAATCTACATTTCTAATTACTTCTTTCTTGTCATTAGACTTAAATCTCATATTATCTTTATATAATTCCTTTAGAAGTTTTACAACTTCTTATATCTATATATACTAGAAGAATTGACTCTTCAAAAGTCAATCGTTGTTCTTCCTTCTTTTGTCTTATCTTTCATCTTTAATTCTCAAGAAATTTTCTATTTTATTTTTTTTTATAAGCAAAACCTTTTGTATCCAAGGTGTTGCTATAATTACTACTAAATTTTTCTTTGTCTTTACTACTAGTTTTCATACATTCTCATAAGGTTATTACCTTTATCATCTTGTTACTTGCATGTATTACTTTTATAAATACATGTCTGGTATCACTCTTTACTTATATCATTTTCACCTTTCGACATATTAACAATCTAAATACTTCTTCCCTTTTCTTTATAATTTATGAGATTTCAATCTCTTTTACTCGTTTTACTTTCTAATATAATCATATCCTTTTCATTTCTCAGCTTTCTTACTGTACTCTTATGAGTACGCTTCTTATCTTCTTAGGTACCCCATGTACCATTTTCATCTTGTTACTTGTGTATTAGTATTTCCTTGTAGTTCTTATTTCTCACACTAATGTTTAGTTTAGCATTCTATCTCTTGCTTACTCTTTACTTGCTATGGCTAATGCCAAAAATAACTTTTACTTCTCTTTTTATTCTGACTGCATTATAACCATATTTCAATAAGGATTGGCATTTCTGACTCAGCAATTTCTTGTTTTATCTCATTATACTTATTAAGCATACACTATTTTCAAATTCATATAGATTATTCCCATTTTTTTTATAGATATTCAGTCTCTATGTCTCACACATTTTACTTACAAACTTCTTAGGTTTGACACCCAAAACTTCTTTTATTATTCTTCTTACCATTTCTTTCTATGTGTCATAAGGCTATATGCCCAACACATTACATTGTTCTTTCCTTTAAGCTTCTTTTCTTTACTCTCTTTATTTGTATATATCTTAAAGCGATATACGCTATACACTTTCTTACGTTCCATAACTACTAGTCATGTACCGACCATTTTTTTTCTAATCTTTTGCTACTTTTACCTGTTACTTCCGCTTAGAAGTAGTAACTTCCTGTCTCTTTATATTAGTTCTTATTTCATATTTGACTCTTTGTCTAAGACTTATCTGGATATTCACTTTTACTCTTTATCTTGTGTTATTTATGACTTTCAGTCATTTTTCTCACATTCTTTCGGTTATTCTTTTATCATTCTCAGTTCTTCTTATTTCATATTTATATAGTTACTAAATCTGATTTCAAATGACCATTTCTTTGATAACTGTCTTTATATTCTTCTCATTATCATCATTGTCTGTCTTATCTTTAACTTTTCGCCCAACACTTGATTAAGCATTTAATCTCTATTTCTCAACTCATTCTCTTGCATTGTAACAATGCAACTTGCTCATAATCTTTAACGATTTTTTTAGGTAACTTACTTTGTTATATTACTCATTATAGCACTATACTTACGACTTATTTGACTTAGAGTCACATGATGAATTGAGTTCTTAATAAAACCATGTGTGGCAAGAAATGAATCACCCAAAGATCCAGTTGGACAGGACTTTGGAATCATTTGAGTTAGAGTCACATGATGATTAAGTTCTTTATAAAGCACATGTGGAAAGAAATGAATCACCCAAAGATCTAGAGGATAGGATTTTGGAATCAGTTAACTTAGAGTCAGGTGATGATTGCATATCTTGAACAAATTAACAAAGTCATAAATTTACATAGAGATGTAAAAGATATTAAGATTTTGCTCGAATCTTCGAACACAACACAATTAGTTATACTTCATGATATTTGCCAATTAGTATGACAAATATGGTTTCGCTTATCAGAATAAGCGATTGATTAAAACCTTGAGTGTTCAAGGATTTCAAAGGAAGTATAAGATCAACAGAACCTGAGTGACAACATAGACTGAGAAAATGTTTCATAGTTTATCCTCTTCCAAGAACATTAATGGTTATAATGTATCTTAGGGAATATGATTGAGCATTGGTCGAAATAGTTCGATCCTCGATGTATAAGATACATTTCTAATTAGTTTTTCGATGAATTGAATATTCAACCAGTCAGACCATAGAAACCATATTCCGACCACATCTTAGACTAAGTAGGTTATGCAGACACTGTCTGAAATGTAAAGTTGGGATCGTCCCACTTATACATAGAAAGTCCAGGGTCATGTAGCGTTCGTCCGAACCTCATGACTAGCCTGAACCTAATCAGCAATGTCGTTTCATTGGCTATCCCACTGTACCTGTGAAAGAATAGCTCTTTTAGAAAGGACTCATGTTCTAAGGAAACAGTGGGAGTTAAAACAGTCCTGGATGAGATCAGGATTAGCCAAGTGAAAGAACCTTTAGTCATCACTAGGCTTTGGGCAGGAATCAGATTCCTGTTAAACTTGACATACTCTTCTCTTAACTAGTAGTATTAGTCACCGTCATAAAGTGTTGTGATCTGGGTGACATACCAATTAGTGGTAAAACACTAAAGTTGGTACGGATTAGCAGTCCGACTACTTGGAAGCATTGGTGAGCCCGGTTGTTACCAAATAAGAGAACCTTAGGGCGAGACACGTCTATATAACAATTTGATTGATTTTACACCTTGTCTAAAAACCAGTGGGAGTAATTGAATCATCAAAAGAAAGCGACATGGATAGAAATGTACTTACTGAACATCTGGTTGAGTGAGACGATACTCAGAGTCAAGCAATTGATTCCGAGAGAAGCACTCTCAATAGAAGATAAAATCCGAAAGGATACTGCATTGCACATTATGAGACGTTAGTAGAGCGCGTGTGGATTACCGGCACACTAATAAGGACTCACAAAGAGCATGCAAATACAGTAGGTACATGGCCCCGAGATTCATCCCACGGGCACCTCGCAAGAAAGGAAATTCAGATTCTCAAAATGTGCCAAAAGTTTTGGATTTTGTGAACGAACTGAAAGATTCCCAAAACTATGTCAGAAAGGTTTCGGATTCTCAAAATGTGCCAAAAAGGTTTGGATTTTGTGAAGAGTCCAAAAGAGTCAAAGCCAGTGGAAGTGTCGCTGTTATCTACTATCTCCATATGTGGGTTACATACTGTTTCTAGGAAACGTCTTTTTCATTACAAAGTGTAATGACTTGGTGTTAAGAGACGGATTTCTATGAAAGACTTAATATAGATACGACATATCAGGTGGTTGTAAACGTCTATAAGATAGATCGTAACTCTGCCAAGAGGATCTTGATGAGATTCAAGATGCATAGCCCCAGGAAATGGTTTTTCCTATCATTGCAAAGTATGATGACTTGGCATGAAACAAATAAAGAAGGTGCAACATACTCACGTAATTCACAAACATCTATTGGATAGATGAAATCGTCAGCATAGACCTAGCCATTGTAAGCATAATCTTGATAAGATTTAAGATGCATGAAAAGAGTCTCCGAAAGGAAATACTTTTTCGAAAATCATGACACAAGGATTATAAATAATCTTTGGATTCCGAAAGGGTTTGGAATAAGATTAGATCGGGTTCCACAAGTTTCTTGGATCGATAAAAATGTCATGAACATATCCTGATGACTTGATGCTTAGGGCATAGTAAGTTGGATTCAGGACATTGTCTGGCTGGGAATACTGGATGGTTTGTTTTCATTGGGAAATGATTGGGGTGAAAGTAATAGTAATAATTTGAAAGATTTTTTCAAAGTGGTAATTTGACGTTAAAGGACTTCATGGTTAAAGAATCTCGTTGGTATTCTGATGGAGCGTGTGTGGTTCACCGGCACATCATAGCACCTCAAATCAGTCTTAGGGTGCAGTCAAGTAGACTAAAGACCCCTAGAACCATAGGAAGTCACAGTACACATTACCAGAATGGAGTTAGGAGAGAAAAAGTCAGGATAACGTATTGAGATGTCATTGGAAGAACATCCGATTGGATCATCTGCAATAAAGTGCATCAGTATAAGATACTTTGGATACATAGAAAGAGTGAAATGTTCATAAAGACATAGCTATAAAATTAGAATTGAAAGTTTAAAAGAAATCTTGAAACCGATAATAGTTTATGACAAGATCCGATTTGGTGATTACCTTGTAGAGACTTGGTAATAAGCAGGAGTAGCTGCCAGTCAGATCTTTATGTTTCGCTTTCGCATGTTTTACTTCCCGGATAATTTAATTATTCAGAAAGGTCCACAATCGCTCATACTTTGGGACGTAAGTATTGAATCAAGACTGTCATGAATTGGTTTGTAGACTGTCTAAGGAGTTAGACATAGCAATATGATTGCTACAACATTCATGAGTACTTAGAAATAGAGATTTGAGTATTGGATAAACCCACGCTCAATAGATTGCTTCATGGATTATATCACAAGCAATGTTGAGACGATAATATCTTATGATCTTGAAGTGGAGAGATATGAGTTACAATTTACAAGGCAGTTGTTCGTTGATGGTACGAAAACGCATCGGTAACTCGATGTTATAAAACGTGTTGTTGTGAATAATTTGACTGGTAAAAGATATAAGCATATGAGTCGAAGCTTATTCGTTCCTTGACCCTGATGGGAAACAGATATATGTAGGCCTCTCGATGATTTTGAAGTTGACTAAACTGCTGGCCAGCCAGGACTGAATTGATGTGTTCAATTATAAGTCCTAAAGTCATAAGCAGAATCAGAAATCGGGAAACAGAGTACCGGAAATAGATTGATCTCAATCCATGTCTCATGTCCGGAAATATCTTGTTGAACAAAGGATCATATGATCACTTATCTATGGACAGAACTGACTAGGTCAGAGTTCGACAGCAGATTTAGGAAGCTACAGTTTGCTGATTAATTATAGGTTAAATTAGTAGTTATGGTCATAGACTTATCCAAGTGGGAGACTGTTGGATTAGGTGTCTAAGCCATGACTAATAATTTGTATTTACCTAATTGATAGTAGCAAAGTCCATTTGGGTTGCCCTCATGGCTAGAGGTTTAGCAGAAAATCCAGGAGAGAGAAAGATTGATTTATTATATGATTAATAAATCAATAGAAATAAAATAAATAGTTTATTAATATATTATGGTGATAATATATTAATTAGAAACTATATCAATTAATTAGAAATTAATCTGGAATTAATTGGAATTAATTTGGTGATTAATTTGATTAGTTAAAGGTGCAGGGGCTGAATTTTAATTATTCAATAGTTGAGTAAGTGACAATTATGGTAGTTTAAGTGGGCAACGAAATTGTGGAGGGATTATCCATAATTTCGATTTTTATATGTTAGGATAAATAGATTTGAATTGATAGATAAAGGTTTATTTTATTTGAATTCAAAAAGGTTTATCTCTAAAAGCTTATCTGGTGGCCACTTGGAAACTATAAATAGAGACCCCTAGTGTAACACCCCTTTCTCAAAACCATTTTAATACAGTTTACTTTACAAAATATTATACAACTCGTCACTATGAAAAAGTCACTTAAATTTTTTCTTTTATAAACTTTATTCTGAAAGGGTATTACAGACTCAATACAGAAAACCATAATTTAAACTTACTGTATACACTGGTCCCAACTTCCTCTTCAGCTCCTCTCACCTAAGTACATAGCATTTAAAAAAAATAATAAACGTGAGACATAAAGCCTCGTGAGTGATATGGGTTTAGACCCAAAACTTTTCTCTTCAAAACTTGAAATTTTACAAGTAAACTGCTAAAAGCTCGTTTTCATAACATATCTCAAATCTCTTCACTCTTCACTTTTCAAAACTCAAAAACACTTTCTTTCTCAAAAACTGCTTCTTACTTTAAAACTGTTTTATTCATTAAAACTGATTTCTTTCTTTAAAACTGCTTTCTTTCTCGTTTTCTAATGACCAACTGAAACTCATGAATTAATTTAGTTTAATTCATTCTACTAGCTCACCTCGTGGGACAGAACAAATCCGTCCACTAGGTTATGCTCATTCTGTCTCCCCTTTGTGACTTGGAACAGATTCAAGCACAAGGGTATACTAAGCTAGACAACTACTTCGCGACGGGAGGTACCATCCCAGTAGTGTCTTCTGATCTCCCGATTATGTGGGTGATCCTAGTCCGGACAACTAACTCTTACTACTTTCTTTCTTTGGTTCTTATCTTTTTACTTTCTTCATTTTATCTCAAATTGGTCAAATATGGACACAATTTCAAAACAAACTCAAACTTTAACTCTTTGACTCATACTCTTGAAAATCACTTTAAAACTAACTTCAAAATCTTTAGCTCTCATATAGAGCTTCTTTCAAAACTTTACAAACTATACTTCTTTTAAAAACTGAACTTCTTTAAAACTTCTTTAAAATCTCTTTTAAACACTTAGCTCTTGGAGCTACTTTCAAAACTGTTTCCAAACTTTAGTATCTAAAAAAAACATTTGGAAATCTCATACTTTTCTGAAAATATCATTTTGCTATGTACTAGAAAAAATCCTCATAAAACTCACCTTGGTTTAGATATAAACCACTATGCTTCTTATACGCCTTCTCCCTTTCCGTGCTCTCTAGTATTTGAAGCACCTCCTATACATATATCACATATATATTTAATAAATATATGTTATAACTGACTCTACAGTTCTAAGGTTTCATTTGACACAACTTCAAGTCATAACAGGTATATGACTACTAGCAATCATCTTTCCATGACAAATGACCATTTTGCCCTTTTTGGTCAAATTTCACTATTCACGCGGTAAAACTCCAAATTTCACATAATCTCTTATTTCTTATATTATTATTTCATAAATACATATTATTTTATGTAATAGTCATATAACGTGTCAAAAGACCATTTTACCCTTTTACAACTTTTTTTTTCGCGGGTTCTTACACCTAGGCACCATAAAAGCCACGACTTTTTCCTCTCTTCCCTCTCTCTGGAACTTTCGAAAACCCTAGTTTTGGGTGTGACTTCATTTGAGGTAAGGCACTTCCGTTGCTTAGCTTGCAAGAAACAACTAAAAGATTAGTTTTTCTGATTTTATTATTTTGGTTATTTTCTTGTGGCCTTTAGGAATTTATTATATGTTCAATTAGAAGAAAACATAGATCCAATCTAGGTTGCATGTGAACTTAGGATTTTAGTTAATAGATTTGCTTAAAACCTTTCAATAATAACTATGATGAAACAAAACCACCCCCCCCCCCTCTTTAAGAAAAGCACTTTGAAATCCAAGTCAAAGAATAATAAAAGAGAGTGGTCATCAATTAGTAGAAAGGAAAGCAATGCACTTCTTAATTTTGATTCTATTATTTCTGAGATCAAGAACATCAAGCCTGTTATCAACACATGTATAACTAGGAAGGAATTTGAAAACTTTCAGGATGTTGTTGCCTCCGTTTTATATTAGTCAACTAGATGAAGAATGTGAAGAATGTTTGAATGATCTTATCTGCTAAAAAACACAAGTATTGAAGTTGGATTGATACCTTGGTCAAGGTGGCCAATGCAACCTCGATTGCTAATATTGTTCAGACTATACATAGAAGGCACGATCATCAAATCAATTGACTCGAGAATGAGATAGTAGAGCACCACAACAAAAACATTATAATACACGATGTTCTAGTTTAGATTTTGAAGAGTTAGCAATCATATGGAGCTGCCTAATCAGAAGGTTCATTAGGGATGACAAAAAGTCTCGTGGGATTTTGATTCCGCACAGTTTTTTTTCTTTCAAAAATTCGGGAGCGGGGACGGGGCGAATTTCACTTCTGTTTGATTTTCGGGGTCGGGATCGGGAGTAGGCGGTTCCGTCCCGAAACACTCGCGGGGGCCCCGTTCGTACAGTGTTCTCCAGCCGTTGATGAGAAGCTTTCATAAGTACTTTCAGTGCTCAGCAACAGTGATTGCGCCGATATTCGTGTATTCCGGTGTCTTAACGATGTGTAGAATTTCCAATCTGGAACAATTAGAGATGCATGATAGCCCAACATCGATCACTTGAAACCTTTCAAGATTAACTTCAACCAAACAATTATCTGAATTTGCAATAGTCTCTGGTAATCTATCCCAATCGCCTAAACATCGCAAGCTATTGGCACTGCAATTAATAGGGTATTTTGACACTGCATCGATGACGTGGAGCTGACATGCACTGTGTCTCTTCACGTCATACTGTCACGTAGCTATTTGACTGGGGTAACCTTTTCTGTATGGGATTCTTCCCCTATTTAACATGTATTTATCAAGTTTCCTGGTCTATTGCGTAAAATAAAGACTTTAGAGACTAAATCGAACAAAAATATGAACTTTATTGTGCTAGAGAGTACCATTAATTCTTATTAAATTTAGTACTTCTGATATTTACACTGTTACATCATCACATTTTTTTAATGCTTTTATGTATTGTTCCTTCTAAACGCACTGTATCGAATTCTTTCGTTTCCTCTGTGTTACTATCTCGTGTTGCCGTGTTGGAGATGCACTTAAACATGGTACAAGATTCCAAACACTTTGCACTAGTATGTTATCATATGTGCACTTGCATTTTCCTTTTTGTTATAGTTTTATAAGATATTTCAAAAAATATAAGGGTTTTAATACATTAAAAAGTAATATAGTGGTTTTTTTAATAGGAATAATTTAGTTTATATCCTTAAAAACTCATCTAATTACGTCTATATCATTGTGAAATTGCAAATTGCAAATTAGCTATATATCCCTAAAAACCCTAGAAACTCTCATATATATCCAAAATTTCAATTTAATGATTAATAATCTTTTTAAAAATAAAAAAACAAATTTTAAATTAGATTATATCAAAATTACTAAAATATCCCTATGTCATCCTTCCATATTTGAATCCTCCATCCTTCCAAATTACAATTTAACAGGACAGTGGTGTTAAAGTCGACTCATGATGGTTAATCCGAAAGCAAAGCATATGCTTCCCATCTTCTTCTACCAGAAGCACAAGTAAATTAGTGATACCGATTTTCCTTTTCTGAAAACAACTGCATTTGCAAATTAACAGGAACACTTGTAAAACAAACACATGCCTACGCTAATAATGGAAACAAAAAAACCTATTTCATCGAATTCAAAAAAACCACGCATAACCGGCTTTAGGACAAGGAAGGGATTTTGATTCCAAAATGAAATTTTGTATTGAATCCATACCTCCCAAAAGTAATAATATATTACCGCAACAAAAACACAAGCAAATAGGAACGACTAAGCTAATTTCGTTAGATGGTTAGACAATTGGAATTAAAACTCAATAGTTATTTAGAAAATTACTATGGCGCTAGTCTTATGATGTTTAGGCAAGGGATGTCCTTCATTTGGATTAACTACGGAGTATTCACCGTAGATCATAGAATTTATTTTGATGTCATCGTATATGAATTTTGGTTCGACCTGATCTTGAAACGGATCGATTGGGCACTAGTGGAAAGAAATTATAGGGTTAGGGTGAAGAGAGTTAGTCGAAGGTCTTGAAAGGATGGAGCATTCTATTATGGATGGGTGGTATAAGGATATTTTAGTAATTTAGGTATAAGCTAATTAAAAATAGTTTTTTAAAATTTTAAAAAGATTATTAATTATTAAATTAAAATTTTGGATATATATGAGACTTTCTACGGGTTTTAGGGATATATATGTAATTTGCAATTTCATAAGGATATAGATATAATTAGATGAGTTTTTAAAGATAGAAATGAAATTCTTCCTTTTTAATAATTGAATGAATACGTTAAATTTTTACGAGATTTGTCATATATTCAAAGGTATTATCTCTTCAATAATAATAATAATAATAATAATAATAATAATTATTATTATTATTATTATTATTATTATTATTATTTAATAATAATAATAATAATAATAATAATTATTATTATTATTATTATTATTATTGATGTTAGTTGATGAAAAAGATTTCATCCACATCAAAATTAATTACTCGTTAATAGCCATATTCATATCTAGGTTTATTTTAAGATTATATATTTCTCCATTAGATTCTCAAACGTTTATTTAAAATATATTTTTTAGAAAAATAATTATATTATTATTTTGTTTGAAAAACCATTGTTTAAAATTTATTTATTTTATAAAAATCAATTATACTTAAAAAAAAAATACAGAAAAAACATTATGACAAATACTTTCAACAAACATCTTTTTATAATTTATTTTCAAGATTACAATGTTATTTCTGAACATGGAATAGAGAGCTTGTTAACTACTAAGGATAAGACTCCTTTAAAAAAAATTACAAAAACCAAAACCAAACAAAAACTTAGCTTTTTAACTTCCAAAATATCAAACTATCGGTTTTTCAGTTTCAGTTTCTTACTTTTTCTTTTCGATTTTTATTTTTATTTTTATTTTTATTTTTATGAGTTTCTTCATAGCAATGTTGCTTAAATTTCACAAGAACAAATAATTTTTTTTATATAAATTAAGTCACTATGGTAAAATTATGTATAAAATATTCTTTTTGGTTAAAAGGATAATCTAAATAACGTTTTAGAGATATATATTCAAGTTTCTCATAAAATATTGACAAACATATAAACATCTAATGATTTTGATATGAAACTAGGATATTATTGTTTTATTATAATACTTATGGCATATATTGAAGTCTCAACATAATGATGAGAGTTTTATTAACGATGTATACAGCTGAAAGAATAGTATAACTTCAAAACACATCATGAATGTATTTACAAAACTACTATGTTATACTTTCTTATCAAAATCATTATATAATTGTTATTTGTGTCAATACTTTCTAGCATAAATTTGAACATAGATATCTCAAAAGATTTGGACTGTCATTCTAATTAAAAATGAAATTTTTTATATAATTTCAAAACTGTGGCTCCATTTCATGAGGTATGTAGGATACATTATGCTTAAAATAAAGATGAATATGGTGGTTAATAAGGATGTGCAAAAACAATCGAAAACGTAAAAAATCGAAAAAAATATAACATTCGAAACCGAAAAACCAAACTGTTTTGAAAAACATTGAATTTTGTTTTAAAAATCTCATATTTTTATTAAATTAGCAACATTTTTTTTGAGGAAACTAATATAAAATAATAATAATAATAACATAACAAGTAGAAACCTAAGCCTTAAAAAAAGGGTGCTACTAAATAGACACCCAATATACACTTATAAATAAAAGTTAAACATTCTTAACCAATCATATCCGTTTTTCCGGAAAACATTGTAATTCCAACAAATAAAAAACAGTTGACCCTACTTAAAAGTGATAATTAAGATGTCTAATTGGTAAATAAAGATGTCTTTTTAGCTATCCCCTAAAAAAACTTATGGTCGGTATTTACAAAGTCAAAGGCAAAAATTTTGGTTCCATTTTTGGTTTTAGTAAAAAAAAAAACATAATCATTTTCGTCATTAGTGTTAACAAACAATATTTCATGATTTTAAATTATTTTGTATTTAAAAAAATAAAAATATATTTTTTAAAATGTTTGTTTGTTATTAATGATTTTACTGAAGTTTAAAAAATATATTAATGCTTTTTCTGAAGAAACAATACTTCTTATATGTAATTAAATAAGATGTTTTTTTTTCTAAAATGTAAAAAAAAAAAAAAAAAAAAAAAAAAAAAAAAAAACTATTATTAGGTATAATTTTAGTTTGTGGGAAAGCACGGTGGAATTGCGGCATTTTGGGAAAACGCATGATATTTTGTCACACATTTCCATGAGTTGTCTGCTACTGGGAAAAGCAAAACCAGACCTTTCTTCCTTGGGAAAAATAACCCCATCCTTTTAATCGTATTCAGAAAACAATAGAAATACATTGCAGAGGAACTTCATTTTATGCGTCATTGTCGTGTTTCTTGTTTTATTTCAAAAAATCATTTTGCATATTGAGTGAAATACATAGCCTGGAGAAACTAAGATATTCGTTATATGATTCAATTTCGATTAACACCTAGTTTATATAAAAATATAAATACTAATGATATAATATGAGTAATTATTAGTATTATGGAGGTATGCAGGAACAACTAGTATTTTTATTTTCCATATTTAACACAATCATTGTTAGAAAACGGGTGGGTTTGGAGAAGATCCGGATTGCCCTATGGATCGTGTGATCACTTTCCGAACTGATATTTCCACCCTATGCCCGGGTTACAGGAAATCCAGTCTAGGATAATCCAAAGGGAACACCTACGAATTTAGGCACAAACTCGTAAGCCAAATTGCCAGAAGTTTTTATGTTCGTGAGGAACGATTGGAGAGCTAATGATTTTCGTGTGTCACTCTTCTGATTAGAAGAGGCGTTTATATAACCCACGAATTAGGGTTATGGGATCATGGGCCGACTTAAGATTTCCTTAGGGTTAGGGTTTAATTGATGGTTTCCATAATTAACGATAATCAGTTAATTATACCATATTAACCCTTAAGAATTCGGATTTTCCACTAAGTGACCAATCCAAAAAACCGAAGACCTTTTGGGGCGCTGCCCCAAACCCCGCGGGGGCGCTGCCCCTTGGACCCCGCTAGGGGCGCTGCCCCTAGGACCCCGCCAAAGGGGCGCTGCCCCTTTGGAATCCCCGAACCCAGGGGCGCTGCCCCCGGACCCCCGACTAGTCGTCGTACCGGCTACTTATTCGATCTTATACATGCGTGCACTCCGCACATTACCCGAACATGTATTAGAGTACAAACTAAGTAGCCCCTTAGCTCACATGTTAGTTCCAATTACATAAAATGACTTGGTGACACTAAAATCACCAACAATCATAATAGAAGCTTTTTGAAGAACCTATTCAGTTATATTAATATTATAGAAGTGAATGAGTTATAAAATTAGCTTTTTTTAAGACAATGTGTTTTTATTAGTCGGTTCATTTATAACCCCGATAGCTATTATGATGACATATCACATATGTCTTTTTCTCTTTTGAGTTTAATCTAATAAACATCACGGATAGTAATATATCATAATGCTAGTTGCTAACATTATTACAAGTTACAAACACATAGTGATATATGTTTAACTTTTAAGTAAAAAGAACTTATACATAATCAGTTGTTTACGAATGCATGATTGTCGATATTTTTCTTCCTTTATTCTATTTAATGAGATTTTTAAGGCCAATTGTGGTTGCTGTTGTTATAGTTTTAAGTAAAGAAACTAAGATTTGCAATTTATTAACTTACAATAATATACTTGTTCTAAAGAAAAAAAATAGTGACTTATGTCTCCATGAGACATTCAGTGAAATAATTTATTAAAGATGATGTTGAATGTTGTGTTGAAAACGTAGGAGATATTATGCAACACCCTATCATTTACAATACTAATAGTGATGTTATATTTTATTGATTTTTAACCAATTTATATTATAAGTGATTTAATATTATTATACGGAAAACTTTATTTTCTTCTACTATATCCGACTATTTCATCATTCGATCCACTAAATAATGACATGTGGAATCCACTAATTTTTTTCTTTTAATCTTCTCTATTGATTTTGACACTTGTCTTGATCTGGTGTAAAAAGATTTAGTAGAAAAATATAGATCAATAAAAGGTAGGAAGAAATACAATATTTCACAAACTCATATTGTTTTAACTAAGAGAGGTTCTATATTCTCCTGAAATATTTTTTTACCAATCTTCATACTTATTAGATCAAGATAAGTGTCAAAAATCAAGAAAAAAAAATTGAGAAAGAGTATTAATGAATTCCATATGTCATTTTTAATGAATAGGAAGATGAAGTAGAAGAAATTAATAGAAAGAATTATAATTTTCCCTTATCTAAAAAAACAGCATATCAAGTACGGAAATACCATCAAGGGAAAAAAATTCAAAATAACTTATTATTTTAATATGGTCTTTTTGATATTGTACTTATTAAAAGAAAACCCTTTAACAGAAAAAAGAAAGGATTAATGAACTAAATGGGTAACGAACTCTTGCTTTTGTCCATATTTAGGTAAGAATGTTTTTTTTGTACCCTTTCACCCATCAAACTTATGGTGACCGTTTAAAAAAGGGTAATATGACCCACGATTGTAGGTTTTTGCTGATTTGGATATTATTGTATATTACGTGGCATTACGGAAATATTACGTGGCATTACCCATCAAACTTATGGTACCCGACTCAACCCGGTTCACTGAGTCAACTTGCCGAGATGACCGAGTCGACTCAACAAGTTGCAGATCGGGGAAACTGATGGTAGGGGTTTGCTTCGGAGGGCCACCGAAGGCTAGAACCGGTGGCGGATTGTCGAGACTCGGCGGTTTGATGGGCTGAATCGGAAGTTGCAGGTGTGCGGAGGGCTCGATCGGGAAAGGAGAAGTAGCAGTGATGGTGTTCGGTTGGTGAGGTCGAGGCCTGATGGAGGTGAGTGCAGTGGAGGCGGTGTTGTGAAGCAGCTTGCAACGGTGGTGCGAGCAGGTGGCTAGGGTTCGATCGGGGAAGGCGAAGATGATCGGGGGGGGAGGATCTGTGTTCGCGTAAGGGAGAAAGGAGGGAAGAGAGATGAATCGGGTAGGGTTTAGGAGATGGGGTGGGTTATTTTGGTCAAATGGGAGAAACGGGTCGGATACTTTGGTCAAATGAGGGAACCGGAGATGGGGGATGGCCACATAATATTTCCGTAATGCCACGTCATACATGATAATGCCACATAATATCCAAATCAGCAAAAACCTACAATTGTGGGTCATATTACCTTTTTTAAACGGTCACCATAAGTTTGATGGGTAAAAGTGCACAAAAAAAACATTCTTACCTAAATGTGGACAAAAGCAAGAGTTGGTTACCCATTTAGTTCATTAATCCAAAAAGAAAAGGAAAAGAAGCGTACAGATGCTGATGACCATGGATAATGTAACGGCTCTTTTATCAATTCTAGGCGGGTCCGAAAGTACTTCCTGCCCGTTGTAGGCTTTATTTCAATTTTTTTCTTTTAATTTAATCAAAAGAAATTGTATTTTTTATGTTTTTTTATTCTTACTCATTTTCGCATGTGTCTTAAAATATTATTAATTTTATTAAATATAATATTTGTTATCATTTAATATAGACAAAATTACACTGTAGCCCTATGATGTTTTCGAGTATGGTTTAAAAGGTCCCTTAACTTATTCTTTTTGCTTTTTAAAAGATCGAAGTTATGTTTAACCTGTCTAAAAGATCACATGACTTATTAATGTCGGTTTCCTATTCTTACATGTCATTGTATTCCTATTTAGCCGGTTGCCCCTTCTTACGCATCAAATTGGTTTACCACGTTACATGCAATGCCAAGTAGACAAATCAAATTTCCACATCACTATTTGGTTTACCACGTTACATGTCAAGTAGACAAATCAAATTATCACTATTCATGTTACGTGGCACAATGACCGGCTTAATGGGAATATAATGACACGTAAGGATAGGAAACTGACAATAATAAGTCATGTGATCTTTTAGACAGATTAAACATAATTTCGATCCCTTAGAAAGCAAAAAACTGAGTTAATGGACATTTTAAACCAGACTCGGAAACATCATAGGGCTATAATATAATTTTGCCTTTAATAAGGTAGGAGGATTAATAGAAATAGAAAATAGAAGAAAATACAATTTCTCATTAATGAATTATGTGTAGATTACTTGGATTCTTTAGTGATATTAATGTTAAAGTTTAAGTATAAATTAAACATTTCTTCCTTCATCAACAGGCGGTGCTATATGAATCTCATTAAAGTTTGAGTATCAAATATCTGTATTATTTATTCCGTTATATATTTTAACTTTTTATAATTTCATTTTTATCATAACAAACATACCTTAAAAATTATACATACTATCACTAGATATCTTGAGGTATTCTCAAGGCTTCATCCAGAAAAGTTCAAGTTGTTATTTACTTGTAGATACGCTTATTTATCTGTAATGTTATATGTCGGCTAAGTCGTTGATGTAGTTGTTTGCTCAATAAATTTGACAAATATATGAGAGTAATATCATACACATAAACGAGATACAATATTTAACCTGATTATGTCAATATGATTTTTGTCTATAGAGCATGGTAGAGTATTATTATTCAGAAGCTTGAACGACGATTATTGTAGTCAACATAATAGGAGTCTAGTTGGTTAAGTTACAGATTTCACATAGATGGTCCAAAGTTCAAATATCGACATGTCCAAAATATCATCTTGGGGTAGGTTGACGTATACCGCTCATATGGTACTGTTTACCATTTTTTTTTATTGTATAAGCATTGAACACTGTAATACTTAAATAGTAATCGTTCAGGCGTAGCTTCACATATCAATGCATGTTCATACCGTGGATGACACTTCCCCCGCATCCCTTGTGGGATTAGTATTTGCCGTGTACAGTTTCGGGTCTAATGACACTCAGCATACGACAAATACTTATCTTGTTGAAAATCAGGTGTCGGATTTCTCCGCTCAATTCGGATGAGTCAGTTCTTTAATTCTCAAGTTACATCTAAAGTTTTTATTTTATTTTATCAATATTACAAATTTATTATCTGTATATATTTGTATATTCTTGAGACGAAAACATAAATCATCTTAGCTGTTAGTAATTTTTAGTTTAGAATTGCATAAATCCTTGAATATCTAACTTAGTCGTTCTTTACTTAAATCTTCGCTTGTTATGATACATAACAAAAAGAATTTTCAAAGCATGCCATTTTACTGGAAATTCAAATAATTGCACGAAAAAGAAAGTTTGAGATGTGTTAAGAGTGAGTTGTCCGGTCCCCACCCAATGTCTAACCGCAAATAGTGGCACTATCTCCGCCAAGGGTAGCCCCCTTCGTTCTTTCCTATCAACATATAACGCCGCGTGATTACTGCTTTTTGGTACCTGAATCTCATTTTTCTTTCCTTTTTTTGGGATTAATTAGAATTTACAATAATAACAAAATGGTAGAATTCATTTAATATATAGACCATCTTTTTTAACATTTATGACAAAAGATATTGTAGTTGGCAATATGATCATTGCGAAATAAGAAATGCAAAAAGGGAAGAAAAAAAAAAATATCCCCACTATTTGAGGTACATGTTCGGTTTCTAGACCGTACTTTTTTAGGGTAAATTTTATATATACCCTAAAATACTTAGGAAATATCATATTTGTCCTAAGAAAACTTTAAATATCAAATATACCCTATATAAAATTTGATAATATCAAAGTTACCCTAATTTTTATTTTTGATATTTTTAATTCAGTTTTTAATTATTTAATACCATATTAATTACATTAAAACATAATCGGACCATTATACCCTTTAATTCATTACGGTACTTTTACAATGCCACCACTTAATCTTGCAAGCATGGTTGCCATTTCCTTGATCTTGGCCTGCACTCGTCAAAATAAACACAGGTCACCAAAATTATGAAAAACGAAGCTCTGAATGTAGCAATTGAAGGTATGATTAATATATTTTGTGATTGATTACCGTGCTAAAGATTAGAGGATGGAATCGTACTATTTTGAGGTTGTAAATGAGGCGTTCTTCATCCGTCATCAACTTCTTCTGTATCTTCTTAGCCCGCCTGATCTCCCTTAGGGTTTTACCGGACTCTTTCTTCATTCGCATGTCCAATTTACTCCTCATACTCCGACCTTTAGAGTTAGAAAACGTTCGATATCCATAGAAGCAATTCCACGAACTGATTGAGTTCAGAAATGTCTTGTAACGACCCAAAAATATTGAATTTATATTCGAGAAAATACTTAAGGAAAAGACCAAAATATTTTGAAAGTTTTAAAATAATTTACTGGGAAATGTAGTAAAATTCCAAGAGTTTGGAGAAAAATGTTGAAAAAGGGCAAAATGGTCATTTGACATCCAAATGACTCTTAAGTAAAGAAAATATGATTTTTGGAGCTATTATGTAATGAAATAAACTTAAAAAGAGGAATTTGGAGTTTTGGGACGATTTTACAAAAGTTGTAATAAAGAAAGGGTAATTTGGTCATTTTACCATGAAGAGGGTAATTTGGTCATACACAGAAATTATTAAGAAGTTACAATTCTAGTCTAAGACTAAAAATGTAAGAAACTAAGTCTTATGTGATAAAATTTGATTTTTTGTGGCAAAAGTCCAAGAAAGTGAACTAGAGGGACTAGATCTGTAAATTGGGAAGTATAAAAGGGAGAAATATCTTCCATATGATTACAGAACCTTGAGAATCTACGGGAGAGCTCTTGAAGTCACGAATTCTGGAACTCTTGGAAGAATTGAAGCAGGAAAATTTGGAACTTGAGCTTGGAAGTTGAAGATTATCAAGATAAAGGGTTAGTAGTTGACCTTCTAGCCAAACTCTTGAACATGTTCTTCACGGGATGAACTGGAATTGAGTTCCAGTTATGATCCCAATATGTTTTAATGATTTCCTGTGTCTTATCATGTTAATATGAAAAGAACAAGTGATTAAAACAAACGATTTTGTCGGTTTTGTGGATTTTGGGGTTTTTTTGGTTCAAGAACCCTAATTTCTACATTCTAGGATTTGGAATGATTTCATGGATTAAAACTTGTTATAAACTGAAGGTTTTAGTCATGGAATGATTCCATAAGTATTAAGTCAAGTATCAAGTTCTTAACAAGCCACAACAGGAAGTTATAGTGCAAAAATCGGACTGCTACAGTGTAAAACCGAAGTGAAATGGAGCTGCCCAGAAAGAGCACGGGTCGTGCTCATTTAGCACGAGTCGTGCTCCTCCTGCACTCCAAAATAAGTTGCTATTTAGTGCATGCACGAGTCGTGCTCCTTACAGACCAAATTATGCACGAGTCGTGCATACTTTCTGTTAAGAAAATGTCATTTTTGAGTTTGGAACTTGGTGCTAGACTTGTCCGATTGGTCTAATATTTATACCACAAGTCTAAAATGGTGTGAAAACACATGGAAAATTGTTAAACCAGGAATACGACCTCCCGAGGGTACTGTAGTAAAATACGTATAATATACGATTTATTTAAAGTTGGTCATTTAAAAGTTATCGACTTGTTATGACCTATACTGGTATAATAAGGACTCTAATGAGTTATAGAGTCAATATAAATAAATGTTAATGTATTATATAATAAATATAGGTGCAAGTCAAGTGATTGAACAACAATGGAAGGGTAAAGAACCAAGAAATACTTAGTCAACTTTCAAGAACTATAAGGTGAGTACATGCAGTATTTTTACCCATTCTGGGGTACATGGCAAGTAAGTATTTATAAGATTTCTTATAAAATCTCTTTATGTGAAATTATTTGCAAGAGTATTATTTCTAATTTGATGAGAAAGTATGATGCTATATTTGAAGTTATGTTTTGAACTACACGTTAAATTAAGTGAAAGTATGTTGGTCTATGAACCAATTATGTGAAAGTATATTTTGAATACAAGTTATATATGTTTTCAAGTATGAATGGCATATAGCCACAAGATGTTTAAGAAGTATGTTTTGGTTACAAACCGTATATGTTTTCGAGTATAAATGGCATATAGCCATAAGATGTTGGAGAGTATGTTTTGGCATAAAGCTTAGTATGTTATAAAGACATGATTTAAACATATGGTTTTTGTGAAACGAAAGTTATGAATTTGGCATTTAGCTATAAAGACAAGAAATGGTAAAGTTTGGCAGTTAGCCACTATGTAAGTAAGTAATGTTAAAGTAAGCATAAAGTATTTTGTATAACTGGTAATTGTAGCAAGCAGCGTTAGTAAGGGAACTATGTTCCAACCTACCCGGGTTAGGTAAGGGGTTTACTGGGGAAAAAGCCCCATCGCGAAGTAGATTGCCTCAGCACTTCTATGGTGAGGATTGATCCGTTCTTTCTAGCCATAGAGACTTGGGGTATCACTTATGGTGATTAAAGCCCTAAGTATAAAAATCCAGCAAGCTTATAAAACCAGTCAAAGAAAGTAACAAAGAAACTATTTTTGTAAAGTATATTATGAAGTGATTTTGAAAAATAAAGGGTTATAGTATGTTAAACTATAAAGTTTTGAAAGATGTTATCTTTGCAAAGTATATTATGAAATGATTTTGAAAAGTAAAGAGTATAGTATATTATTACTATAAAGTTTTGAAAGATGCTTTATGTGATAAGTTTTAAATAAAAGTTGGAAAAAGAAGTTAAAGATTTGAGTCTAAAACTCATGTAACTCACAAGACATTATTGTCTTACGTATTATATGTTTTGCCATGTATTCCAGGTTAAAACGATATGCTATAATTGGATGAAGTTTAGCTGGAGTGGAGCTCGAGTTAGCTCCTATTTTGGACTCAAGGTTTAATCCTTTATTGCTTACTATGGTAAGTTTTGATATAGATTTGTACACCCACTGTTTTAAGCATTTAAATTATCGGTTTTTGATAAACCGTATTTTTGTATTCCTGTATTTATACGAAAAACCATTGTATTTGCAAACAGTAGAAATGGGGTGTCACAAGTTGGTATCAGAGCCATAGTTTAAGCGAATTAGGATTGGCTTGTTCCACTCCTAGGCTTAAACTCATGCTATAGGAAAGTTAGTTTATGAAAGTATGCTATATGTTGACTTAAATGATTAAGACATTATTCATTATGTAAAATATGTAGATATATAACACTAAGAAGTGTTAAGTTAACGTTGAAAGTGAGCAAAAAAAAATCTAACCGTTAGGAAAATTATATGATATTTTCATTAACCGTTTAAATTTATTAAAGGCTATGTTTATAAAGTAGTAGGATTTCTAGTAGTGATCACCATGTACTCTTAATGGTGTTATATGTCAAGGGAACCAGTGTCCCATGAGACCTTGTGGTAACAACAGAATCAATATGTATAGGTGATTATGGTAATATGGCCCCGTATTATCATAATCACAGGATATGTATTGAGACTGCTGGAATCGCAAAGGAATTATGGCATTCTGGTGGGTAAGGTTTGTGAAGAGAGTAGTGAGAATAACATAGGAAGTATATGCCTATGTAACAAGAACAGGTAAGATTATAAATATTAAAAGTTAATGCAGTGGATATATACCACTTAGTATGGTAAAGTAAAAGAAATAATGTAATAATTAATATTTCTTAGACAGATTGAAAGACATTAAAGTATATACCTGTCGAGGCGAGAGGAAGTATGAATAAGAGCAACTTAAAGAGAAATTATGGGTATTGATTACCTATATAAGAGTTGTAAGACTCTTACATGAAGAATGAAAATTATAAGCAGAGTGTATTGATAGTACATAAATTTGTAAAAAAAATAAATAAAAGAGTGGTAAAGAAGAGTTTAATGCAAGCAAGTGGTGTGCCATGGGCATGACCATTGAATTTGAAATTTTCTTTAAAAAGACGTATGAATAGTAAATACATAAAGGAAGCAGAATTTTGTTGTAAGACGATAAGATTAAAACTATGAGAAAAGCCAAAGATAGAAGATGACAATGGTAGCAGAGAGTGGAAGACTAACTGCCGGGGTTGAACAAAGAAGATAAATGAAAGTGTCCAAAGATTGGACAATTGATTAATTCATAAGAATAATGGAGAGCCAAGTAAAATGACAAGCAGCAAATTAAGTGAGAAGTAAATAAAGGTGGTAAGTTGAATGCTATATTTACATATATAAATTTGGAAGTCGTTCTCACGGATTGGCCTGTAAAAGAAGCAGCATACAAATGAAGATGCACGTACCCTGATGTACCCGAGCAGAAGTAACGTCATAATAAGTAAATGTGGATCGATGTCCGCAAAGAATATTACATAATGAAGAGTAGTGACAGACTGTAGCTATTTGTAAGTTATGCCAAGCGTCGTAACGTGTAAGGCGATTATGAAGATTTTTTTTGTTGTCTCCAAGCAACTTTCCCATGACAGAAGTTAGATGTAGTCAAAGCCAAGAGTTAATAATCCTAAAGATTGAAGGTAGAGCATGCTTACCCAACAAGTATAGGAAGTAGTACGAGTTGTAAATTGGTAATTTATTCCTTGAAAGAAGAATATTAAAAGTTGTCCCAGGACAAATAAAATATTAAGCTGATGATGAGAATTTGGAAAAAAATAATGAGAAGATATTGGTTATTAGGAATCAAATTCCGCAACCAAATGAAGGAAAGTATAATAAGAAATACCAATAATAAAAGAGTATAATGAAGTATATTAACTGAAGAAAACCGGAAGCATGTAAGGAAAAATGACTAAAAGTCATAAGCAATATGAAGTAAAGAACAAGAGTAAATGTCTAATTAAGTATTAGACGAAGAATTAAAGATAAGATAAAAACTAAAATAAACAGACATATTTCCGGCTGGGAATAACGGGTAAAAGTGTTTTATAATTGTGAAAAGTGGTCGGTACATGGTTACTAATTATGAAAGGTAAACATATGTACATGGGTGTATATATGTTTATACATATGAAAGAGAAGGTAAGTGTGAAATTTATATAATATGAAAGAGTGAGATAGTGTATTTGCCATATAACTTTGAAATACAAAAGAACGAAAGATAATGTTAGAATTAAGGGGAGTTGTGTATCATCTAAAGATACATAAGAAGTGAATTTATATAAAATATGGGATAAAAAGAAAGCTAAGAAGAACAATTTGTTGGCATTAGCTACAACAAGTAAAGAGTAAAGAGTAATAATGGCGATTGAGGGTTGTGTCAAGAAATTGTCATAGTACGAAAATGACTAAAATGTTTAGTTTGAATTCTTAAATCAAAAGAGAATCAAGTATATAAAGTTGGTAAATAAATCCTTGACAGCTTTGACTCTTATAAGAGTCAAACTGAGAAAATGTGTATAAAAATTTTCGGAGTATGAAGTATATTGAAATTGAGTCTGGAAATATGAAATATTAGATGGAATGAACTGGAAACACCAAAGAATCCACATGGTAGAGTCGGGATGTTAAGCAGTAATCAAGAAATAAAATTTGTTTATAAAGGTCTAAGGAGGGACAAAAATTTGAAAATTTATATTTATAATCAAGAAGTTAATATATATGATTGTGAAACCTAATTACACCACGAGATGGTAATATCATGAAAAGTGAAATAAGTATGAGGTTGTATAAGTTGTTTGAAAATTTGAATTAATCATAATAAACAATTGATAGAGAAAGAGTAAGAAAGAGAAAAGGTGCTAACTTAAGCACATAGGTATGGTACATGGCGTACCTAAAAAGAATGAAAAGTGTATTTATAAAAGTATTGAAAAAAAAATTAAGAAAAAGAAAGGCACGGTTATATTAGGAAGTAAGCTGAGAAAGTGAGGTTGAAATCTCATAAATAATGAAGGAAACAAAATGAAAGAAGTATATAATTAGTCAAGCATTGTGTATTATACATAGAAAGAAAGCTAATGATGTTTAGTTTTTTTTTTCTAAAAAAAAATTATTTAAAAGCGGTACGTCGTTTTAACACTTTTAGAGTGAGATATTCAGATTTTCGAGAAAGATATACTGTTCGACAGATTTTGTTCCAAACAGAAAAGTGAGGATATAAAGTGTAACGAAAGGAAGCGAATGCATTCCTTAAAAACGGTAATCAACTGAGAGTTACTAGTAGAGATAAAGAAAGAATAAAAGTAAACTATTTATGTAATAACGCATGAGCAAAGATATAAGAAAAGAGAAAGAGAAGAATGAATAAGTTATGAAGTTATGTTTAAGAGAAATGTCCATTAAAGGACAAAATATTGTTTTAAAAGAAAGATATTATGTATTTATAAATTTGTATAAATACAAAATTTTACCAAATTGTATTTGGGAAAAAGTTTTATAAGTAAAGAATATGGTTAATATAATTTCATGAAGTTTTGGTAAAGATATGAAAAGAATTATAAAGTAGACTGCTATTTGTGATAAAAGTATGGGAGTATGGAACCACTTTGTAAAATAAGCTTTACTAAAAGATTTATGTATGAAAGAAATAAGGTAAAAAGAGGTGTAATGAGAACATGAGACGAATAAATTTTTGAAGAAATGAAGTAAAAATATGAAGCACTTTATGAGAAATTGAAAGAAATATTCAGAAGGAAAAGGCTATGTAAATTCCTCATAAAGAATTTAAAGTAGAAACCTCTAAAGGTTGATTAAAGACCCATAAACAACTAAAGAAGAAAATACCAAAAAGATAAAAGAATAAAGAATATGAGTATGGGTTGATAAAAAGAAGCATTTACTAAGAACCGAACTAGGACTGAGAGCCTTTGAAGAAAATGAGGGAGAGGTGATCCCTTAATTTAGTGGTTGTATGATGATTCCGAGGACGGAATCCCAATAAGGGGGAGGTAGTTGTAACGACCCAAAAATCTTGAATTTATATTCGACAAAATACTTAAGGAAAAGACTAAAATATTTTGAAAGTTTTAAAATAATTTACTGGGAAATGTAGTAAAATTCCAAGAGTTTGGAGAAAAATGTTGAAAAAGGGAAAAATGGTCATTTGATATCCAAATGACTCTTAAGTAAAGAAAATATGATTTTTGGAGCTATTATGTAATGAAATAAACTTAAAAAGAGGAATTTGGAGTTTTGGGACGATTTTACAAAAGTTGTAATAAAGAAAGGGTAATTTGGTCATTTTACCATGAAGAGGGTAATTTGGTCATACACGGAAATTATTAAGAAGTTAAAATTCTAGTCTAAGACTAAAAATGTAAGAAACTAAGTCTTATGTGATAAAATTTGATTTTTTGTGGCAAAAGTCCAAGAAAGTGAACTAGAGGGACTAGATCTGTAAATTGGGAAGTATAAAAGGGAGAAATATCTTCCATATGATTACAGAACCTTGAGAAACTACGGGAGAGCTCTTGAAGTCACGAATTCTGGAACTCTTGGAAGAATTGAAGCAGGAAAATTTGGAACTTGAGCTTGGAAGTTGAAGATTATCAAAATAAAGGGTTAGTAGTTGACCTTCTAGCCAAACTCTTGAACATGTTCTTCACGGGATGAACTGGAATTGAGTTCCAGTTATGATCCCAATATGTTTTAATGATTTCCTGTGTCTTATCATGTTAATATGAAAAGAACAAGTGATTAAAACAAACGATTTTGTCGGTTTTGTGGATTTTGGGGTTTTTTTGGTTCAAGAACCCTAATTTCTACATTCTAGGATTTGGAATGATTTCATGGATTAAAACTTGTTATAAACTGAAGGTTTTAGTCATGGAATGATTCCATAAGTATTAAGTCAAGTATCAAGTTCTTAACAAGCCACAACAGGAAGTTATAGTGCAAAAATCGGACTGCTACAGTGTAAAACCGAAGTGAAATGGAGCTGCCCAGAAAGAGCACGGGTCGTGCTCATTTAGCACGAGTCGTGCTCCTCATGCACTCCAAAATAAGTTGCTATTTAGTGCATGCACGAGTCGTGCTCCTTACAGACCAAATTATGCACGAGTCGTGCATACTTTCTGTTAAGAAAATGTCATTTTTGAGTTTGGAACTTGGTGCTAGACTTGTCCGATTGGTCTAATATTTATACCACAAGTCTAAAATGGTGTGAAAACACATGGAAAATTGTTAAACCAGGAATACGACCTCCCGAGGGTACTATAGTAAAATACGTATAATATACGATTTATTTAAAGTTGGTCATTTAAAAGTTATAGACTTGTTATGACCTATACTGGTATAATAAGGACTCTAATGAGTTATAGAGTCAATAGAAATAAATGTTAATGTATTATATAATAAATATAGGTGCAAGTCAAGTGATTGAACAACAATGGAAGGGTAAAGAACCAAGAAATACTTAGTCAACTTTCAAGAACTATAAGGCGAGTACATGCAGTATTTTTACCCATTCTGGGGTACATGGCAAGTAAGTATTTATAATATTTCTTATAAAATCTCTTTATGTGAAATTATTTGCAAGAGTATTATTTCTAATTTGATGAGAAAGTATGATGCTATATTTGAAGTTATGTTTTGAACTACACGTTAAATTAAGTGAAAGTATGTTGGTCTATGAACCAATTATGTGAAAGTATATTTTGAATACAAGTTATATATGTTTTCAAGTATGAATGGCATATAGCCACAAGATGTTTAAGAAGTATGTTTTGGTTACAAACCGTATATGTTTTCGAGTATAAATGGCATATAGCCATAAGATGTTGGAGAGTATGTTTTGGCATAAAGCTTAGTATGTTATAAAGACATGATTTAAACATATGGTTTTTGTGAAACGAAAGTTATGAATTTGGCATTTAGCTATAAAGACAAGAAATGGTAAAGTTTGGCAGTTAGCCACTATGTAAGTAAGTAATGTTAAAGTAAGCATAAAGTATTTTGTATGACTGGTAATTGTAGCAAGCAGCGTTAGTAAGGGAACTATGTTCCAACCTACCCGGGTTAGGTAAGGGGTCTACTGGGGAAAAAGCCCCATCGCGAAGTAGATTGCCTCAGCACTTCTATGGTGAGGATTGATCCGTTCTTTCTAGCCATAGAGACTTGGGGTATCACTTATGGTGATTAAAGCCCTAAGTATAAAAATCCAGCAAGCTTATAAAACCAGTCAAAGAAAGTAACAAAGAAACTATTTTTGTAAAGTATATTATGAAGTGATTTTGAAAAATAAAGGGTTATAGTATGTTAAACTATAAAGTTTTGAAAGATGTTATCTTTGCAAAGTATATTATGAAATGATTTTGAAAAGTAAAGAGTATAGTATATTATTACTATAAAGTTTTGAAAGATGCTTTATGTGATAAGTTTTAAATAAAAGTTGGAAAAAGAAGTTAAAGATTTGAGTCTAAAACTCATGTAACTCACGAGACATTATTGTCTTACGTATTATATGTTTTGCCATGTATTCCAGGTTAAAACGATATGCTATAATTGGATGAAGTTTAGCTGGAGTGGAGCTCGAGTTAGCTCCTATTTTGGACTCAAGGTTTAATCCTTTATTGCTTACTATGGTTAGTTTTGATATAGATTTGTACACCCACTGTTTTAAGCATTTAAATTATCGGTTTTTGATAAACCGTATTTTTGTATTCCTGTATTTATACGAAAAACCATTGTATTTGCAAACAGTAGAAATGGGGTGTCACATGTCTCGTCTCTAATCACCAAACCGGAATTAATGTCATACCTTGGCGTAATATTGGGGATACTCGCACCTCTTAACAGCTTCACATCATTGAAAACATACAGAACCAATCAATTAAATCAAATTTAGTTTGATTACAGTCATTGAATACGCAGAGGGTTTTGCATATATACGTACCTGGAGCAATTGGTGATGAAACGGGAGGCGATAGTTTGAAAGCAACGCTTTTGAAGGTTTTTTGTAGCAAACATTGGACAGAGAAGACGAATAAGGAAGTGCCATGGCCCTTCTGGAATATGCGAGTTTGCTACAATTTCGTTTCCATACAGTGATACGGAGAAAACAATACAGCAATACAATTCCTTCAATTCCGTGATAAATGACTAATGTGGGATATCCTGATAGAACTTGCAATTCGATTCCCGATGAACTATTGAACTTGCCGTGGAGTTTGATCGCAGAGGTGAACTTGCCGTGAGTTTGCTTCCATTCCTATGAAAAACTGAATTAAAGGGTATAATGGTCCGATTACATTTTAATGTAATTAATATGGTATTAAATAATAAAAAACTGAATTAAAAATATCAAAAATAAAAATTCGGGTAAATTTGATATTATCAAATTTCATATAGGGTATATTTGATATTTAAAATTTTCCTAGGGCAAATATGATATTTCTTGAGTATTTTAGGGTATATATGAAATTTACCCATTTTTTATATGCATTTGACATACGTTCGTCTGAAAAACTCTTTTCAAAAGTGTGGGGGTTTAACAGATTTTAAATCGTACGACTGAAATCCTAGCTAGCAGCATTTATTATATAAGTATCAAACAGTGTAAACCTTAATCAGTAATCGGACTAGGTTTGGCTACACATATCAACGCAGATGCGCAACCTATTTTGAATACTTATCCTGTTGAAAATCGAGTGTCAGGTTTTTCTAATTCATTCGGTTGGTCGAATCTTCAATTCTCAAGTCACGTTCAACAATCTCCACATTTACTTGAGTTTGCTCCAAACTCTAAAAACCAGGAACTTATTTTTCCCTCATGCTATTTCGCCCCGTAGAGAATTACTTTCCGCGAACATCAAACAAGTCCAAGCAGTACTTGAACTTCTCTGTGGGCAACGATTTAGTCAACATATCAGTCGGGTTCTCCTTGGTGCCACTTTTCTATATAGAGAAACTTTCTTCCTCCAAAACATTTATGATGAGGTTCAACATCAATATGTTATGTCTTTTCATGATAGATCAGATTCTTTGTAAGACAAAAAGCACTCCGAATGTCACAAAATAGAGTATGTTTCTCCACTTTCAAACCAAAACTCTAAATGAGACTGTGTAACCATATGCTTTCCTTCAGTCATTTATGTGTACTCTACTTCAGTTGTAGACAATGCAATGGTAAAGTTGTAATGTTGACTTCCAACTTATAGCACATCCGAATTAGTGAAACTATAACAGGTAAGTGACCTTCTTTTCACCGTATCACCACCATGGTTCGAGTATACATATCCAACCAAGCGATTATTTCATGTGTTAGTATTATGGATACTTCCGTAAATATCTCCAAAATCCCTCAATCATCTCCATGGAAATAATTACCATATTTTAGTTGCAATGTATAGCTTAATTTCCTCCTATATATCCTCCTGTAAAGGCTTTATATTGGCCACATATTCTTCTTGTAATTTAATCAAATCAATACTTTGATATGGTATCAAGAGCCATTTCTCTCCTCTGAGAAACCTCGATCCCCACTGCCTTCCATCTTCTCAAACCTGCAGTTCACAAGCATCACAATCATGGCAGAAAAGTCAAATACTTCTACCACTATCATTCGTCTCGCCGCCACTACTCACTTCCCCATCAAACTCACTGCATCCAATTTTCCCGTTTAGAGAAAACAAGTCCTCTCCACCCTAATCGGCCTAGATCTTCACCACTTCATCGAAGGCCCTTCAACACCCCCTACGAAAACCAGTGCCGAGTACTCTCATTGGTATAGACAAGATCAAATCTTGATCAGTGCCTTACTTGGTAGTTGCACCGATGCTATACAACTGTTGTTGTCTTTCGGTGAAACATCTCATGAAGCCTGGTCTCGTCTTACCACAAGCTATGCCAATGCTTCCCGCTCTAGAATCATCTCACTCAAATCCAAACTCACAACTAACCTCAAAGGATCACGCAATGTTGCTGAATTTCTTCATGACATGCGATCAATTGCCGATGAGCTTGCCTTGGCCCAAAGTCCGTTTAATGATGAAGATTTGATGATTCATATCATCAACCAACTAGGAGATGACTTCAGAACCATCGTAGCTGCAATCAAAGTCCGTGAGAACCCAATTACCTACTCTGAACTTTATGACAAATTGGTAGACTTTGAAAGGCTCTTGAAGGAAACTGAAACACCCTCCACTGATGTTCTCACAGCAAACTATACCCACACTTCACGAAATGGGTCGACTCAATCCAACAGGTCCATCAATTCCTCGGCTTCCAATCCTCGATCAAATCATGGGTCTCGCCCGGGGTCACACAACCCTCGCCCACAATGGTCAAAACCACAAAATCGCAACAATCGCTCCAACTCTCACTGCCAATTCTGCTCCATAGATGGCCATGACACAAAGGAGTGTCGTAAACTGTCACGGTTTCTACGTGAGAATAACATTGAAATCAACATAGGTCTCCTGGTCAATACCATAACAACTCGAACAACTCTGGTTCAACCCACTTGGCTCTTTAACACCGGCGCATCACATCCCATTACATCAGATCGCTCCAACTTGCAAACTCCAATGGACTACGAAGGGCCCGATGAAATTATCCTTGGCGATGGTACGGGTCTTAAAATCACTCACACCGGTGACAATAGTATTTCTACCTCGTCCCGCTCTCTCTCTCTCTCTCTCTCTCTCTCTCTCTCTCTCTTCCACAAGTTTTATGTGCTCCTAATTTACATCGTAATCTAATTTCGGTTGCCAAATTATGCAAAACTAACAAAGTTTCTGTCAAATTTTTTCCCTCATGTTTTCTTGTGAAGGATCTACTCACGGGGGCGCCTCTACTTCGGGGAGTGAACGACCATGACGTGTACTATCAAACTATGCACCGGCTTCATCTCTTCCCCTAGTAAACACGGTCACGACATCCACCGTTCATGATTGGCATCATTGTCTTGGTCACCCATCTATCAAGACTTTTAAATCTATTGCAAAACGTATCGGTTTTCATTCAAATAAATTTTTGAATCCTAAATTTCATTGTGAGTCATGTTCCATCAATAAAAGTCATAAACTTCCATTTAATGACACTTCATTTGTGACTACCAAACCTTTGCAACTTATATATACGGATGTTTGGGGACCAACACAAAAGTCTATTGATGGTTACCAATACTACGTAATATTTGTTGACTTCCACACTAAATATTTATGGCTTTATCCCATGTCCCATAAATCAGATGTCTCTACACTATTTCCTCTCTTCAAAAAGTTAGTTGAGCATTTCTTTCAAACACCTATCATATCCATTTTCTCGGATAACGGGGGGGGGGGGGGGGGGGGGGGGGGGGAATACCAAGCCCTTATTCCTCTTTTCCAATCTCTTGGTATCTCGCACTTCACCACATCGCCCCACACACCCGAACAAAATGGGACCGCTGAAAGACATCACCGGCATGTAGTAGAAACCGGACTAGCTCTCCTACACTATGCCGATCTACCTTTACGTTTTTGGTCACATGCGTTTCAAACGGCGGCTTACTTAATCAATCGATTACCCACACCCGTCCTCAATTACAAAACCCCTTATGAACAATTGTATCAACAACCACCGAATTACACAAAACTTAGGCCGTTCGGTTGCCTTTGTTATCTGTGGCTCAAACCGTATTCTACATCTAAACTTCATCCAAAATCTTCCCAGTGTATCTTTCTTGGCTACTCTAACTCCAAGTCCGCCTACAAATGTCTTGATATTGTTACCAAACGCCTTCATCATTCCCGTCATGTTCAATTTGTGCCTCACATCTTCCCGTCACGTGACCCACATAACATCACCAACACACCCATTAAAATTGATGATTTTTTCTCCACCAAGATACATCCTTCACCCACTGTTCCCATTTCCCCAACTTCATCCACTATCCACACTTCCCATGCTACCCCTACTTCCATTCATGTCCATCACCCTACTGTCCCTACAACATCTATTACCCAACCTACTATAAACCCATCTCCCACATTACCCACCCCCTCCTCCTCTCAACACCTATTTCACGCACCAACTCCTACCGCCTCCCCAACGCCTACAATCCCACATGATACTTCTACACTAACGCCTGTCACTCCCACATCCCCTCCCACACCTCCTACCTCCCCTACCATCACGCCATCCCCACCCAACCGAACACCACCTCTCCCTCCACGAACCCGAAAACTCAACTCGAAATACTATGGTGACAACTATGTTAACCACACCACAATTCATCCCCTCCCTCCCACCATCGAACCAACTTGTGTCTCTCAAGTCATCAAAGACCCTTTATGGAGAAAAGCCATGAACGGTGAGTACAACACTCTACTTCACAACCATACATGGGATCTTGTTCCACCATCGTCACACACACCGATTGGCTGTAAATGGGTTTTTCGTGTAAAACGAAAACCCGACGGCTCCGTTGATAAGTATAAAGCACGTCTAGTGGCAAAAGGTTTTCATCAACAACCGGGCAAAAGACTTTTTTGAAACCTTTAGTCCGGTCACTAAACCGGTCACCATTCGAGTCGTTCTATGACTCGCCCTTGCTAAAAGTTGGACCCTTCGTCAACTCAATGTCAACAACGCCTTTTTACAAGGTACACTACATGAGGATGTTTACATTATTCAACCTCCGGGGTATACCAACAAACAACTTCCAAATCACGTTTGCAAACTTCGGAAGTCGCTCTACGGTCTCAAACAAGCACCACGAGCATGGTACATGGAACTTAAAACCTTCCTCGTGAGTTACGGGTTTAAGAAGTCCCAATCGGATGCCTCACTCTTTATCTACGGTCGTAACGGGATACTCATGTATTTCTTGGTGTATGTAGATGACATTATTTTGACAGGAAATTGCACAAGCTTCATGAATAACTTTGTTGTTCTCTTGTCCAAAAGATTTTCCATCAAAGACCTTGGTACTCTTAATCACTTTTTAGGCATAGAAGTTATATCCACTCCTCAAGGCATGTTTTTATCTCAACACAGACACATCAATGATCTTCTCACCAACTTTCACATGGATGGTGCGAAAGATGTGGTCACTCCGTTAAGCTCATCATAATCTCTCTATCCGGACGATGGCTCATCCAAAATTGATCCAACTACTTACAGTAAAATCATTGGCTCTCTCCAATATTTAGCATTCACTCGCTCGGATGTTTGCTTCGCTGTCAACAAATTGTCACAATACATGCATGCTCCCACCACAAAACACATGCAAGCTCTGAAACGGGTCATGCGGTACTTAAAAGGCACAATTCACTATGGCTTGTTTTTAAAGTGAGGAGCAACATTACTGCCTTTGCCGATTCCGACTAGGGTGGCATCAATGACAGGGGCCGGTCAACTTCGGCATATCTCATCTTCCTAGGATCAAACATAGTCTCATGGAAGTCCACACAACAGAAAACCGTCTCCCGATCCTCAACGGAAGCCGAATATAAGGCTTTGGCTAATGCTGCAGCAGAAGTCACTTGGGTTGAAAATCTGCTTTAGGAACTTCATATCACAACTTCAAAACCGCCAAGCCTATATTGCGATAACACGGGTGCCACGTATCTATGTGCCAATCCAGTCTACTACTCAAGAATGAAGCATGTAGCACTAGATTACCACTTCGTTCGGGAAAAGGTTGCTGCCGGTTTGCTAAAAGTCTATCACATCAACTTCATAGATCAACCGGCCGATGCTCTCACTAAGCCGCTCGCTCGACGACTTTTTCTCAAATTTAGATCCAAGATTGGAGTCACCAATGGAGCCTCCATCTTGCGGGGGTGTACTATGGATACTTCCGAAAATATCTCCAAAATCCCTCAATCATATCCATAGAAATAATTAACATATTTTAGTTGCAATGTATAACTTAATTTCCTCCTGTATATCCTCCTGTAAAGGCTTTATATTGGCCACATATTCTTCTTGTAATTCAATCAAATCAATACTTTGATAGTTAGCACCATAAATCAGGAAAATATTAGTCGTTCCCTTTAAATATCATATTATCCACTTGGTCGTTTTCCAATGAGCTTTTCCCGGATTACTCATAAACCTACTTACCATACTTGCTACATGAGTCAAATCAGGTCTAATACAAACCATAACATACATGAGACTTCCAACAATGCTCGAATATGGAACACTGCTCATATAATCCCTCGCCGGTTCCGCCTGGCCTTAACTTACAACCGGAAAAAACCCATTTTTCCCTTTTTAACGGGTTATTTAATTGTTTAAGGAGCTAAAATGCACAAAAAAATAATGATCATTTAAAATTGTTGACAAAAGTTGATTGGACTATAATGACATTAACATTTTTTTAAAACAAAAATATTTGAAATAAAAAACCTAATAAAAGGGAATGCATTTGTGATTTGAGTAAAAACCTTCAACTACTATTATAAACATCTACGCATCCAATTTCCTTGCGCATTACCTTTTGTGCAACTATTGTTAGTTAAAACTCTAACACAATATTTAAGCATATTGCAATGACCTTATTGTGAAAAAACATATTGTCGTTTCTGAAAAGGTCAAAAAATGCCCGAATTAATAGATGGACACAATCATTTTGATCATATTAGCATTTTTTTTTCTTGTTAAACACCAATGATAACCAAGTAGGCCATAAACAATATCAATTTCCACATTATTATAAAAAAACAAGATCAATTCTAAGATTACTATCGAAACCCAGCATATATAAATGAAAAAAGTTACACATCCTAATCAAGAGTAATTTGCAAGCCGTCGTACGAAAGACCTTGCATGGTCATTCATCCCAAAGTAATTGTCGATACAAAAATTCAAAAGAATCACGACTAAAATGAAGACTTTGTAAGTCAAAATAGAAAAAGGAATCCCACTCTTTCACTCGATCTCAAATATTTCCATAATCAAGGAATCCCATTCTTTCACTCGATTTAGGCACATTAATATCCCTTTTCATAGTGGTCAATCACCTAAAGTTGATTCCATCACGTAGCCATGTCACCCTTTTTCCACCAATTATCATGTCTACCATTTGTGAACACATAATTGTTCTTTGATCATGCAATAAAATATATGCACCCAAACAAATTCCCACCTTATAAAGAAACACGACAAACATAATTTAAGTGATAGCGGATAGAAATGATTTGATAGTAAGTGATGTACAGCTTATATACCCCACCATTAACCTTCTAAAATTCATAGAAATACAACAATGGAGCACAAAAAACGCAGTGTGCTTTTTATACATCCATCCACAAGTTTGATTGACAATGCATACATCACGATGAACATGATGTGACAAAACAAGCACATGACTTGTCAAACTACTTCGACTAAAATATTAATAATTCAAGATCGTTTTTACACTTATTAAGATTTGGTTGTAACATGATAAGATTATATTATAATTAGACGAGATCGATAAACAAATAGAAAGCTAGAAACAAACACATGACGTGTTTAATGTTCATAAATTCTACCTTTTTAGGATGTAAACACCGCCGAATCATAAAATGCACATGCGATGTTGTCTATAGAGTCAAAGATTTAAAAGTTTTCCGTACGCAATTTATAGAAAACGTACACATAGATGAAGCCGTTATTCTACTTTCTGTTTGTAGTAAGTAAACATATGTTGGTGTTACTATTTCATGGATTGTTAATTCGTAAGCACATGGAGGAAGGTACTTTATTTTTTGTTTTACATTTTACTACTTATAATAATCGGGAAAAACAATAACAAAGAAAAAACAGCATTTAATAACAATATAATTTTGTCTGCTGTCATTTACAATGATATATTTTATACAAATAAAAAAAACTAGATCTTAGCAACCATGTGTTAGGAAACTAGCGTTTTTAAATAACATTCGGGATCAATTTAAAAACCATGGTGAAAGTTATTTAGACAGATCAAATAAGTCGCAATAAGAAGAATTATAATACGAGAATAAAGTTTGCTTAATCATGACTAAAATGCAAAAAGTTTTTAGTGGCCATACTTCTGGAATTCCCATTCACTGTTATCTGCAAAAAAAATAATGAAATGAAAATAATGTCATCACTGTAGAAAAAATAATTGTGGGAGATTTTTTTTTTTTTTTTTTTTTTTTTTTTGGGACATACCCAATGGGCAGACTTGACGAGTTTTGAGCCACCTGCTAATACAGTGAAAGTGGAAGGCATGATTGCAGACCCCTACAGATGTGGAAATAAAAAGTGGATTTAATTAAAATAATTTAACACAAGATAAACATGATTAGCAAAAATAAAGGGGGGAACAATAAGTATGAGAATAGATAAGAGGGATTAAAAGCCGACATTGGAAAGAGGTAGGGTTTGAAATCATGAATTTAAAACTGTCATCATGAGCCTGCTTTTTTGAAATGCTTTTGCTCCAGTGTTTTGTTTTATGAAATATAAAAGATAATAACTCTATATCTAAAGGTGGTTAAAGGGGGCCAGCCACAAAGTTTTGTGTGACAAGAGGTCATTGAAGGGAAAATTTTACAAGATGACAGCTAGGCCAGCAATGTTATATGTGGCTTTGAATGTTGGTCGAGTATGAGAGGGAGAGGAAGATGGAGGATGCTAAGGTGGACTTGTAGTAGAAATTGTTGGATAGGATACCGAATGCGGTAACTAGAAAAATGTTGGGACTTAGGGAGTTGCAACGATCACCAAAAAAAGAACTGAGTGAAGGTCGACTATAGTGGTTTGGTCCCGAGGTTTGCAAAAACTCACACGATAATGACAACTATGAAATGTTTTACGTGCTTGGTCCCTATAGTTTAAAAAAATTGTGTGCATCGTCTGCATTGGTCCTTTTGGCCAACGCCGTCTGATTTGAGGCATTATTCCACACGTCATCTAGTGGCTGCTACATTGGCAACGAAGGCCCTGTTTGATAGCTTCTTAATTGAAAAATTAAGAGGCAGTCTCTTAAGTTTCAGATTAAGTGTGTTTGATAGCATCTGAATAAAAGCCTCTTAATCTATCAACAGCCTCTTAAAAATTAAGAGGTGGAACCATATGTCTGAATAAAATTAAGAGGCACACATAGTCACACCCATTGCACCACAACCCACCCACCACATCCTATCCCATCCCCATACCACCCCACCTACCACCACCCTACTCACCCACCCCCACCCTACCAAACTACAACAATTCAAAGGTTCCAACCAAACAGCATGTTAAACGCTCAGATCCTAAAAATTCAGACCCTCTTAGAAATTCAGACCTCTTAAAAATTCAGATCTTAAAGGTTAAGATCCTACCAAACAGGGCCTAACTAGGGCTTAATTGCCATGTCAGCATAGAACACCCTCTGGGCTGACTGAGGGCTTAACAACCCAAGTGGTTAAGGCATTGGTGTTGTATATGGAAGGCGGTGAGTTGGAGTCTCATTAGCCTTATTTTCCTCTTCCTTCATTTTGATTTTAAGTTAAATGTTCTATGTTGACGTGGTAAGCCCAGTCTGTTGCCAATGTGGCAGCCACTAGATGACATGGTGTCAATTAACGACCCAAAGCAGACAGCTTTGGCTAAAAGGACCTAGCATGCAATTTTTTTTTTTCAAATCACGAGACCAAGCACGTAGAAGATTTCATAGTTATCCTTAATGTGTGAGTTAACCACATGACCAATCGCATAATTTTGTCCTTTTTGAGGACATGACCTCGAATAGGAGAGAGTGGAGACATAAAGTTAGGGCTGTGGAGACGTGCTAGGTATTTTTACTATATTTGTGGAATTATATTATTATTATTATTATTTTAACGGCAAATACACAGTCTCTAAACCTACTCCTAAATCTACACCTTTTGTCCACAATGGGACTTGAACCCTCAACTACTTAGGGAGGGACACGCCTTGATACCGCTAGGCCAAAGGCCCTTTTGTATTTGTGGAATTAATTACCAACCTACTTATTTTATGTCTTTTATTAGACCACCTCCAACCTTAGCACCAAAAAGAAAAAAAAAATGGTGCTTTTATAACACCAAATTCCGTTCCCATTCCAACCTCATCAAATATATCACATCAAAATATATCTCTTTAATATTTCAATATACCGATAATATGTTTATATTTTTCAATGTAAAATATAATTATTTCTCTTCTTTCTAGATAAACCTTCCACCACCGGAATTAAGTTCTATTTCTTAAAAAAAATGTAATATTATCTAAGATTTAGAATAAAGAATTGAAACCGAGAGAACTATCTATGTAACCAAATGCAAAAAGGACTAGAGTTGTGACATTTTAAAGACCACGGGAACCGTTTATGTAATTTTTGTCTATAATCTATATTATAATATGAATAAGATTTTCCGTTCATAAACAGTAACACACATTTTGGTTGGAGATGCCCTTATTATTACTTCTAGTGGTATTCATCTAAAGATCCGCATAAGAAAACAATGAAAGATAAGTTTCCTACTCCTCAACGGTAGGCTTATTGAACTATGTGTTCAACAAACTTGATCATATCTTAAATATCATCAATTGAGGGTTCAGTCAGTTGGTGTAAATTGCTTTTAAGAGTCATATCACTATACGTTTTACAAATTCCATTGCCACTTTTCTATATTGGAGAAACAATGTTTTCAGATTCTTTTTAAGAAAGTGTGTGTTGGTCTTTTTAGATACATTTTGGTTTGTAGCAAGATCATTGTATTTGTTTATCTAGAAATAAGGGAATAACTATCAAGTCAACCTTTTACCATCAAGATTGATCAAAAAAAGCCACAAATGGTTGTTACAACAAAAAATATTTATGGTCTATGACACAAAAAAGACTCATGCTTGTAATAATTAAATACTTAACCGAACATCTTAAGCTAATTTCATGATTGCCTATGAATAACATATATTTTCATACATTAATAAAATTTTGGAATTGGAAGTGAGTATACATACCCCAAGCAACTGTGCATTCCTCACTGGTAGCACTGGCTTGGTTTGCTTGACACTCGATGCCTGCAAATCAAGAGAGCAGTGAATTTTTGTTACATTTATACAATTATCCTAAACATGGTTCACTGCTATTAACATCTTTTTCTCGGGTTTAAACACAATCATGAACTGAATTCAAATTACCCAACATACAATTGAAGTAACTGATGAAATTAATTGGGGAAAACAGAACTCACAGAGATCCATGATATGATTCCTGCATATAGCACAATTATCCACGACGATATCTGCATCAACCATCAAATTAGGAAACAAAAGATGATGAAAACAAAGAAAGGGGTTTGAATTGACGTACCCCAAGCCCAAAGAGAAACAGCGTTCCACTTTTTGATCTCAAATCGTTTAGCTTTCTTGGTTGACGAAGAAGTGGATGCCGTGGAAGAAGAAGGTCCGGCTCCGCCTGAACCCTCGCCAGCCGGAACCATGGTGACATCGGTGTCTAGAGAAGCCATGTGCTCTTTAGGCGAGTACCAAACGGAAGTACTTGAGGCGAGGATTTTCTTGCTTAAAGCTTACAACCGATCAGTCGCGCAAAGACGATGTTGACGATTGTTTGTGTTTAGGTCATGTCGACATGATGATGAAACTGCTTACGAATAAAGTCGTCGGTCTACGTATCAAATATTATTATTATACATATTAATTGCAAAGGGTTCTAGAAGGTTTTGGGGTGGGGTGGGAGGGTTTGGAGGTTTTAAAGGGGGTGAAGTTTTTTAACCAATCACATTCCGCCAACATCAGTTCCTCTTTTCACGACACCTCGACTCTACCACTTTACCCAATACGCCACACACCTGAGTGTGCGAGTGCTTGATGGAGAAGAAGAAAGCAGCAGGAAGAAAATTATGTTATAGTTCACACCACCATCACGGATCAGGTTCTCGATCATTCTTCCCCATTCTTTTTTTTGCGTAATTCTTCAACAAATCGACCCATGATTTTGAGTAATCTTCAAACGCCATGGTTCTAGACACCGTCTTCTTATCTACGTCTCTACCAAAACCCTCACCACCGTCCCTAGAACCTTTCTTTGTTTCTCGAAACCGACTTAGGGTTTCTCTTAGCCGACGTCGAGGTTTTTCTCCATCATCGATCTGCAGATGCCAAATACTATCGAACAAACATGATAGTTTAGTACAGGGTGTCGATTGTCGCAGGATTTTTTTTTCTCGATCTACGCCATTTACAGGTTCACCATCTAAAGCTTTAAAGGAGTTTGGTAAATTAGAAATTGAGGTGGCTTCCCTAACCTGCATACGGTACCTTTCGCTAACCTCCTGGCTATAACACTGTGATGAAAGTCCACACACTTTGAATGCCTTCATCACCTTCAAAAACCAGACAATGGCTTCGTTAACCTGCACCAACTTCACACTCCTCAACGCAGCTGCAATTCTACTTCAGATCACCGGTCTCTCGCTTTTCGTCTTTGGATTCTTTCCCATTAAACCGGCTCTCTCCGGTGTCAGGTACAAATTTATTTCCAGGAGTTTCAGATTAAGTATTCTACAATTTGATTGACTTAGTTCAGAAATAGTGGACGAGAGAGTTTCCGGTCTTCCTCATGCGATTCAATCGAGGATCAAAATCTCACAGCTGTGCATCCTGACCAGCTTAAATCATTATACCAGGTAACTTTTACTAGAGGAACCACTCGCAGAATGAAAATTTCTGATTTTTGGTGTTTCTAATTGCTGGTGTTTGCAAACGATTACTAATGGGGTCAAACTCTGTTGCGACACCAAACCACCAGAAAGAATGAGCAATAGATAGTTGATTACCTAAATTTTTTATTGAAGTTCTGTTATGTCCTGGACTGCATGGGTTTTTTTTACTTCTCTAACACTATAGTCGATTCTTTATTCCAGGTCTATCAAGCGTGAGCAGATGTGGAGGCTACTCAAACATTTGCGTTTCAAGCCTGTAGGCAAAAGAATAAATCTTTTGGGCTATCTGTAGCGTGCGCAGCTGTGGATGCCACACAGTTCATTTAGTTTATTAATCGAGAATACAAATACGATTTTATTCTTGAAAATTGAGGAGTGGGATTTTACGTATGCGTGTGTCTGCAAGAAAAACTCAAAGAAATTGGAGAGTTTCAAGACCTGGTGGCTCATTCTTTTATAAAGTCTATGATTATTGCTTATTCTTTTTTCAATTTTGTTTTGTGATTATTGTTGAATTTTGTTATTTTTATCATAAAAGCTTTGTTTGCAGTTTTGCTCCTTATGATGATGTTTCTTATCTATATTAGTCACTGGTATTTTGCAGTACTGGTCCCTATATTTCTGGAGCTAGGGTTTCATTTAGTTACTAGGAAGGTGGATGAAATCGGGTTTCCAGGTATTTTTGAATTTCTACTTTTATTTTTTCCATTATAATGCTATACTAAATTTTATCTCTGATGTTGCATCTTTAATAATCTCATGGGATTTCTATCACTAAGTTAATCAGTTAATGACTTTTTTTTCCTTTGCAGCAATGAGGTTTTGAACTGTTAAGGTGGTCTGGGATATATATATATATATATATATATATATATATATATATATATATATATATATATATATATATATATATATATATATATATATATATATATATATATATATATATATATATATGTATATATATATATATATATATATATATATATGTATATATATATATATATATATATATATATATATATATATATATATATATATATATATACATATATATATATATATATATATATATATATATATATATATATATATATATATATATATATATATAGTCTGGCAATCGATTATTGAAGTTGTTGGTGACTTGGTGTCACTTTTAGTACTCATAGAACTTAATTTTTTTGTGTTTTGGTAACCGACTTCTTTTTCACACTTTGTATTAATTTGACACATCAGTTAGTAAAATTTGATATTGTGAATCGGGGTATATGTTTTTATATGCTAATTTACCTCAATTCTGTGAGAAATGTGGGTTTCTAATGCACAATTAGCCAGACAATCGTGAAGTACAATTGACTGTCTACTTGTGGAAACGCGATCTGACCAAGTTTCAGTAAGTAGTGTTTTTGTCAACAATTTTGTATTCATTTAATTGAAGGGTATTTTAGACTTTTGACTAACTTTCTTGATTTTGATGAAATTTATTAATAAAGGTGTCCCGGTTTCAAAAAAAAACATGGAAGGTGTAGATACAACAAAGCTTAATGTATGTCTTATTCTCCATCTCAAGTAAACTCTTAATTTTTTTTGGCATATTTGTTGTATTTTTTTATGAAATAGCATATTTGTAGGCACTTGATGTTTTACCACATGAAGTTGGAGTAGTAAATCTCCTAACAACAAACGGAATCTCTCCTTGTGATAATTATCTCATAGGTACTTTTAACTTTTTCATATAATTCTTTTTTTTAATTAAATTCAAATGACTACCGAATGTTTACATGTTTGGCAATAGATATCGGGTACGTTGACCATGGTGCTTCTATAGACTATATTCCCAATGAAGGTTTGCATGTTGGTAATTCTAGCTTGGGAAGTCCGTTTCCAATGTTCTGCAACAAGGGCAATTTTGGAATACAAAATTCATTAACGGATTCCATTCCGGAATCCGAATGCCAGAGTTACTTCCTTGGCAACATTTTTAGAACCAAGTCCAAAACCGTAGATAACTTTGAAGATTACTCAAAATCATTCATAGACCAAGAAGATGACGAACGGAATCTGCCACTCCATTTCCAAACCGGATAGAATTGACCCCTTCTCATCAAGATTTACCTACAAATTCTGCTCAAGAACATGGTGTTGATGGAATCACACATAAAAGATCACGAAAGCCCACAAAAAGATACATCGATGAGTCATCAAATTTATCTCTAAAGAAGTGTAAAAAGAGAAAACAACCTTCTTTAATCTCAAAAGTCAAAATGTCAACGGTCAGACATGTCAAAAGTCAAAAGGAGGTCAAACCTAAAGAAAATCTCCCATCTTCTGAACTCTCATGCGGTAAAGCTATTGAAGTTCCATTTATCTCTTAATGCCCACCAGAAGAATCTCAAAAAAACCACTCCACCAGCTACGGTAAATTATGCAAATACCTCTATAATCTATTTTCTTGGGTTTTTGATAAAATCCGTAATCTTTTTCTGCAACAGACGGAAACCCGAATTGAGAATTGTTCAAGTGGGTCTGAAGATGATTCTGAGACAACGATCAGATCAATATGGGAACTGAAATGACATCAATTCCAAGTCAAGACCCTTCAATGACTTCCACACCTGTGGGGGCCACAACACCACTTCGTAGTCCAAATTCCTCAATTCCATGTACACCTCGAAGAGGAGTGCCAAATACCACACCTGTTGGAATTGATGAGTCAAGGAATCCGAAAGAGTTAACCGAGCAAGAAGTCAAAGTTAGAACGCGGAAGAAGATTTTATAGCTAGAGGTGCAACTTGGAAAGATGAACATTGCGGCTTGGGCGAGTAAAGAGGATATGGAGAAGGTGGCGGAGGACGAAACAGACATTTTGGCGGAGGAGGCGTTAAGGGTTGAGTTTGAGAAACGTGCTGTCGCGTGGGAAGATGCCGAGAAATGTAAACATAATGTAAGGTATTTTTTTAAACAGAAGGGTAAAATGGTCATTTGTTCATATTCATACAATCCAAAAAATCCGAAAAGTACACTTTAAACAAAACAAAACAACCGACGATCCAAACCCAACCCGTGCGGAGCACGGGTCAAACCTAGTTGTTGAATAAATATCAAGCTATTGTGAGATTGTCTATTGAACCGGTCGTCTAGGTGTAAAGGGTCGAGTCATGATTTTTTGTTTTTTCTTTTTAGGAAAAAGATTCAGATTCTTGCTAAAATTATAAAATTCACAAATCTAATAAATTCTCATTCGTATCATCGTACGTTGTTTTGGTTGATTTCTTATATTATTGTATTGTGGCTCATTAGGTTTTAGCCCTATCTTTCTCTTGTAACTTCATGTGTAGTCGATTAACAATATGATACGTTACAGGAAAATAATATTCTAATAAGATGTTATTAGAAGTATTTGATTCTTTTATCAATTGGCTTCCCTTGAACTTTCGACCTTTTTTCTTATCTTGCCCTTTTTACTTAAACTAAAAATCTTAAAAAATCCGAATCATATTATAATATTCATTGGTCTAAATCCTAAAATGCTTCGTAATAACAAAATATATTTAAAACCTCATAAAAATTTAAAATTTACCAAACTTAAGCGAGATAGACTGTTTGGGCTAGAATGAAGAATTAAGATGGGCCTGTATGGCATGTTCTTCTTGGGTGTTTGGGGCTTTGGGTATCAAACTTAATGCAAGAAAATTAGAAATCATTTACCAAGTGTGGTGTAAATTTTATTTAACATCATGATTAAGAAAACAATTCAGAAATTATTTCTACATGTTCTTTTTGTGATGATACTTTATGAATAAGTGAGAAAAAAAAATGTAAAACGCAATAATATCATTTGCAACCTTTCAGTTGATCTTACTGCTAAAAACTTACCATGAGTAAAAATCCAACTTACAATCAGAAATTTCAAAATTCAGATATAATATTATATTATAAAGAATAAAAATATCAACACCCAAAGTCCAAACTACATAATGACAAAGTCAGGTTGTCCATGTCAACTTATTGACCAATGAAAAGGTTTACAAATTCATACCAAAAGTCTAACCTAATACCGTTTTTTGATTTTTCAAAAAGAAAAACAGAAAGATATTTATACTTTCTTTTGTAGGGGCCCAAGCTTTCTTTTTTATCTTGTCCAAATGTAGGGAAATTACGCAAATGGATAAATGGAGACCTAGAAATTAAACAAACTTCATGTAGACTCATAAAAATTAACGTTTTTTTAGGATAAATAATTTCTATTTTACAACACAATTGTACAATGAATTTGCTATAATTGGTTACGGAAGACTACTATCATATTAGGTTAGTAAAACCAAACAAAACAACTCGTTCGAGAAAGCGATACATGGGTGATAAATGTACATGTTTATAGACACATATTTCGCTATACACCCATTATAAAACACACAATCGCAAAATTAGCTGGTAGCTGGTAGTGGTTAGCTGTAAGCGGTTAGCGGTTAGCGGTTAGCTGATAGCTGTGACTTTTATTGCTGCAGAAGTGTTCGGCAAAAGCAGCTGTTAGCTTTTAAAAATGTAAAATAATATAAAAATCAAAAGCCAAACGCTAAAAGCTCTCAAAAGCTAATTGAAATAGCTTTTAGATTATGAGCGTTTTGTTAAAAATAAAAGCTAAAAGCTCTTGATGCCGAACGATGTTTTTTCATTTTTCCAGCGTTTTCCTAAAAGCTAAACGCTAAACGCTCCCAAAAGCTCTCAAAAGCTGCGTGCCAAACATGCCCATAATTTAAAAGTGATATATTATCATTTGTAAATATATGTAAGGCTGTGTTTGATAGTTGCTGACTGAGTTAGATCTGACTGAGTCAGAGGCCTGACTAGGTCAGAAGCTTGGACTGAGTCAGTCTCTGACTGAAACTATGCTGTTTGATTATACATCTGACTGAATTTGCTGAATGATGACAATGTCTATGTTACCCTTTTATTCTATCCATTTTGTTTTAGCAATAACCAGACAAACGAACAAACAGGAAATTAACGTATGATGCCTAAAACCTTTAAACCATTATAATCTGGATATGTAATTGCTAAACCAAACTGGATATGTGATTGCTTTTACAAAGTTGAAAGTACGATGCTAAAACCTTTATAATCACAAAAGTATGATGCTAATACCGAATCTGTAATTCCATTTAAACCATTCTAATCTGAGAAATTTACAAAGTAGAAGGTACGATGCTAAAACAAACCTTAATACAATATTCTATTACATTGAAAACCATATTCCTTTTTCGGTGATTGACTGATTAGAGAAGATCCAGAGCCAAATTCAAAGCCAAGTATCAAAGTAATCGGATTTTGAATGCTACTAAGAACACTAATAAATCATAATTACCAAAAGTTATCGGATTTTGAATGGTTGTTGACCACCATAGAGCAATTAGCTATCTTTCCCCTTTACTAATTTCTTATATGTAATTCACATACGTACACAAAAATGAACAAAAATCGGAACATATTTTGGGGTAAACAGAAAAACTGTTGAATTACCTTTAGGATCTGAAAGATTGGTGTCGCGCTTGATGATGGTTGGATAAAAACAACCTCCAGGGAGATGGAGGTCCGACAAGAAGAGGCGGAGACGGTTGCCGGTGGATCCTTCGCCTCCGATAAGGACACGACGCTGAACAATGATCGACGTTGGTCGGTGATAAGAAGTCAGACAATAAGAGGCGGAGAGGGTTGCTGGTTTGCAGCGGCGAACATCTGGTGGATGTTCAAATGTTGAGTCGCGATATGGAAGGAGGCGGAGAGAGATGGAGGAGATGGAAAAGGGAAAAAAAGAACACGCTCTTTTTTTTTCTCAGTCAGCGACATTCCAACGCTTACCGAATAAGAGGTTGAGTAAGAGCTGTGGACCGAGTAAGATGTCAAGTATTTGGGCTCCCAAACAGTTTGACTCGGACCGAGTCAGACATTACCTCTTACTGGACCCAGTAAGAGGTAAATCAAACACAACCTAATTCTTTTACAAACAATGCCACTCATCATGAGGATGCAAGTCCTTTCTCGAATATCCAACAGAACTAACACGATACTCAAATTAGCATGCCACTTCTAAGCAATAACGAATTATAGTTTAATTGCTTTTGCAAATATGTGAAGAAAAAGATTAGGACTTTTACATTCCATATACAATTCTAGTAATATATTTGAAAGAAAAAAACAAAAGAAATCTAATGATTCAACCAACACAATCCAATAAAATTTCTAATCTACACAATTACATATCTCCTATGCCCACCAAAAACGTAGCTCTTGTCATCCACAATTTGATGTATGTCCCATGATTTTTGAACATTATTCATATCCACGATTCAAATTCATATTCAAGATCTTGAAATTATACCAAGGGAGTCATGAGCTACTTAAATAAGTTAAACCGTATTATCCTATTGCCATCTACCCTCTTTTTAATCTTTGTTGCATAGGAGAATTGGGCCACGACCCGAGACTCCGATGTACATTTGGGTCTGAATGGACTACATGTGGAGACAAGGGCGATTTCGTCCTGTGTCTTTCATGATGGTGGCTATGATGTCCATTCGCGTCTTTTTTACTTTCCTTTTTATCTTCTTTTGGAGCAGTGTACACAAAGGGTCCGATTTGTGCATCGTTAAAGTCCACTAATGGCTCGAGAGTTTTAACAATTGTGCTCATAGTTGGCCTTGCTTTAGGCCTACGGCTAAGACATTGATAAGCCAATTCCGCAGCCTTTTCTAACCCAAACTCCGAGTATTGCCCTTCGAGCCTCGGGTCAACTATTCGGTTGAGTTTCCGAAGACATTTGAGTTGAGGTCTAGCCCAGTCTCCTAGGTTTTGCTCACGGTTTGGACGACTCTTGTCCATTGATTTCCGACCCGTTAGAAGTTCTAACAGTACAACTCCAAAACTATACACATCGCTCGCGGCCGTTAAGTGGCCTAGAGAAAAAAAAAAATCCAAAGTCCAAATTTAGTAAAATTCTTATAAAAAAGATTGTATAATAAATTAGTAGTGGTCTAGTGGACTTGATCATAAATATATGTATATTACCTGTCATGAGGTACTCGGGAGCTGCGTAGCCATGTGTGCCCATAACTCGAGTGGAAACGTGAGTGTCATCTCCCTCTGGCCCATCTTTGGCTAGACCAAAGTCCGAGAGTTTAGCGGTATAATCCTATAAACAAATAAAAACAAATAAAATCAGCTGTTAGAAATTACAAGTATAGCTTAATATAGAATTACAATGAAATGTTGTTTTGAAAAGACTTACAGAATCTAACAGAATATTTGATGCTTTGAAGTCACGATATATAACAGGCTTTTTTGCTTCGTGGAGAAACGCAAGCCCTTTTGCCGCACCTAAAGCAATTTTCATTCTTATCGACCAAGGAAGTGACACTGAATATCCTGTAGATTAGTATATATCCAGGTTAAATAAACGTTGGACATTTGTTTTGGGATAACATATGTAGTAAAATTAAGATAAAAGAAACTTATAAAGTCATATCTAGATTTATCTAACATGAATTTCGTGAAGTTGTTTCGCGAAAGCATGTTTGACTTTTAGAGCTATCATATGCAAGTCTCGTAGCCGGTAAACTGTTCTAAAAACGTTTTAAAAAGTCAAAAGTTTGGAGGACAATGAACAAGTCCTTGCCCTAATACTTGTCAACTATCCATAGAAAAACATACTTACTATTGATAAATAAATAACTTGCACGACTTTTTCATGATTCCATTGTATTTTTAATTATACATTTTATTTATATACAATAGCTTTCCTTTGTCACCATACTATATAATAATATCCCCGTATCCACTGAAACTCAAATTTAATCAAATATAACTAAAATTACATATTAAAATATATAACAAAATAGGATAAAATGCACAAATATTTCAACGAATAACTAAGATCACATATTAAAATATATAAAAGATAAGGATGATATGCACATATATTTCAACACCAAGTGGTGAATCAACGTGTAATTATAAAACATATTTATATATTTTTCTAATCATGCACTCATCTAAAGGCTAATAAGTAATAACAATGATATATCGTCACTGTTATATGAATAAATTATTGACAACAACCGAGAAAAAAGTGAACTTACTTCGAAAGAGTTGATTCTCTAAGCTGCCTCGCGGCATGTACTCGTATACAAGTAACCTGTGTTCATCTTCACAGCAGTATCCGATCAACTTCACCAAATGCGGGTGTCTCAATTCTCCAAGAAATATCACTTCCGTCTGTTGCAAACCGGTATATGTTAATCGGGTTCCATGGATACATTTAAAGAAATGATATTTTTAAATAAAATATATGGTATATAGACTTTATGATGATTAAGAAAGCACTAGACACGTACCAGCCATTCTCTATGGCCTTGTAACCCTTCCAAGTCAAGGAGTTTAACAGCTACCGGTTGAGCCTTCAAACCATGCCTAAGTTTATCATCAATGAAACCCTTGTGAACCGGTCCAAACCCACCTTCCCCCAAGAAATTTGACGAAGAAAACGACTGTGTGATTAGCTTAAGCTCAGCGAGGGTGAACACATGGAGGTTAGAACCAGCAAGCGAATTTGATATGTCTTCAGAGAGCGTGGAGCTGCTTAAATCCGTAAACGAGATCCTTGGGAAAGAGTTCTGGGATGCAACAGCTGATCGTTTTTTGGGTTTATTCAGTGGACGAACTGGTTCTTGAATCTTGAAACAATTTGGCAAGAAAGATGATATTGCTGATTTCTTGACCGTCATGGTTTCTTGTTCTGCAAGGAACAAGTGAAATGGTGGTCTGGAATTTAGAGGGAGACGAAGGAGAAGAGAGAAAACTTTGGATGAAATGAAGAATGGCGAAGGTGGTTTTATACGGAGAGAGAGAGAGAGAGAGAGAGAGAGAGAGAGAGAGAAAATTTCAAATAAGCAACCACTTGGTTTATTGCTTTTTGAATTCCAAATAAATATTATTCTTTTATTTTACTGCATACCAACATTGAGATAGAGGCTTGCAACACCTTTACGGAGTAGACTAATAATATTGTTCATATTCAAATGTAGTTCTTTCCTGTCACAAATGAATATTCTTTTACTATGCGTTATTGACATATTTTTCTATATTTAAAGGGTTAATATCTAAGTAGGTGAAAATACGAAATTTAAACTCAGGACATTTACATTATTGCAAATTAACTCCGGGCAAAACTCACAAAGGTGTTTGCAATCTCCAAAAATGTCAAATTTTCGTCATCAAATTATTTTTCGACATTGGCATCTTTTCATGTATGATTCTAGTTACTGCCATACTTTTCACTTGTGATAAAAATCTGAGTCATTTACACATGTCTATTAACATACATGTGTAAGAATACGAATACAAGATTTATAAGTTATTTTAATCAAATATCTTAAATTATTTGAAAAGGTCCGAAACAAATTTCATATATAGAAACTAGGGCTGAGCAAAAACCGAACCGAAAACCGAAACCGCACCAAAAACCGCATTTACCACTACCGCAAAACCGGAAAACCGTAAAAAACCGCTAAAAACCGAAACCGCAAAAACCGCAACCGCAAAGCATGGTGCGGTGCGGTTTTAGCTTGAAAAACCGTGCAAATTTACCGAAACCGCACCGCAAAATTTATTATATATTTAAGTTGTATATATATAATTATATATATATATATATATATATATATATATATATATATATATATATATATATATATATATATATATATATATATATATATATATATATATATATATATATAGATAATTTAATGAAATTAAATATTATTACTTATTTATAATTTGGAAAAAAGAATTAGGAGGGAAATTAAAAAAATTTGGGATACTGGAGAGGAACTCCACCAATAAAACCTAGTGAGGTGAAAATTACTGGACCTTACCCTTCTTTTAATCTTTGTTGGAAGTTATCTTATTTGAAAACTTTCAGGTAATGGAATCTTGTCCCAAAGCAGACATTCCAAACTTTAAAGAAATCCTTAATGAAGAAAACTTGTACTTAACCACTGAGGTAACTAACATAACATTAACACCCTGTTTCTCTTTACTTCTCGTTAAGTGATGCTTTTAGTATTTGCGGTTTAAAACCGAAACCGTACCGCTACAAACCGCAACCACAAAATAAACCGCAAAAACCGTACCGCAAAAAACCGCAACATATGGTTTTACAAAAATAAAAACCGCACCTACCGGTACGAGTTGCGGTTTTATGCTAAAATCGCACCACACCGCACCACGCTCACCCCTAATAGAAACATAGAAAGTGTACGTGAGTATCATATAATCATGATTTACTTGCATAACTTGTTAGAATGTGATACGATACGTAGAATTCTAAGGACCGAAACAAATTCCATCTACAACTCAACTATAAATATAGAGTTACTTTATTTTCAAAATTATTTTTTTTCCAACTCACCTCTATAATCAATTCCATTTTTTAATATATGAATAGTATTACTCCAAATATGGAGTAATTTTATTAATTTACACCAGAAATATAGTGCAAGTTTCAATTGCCATTTTAAGTTCCTCATTTTTATTATTATTTTTTTACATTTTTAGTTATATTTTAAATGTAATAATAGATATTTACAATATAATATTACATATTAAATGATATTAATTAATCCTAATTATAAAATTTAATATTTATGTATCAAATTCATATAAAAGTTTACGTGTATTTAAAAAAATTAAAGCACAATAATATATATACGAGTAATTTATTTGTTATAAGTTTGCGATAATATAATTTAGAAAATTATTATAATAAAAAGACAAAATACTTATTTATTAAAAGTTAAAAAATAAAGGGTGATTTTGAAAATTTATGTGAACTGGAATAAAAAAGAATATCGTAGGAATATACATTTGGGGGTAAAAAATAGTTTTAAAAATAGAGTTTGGTTGAAGATGATCTTAGTTGATATATATATATATATATATATATATATATATATATATATATATATATATATATATATATATATATATATATATATATATATATATATATATATATATAGAATTGAGATCCGGTATGAAGAGAATTTTTTGTAGGAAGGTAAGAAGTTTTTTATTGATATGTTTTCTCGGCGAAACAACAAAATGAATCAATAGATGATGCAAAAATAACATGATTCACAAAAAAAAATTCTCGAAAAAACAACTCGATGATTCATTTTTACGATGATTTTGTTGTTATTCACTAAAATTGTCCGTCACGTGAATAAAAACTTGATTCACTAAAAATGATTCATCAGTATGTTTTTTAGAAATTTTTTTTCAATGAATCGTGCTATTTTTGATTCATCTAGTGATTTATTTTGGTGATTCGTCAAAAAACCAAGTAAATAAATTTTTTTTTACCTTCTTACCATAATTTTACTTTTTATTTGATCCTTCTTCTATATATATATATATATATATATATATATATATATATATATATATATATATATATATATATATATATATATATATATATATATATATATATATATATATATATATATATATATATATATATATATATATATATATATATATATAGATGTAGGTTCAAATACATTTTCTAAATATTGTGTGATTGTAGGATTGATTCTGGACCAATCATTTGTGAGGGGCACTTTAGTAAAATAAAACCTTATTATACGCTCAATTAATATACCTTCCACAATTATTCTCTCTCTCTCTCAAAACCCAAATCGAACACCGGAACCCTAATCAGGCTTTCTACCCGATCCTACGCTTTCCTCTTCTCCGGCCTCCACTCTTTCTCTTCTCCGGTCTGTCTGCAATCACCGCCGATCGCCACCTGCTCACACCACCGGACGATCGCCTCCCTCCTTCTCCCTCTCTTCTGTCGCACGACCTCAAGCAACAGCCGCCCACCACCCGCTGTCGCATTCAATCACCACCGCCGGTGACCTTTTGCGCTACTCTCCGTTCACCTCTGCGACCACCAGAGACCGCCGCTACCCACCTCCTTCGCTCTCTCTCTCTCTCTGTGGATCTCACATCGACGCCCACCATTGGAGAACACCGACCTGCAACAGCCGATTTCACCCCCTAAACCTCCGGTTCCTGGCCTATTGGCACCGGTTCCGAGCACCAAAGACCTTCCGGTGCAAACCCTAACCTTCCATTTTCCAGATCTGCAACCGGGTTCGTTGACTCGGGTCGTTCCTTCTCCGACCACGCAGACCGACCATCCGTCCTCCGGCCACGCAAACACGGACGAAACAGTGACCACTGCATGTTTTGAGAACGGTGGTATATGGATTGAAGCAAATTGAAGCACGATCAAGTGGTTTTGAAGCAATCGGTCTAATTTGTAGGTTTAAAAAAATCGATCTCCGCCTTTTTTTTCTTCTGGGTTACTGAAAGGCATTCTCAGAGAATGGGGATGAATATCTATGAGAATGCAGTAGCATTCCTTCTGAGAATGGTTCACATTCATTCTCAAAGAATGAGGCATTCTCAGAGAATAGGGCATTCTCAGAGAATGAGGCTTTCCATATAGTATTTCTCATCCCTCTGTAAACATATATAATCAATCTATTCTCCGAGAATGGTATAAATATTCTTACTTAACTATTTTTTTTACGTCAACAACCATTTTACAAACCATTCTCTGAGAATAGTTCACATTAACCAAGTTTCTTTTTTTTTTTTTACGTATTCTCTGTACATATTCTCAGAGAATGGTTCATATTAACCTAGTTTCTTATATTTTTTTACGTATTCTCTGTACATATTCTCAGAGAATGTTCATATATAACCCAGTTTCTTATTTTTTTTACATATTTTCAGAGAATGGTTCACCTCTTGAAGAATGCAGACGCGGAAGAATTGTTCGGAGTTGAATCGGAATATCGGATTGTAATTTTTTTGATCGTGTAATTGGATTCTGATGATTGTGTGTTATTGTAACCGATTATAAATATGTTCAGTTTTGATTTTCTAATTCAATTTGACCGATTTGCCCTCTGTCGTTTGATTCTCATTAAACACGCGTACATTCTTTATATTTATTACAAAAATGTCATTCTCATCACAACCATTGATTATTTGAATCTGATGGTGCATATTAAGTCCTACATTTTCACAATATATACTAATTTCATTTAATACTATATATATATATATATATATATATATATATATATATATATATATATATATATATATATATATATATATATATATATATATATATATATATATATATATATATATATATATATATATATATATATATATATATATATATATATATGACTTTAAGTAAGAATCAAAATAACGTTAGAATTTAAGAGCTTTTTTTTTCTGTATATTATTTAAAAAAAAACTCAGGATTTCAATTTAATTATTGAACTTTAAATGAAATCCACATTTTTTTAAAAGTTTAGTAACTTTTTATCTACCTTATTTTTTTATAGAAACATCCAGATTTCATATGCATATTTTTATATGCATATGCATATATATTTTTATATGCATATGTATATATGTTTTAAAAGTTGGTCTTTTTTAATTGTTTTCACAAAAGCGTTATTATATGTGTGTATAATCGTGGTATTCTTATTTTTATTTGTATATACAAATAGCGATAAATACACATGCATGTCAGAAAAAAATCGTGTTTTTTTGGAAATATGTTATAAGGAGGCCCCAAACAAAGAAATATATCTAATTTTATGTTGGGAACTATGTAATTATAGTAGTAGGTTGGTTTTTAGTTTTTATTATGTTTATGTTTAGTTGTAAAAATCGGATGATTGTGTATGATGTTACTTTGATATACTGTAATGACTGTGCAATTTATTGCGTCATAGCATGCTGGCATTTAGTTCAACAGTTAAGGTCGTCGACCAAGTTCATATTTGAGTGACATTTTCATTGCATTAATGATCGAGTGAGATTCGGGTGGTGTCTAGTGAGGCGTTAGCACTATAAGTGAGGGGTGACGTGCCGACTTACCGGTACTTTATTGAACCGGGAGAGAGAGAGAGAGAGAGAGAGAGAGAGAGAGAGAGAGAGAGAGAGAGAGAGAGAGAGAGCCTAACTGATAGGTGAAGCGGATTCCTGATCACAACCCGTCAAGCCAAATATACTAAGCGAGGCTACACACGGTGTGTCATACTTTCCGAATTGACATGACGTACTTATGCCTCACAACTGAACATCTCTTTGATTGAATTATGCGACGTGTACTCCCACCTTACGCGACGAGTTCCATTGATCAACCACGACAGTCATGTCTAATTGTATGACTATGCCACAATACTTGCATCGCCCATTATCAGACAAGTCCACTGTTATATTGAAGTATCAAAAGTTTTAGCCACGGAGTATCTTATCATCAACATATCTATATTTGTTTGTTCAATCATTTAGATACTGACCTTCTCCGTACGGTACCTCAGGGGAGTATGTTCCCTTTTCTCTCTTAATTCTGTTTTAGTTGTCCATACAATGACGATGTTATATGTTTTAAGTGTAGGGTATGGTTTGAAACAGAAAACATAGCATCTAGTCTTATATGAGCCAAATTTTTTTTGCTTTAACGTTATTCTTAAATTGAAAAATTAATACAAATATATCAGCAATGATGTTGTGAAAACAGGAGCTAAGGTTATATTTAGCGACCATACATAGTAATCGTGGCTATTCACCATTTCAAATTATTTTTTGACTTGTAAGTTAGCCGATAATTAGTGTGATAGTTGCAACAAGTTTTGCGTTGTTGATGAAAAAAACCCCTTAAAGTTTATTTGTTCATGGTATTCTCAAAAAGTACAATTTTACTTAAAGTTTAATATTTTTTTATCAGGAATAGAATTATATTTTAAAGAGCCAAACTAAAGTTTAATGAATGACTTGAAGATTTAAAACCAACCCATTTCTGACCCAAAATGAGAAATTAAGACGTAGGGACTAAAACTGCTAGTTTTTCCAAACTTAACATAGCTAGCTTTGACTTGTCCATGAATTATAAGATTGAGAAAAAATAATGAGGTAGTTGAAGTAGAAATTTAGAGTATGCTAGACATCTCCTTTAATCAATAAAAATGACCTAATTGTAGAAATTCTTGTGAGAATGACCCTTTTCACCAAATGACCAAACTAGTGGTTAAAATTGACCTATTCAATGACCTAGATGAAGATGAATCCAATTATTTGGGGAAAAATTCAAATTTATATAACTTTATTTAAAGGGTTAGCCTTTGGGTGTTATGTGTAACACGAGCAAACCGTAGGGACCATTTGTGCCAATTCATGAAAGATAACATGTATAAATTAGGGAGTACTCCCCATTTCAGCCTTTGGGACGTTTTTGAGAAAGAGGAGAAGAGAGATGGTGATGTTATTAGGGTTTTGAAGAGATTTTGGCTAGAGATTGAAGATTTGTCAAAGCTTTGGGGATTTCCCACCAATCTAAGGTATAATCTCCCATTTTCTAGCTTGAAAACCCATCTTGAGTTAGGAGTTTTAGTTCAAATCCGAAAATATCAAGTTGGATGACATTATTCCTATGATTCCTTATTTTTTGTGTTTTGGAGCAACATTTTATCTACATCCAATCAATCGATGATCTAGATTCAATTATTGATAGAAATGGGTGTTATAAACCCTAGATTCTTGAGAAAGTGAAGTATTTGATGAATCTAGTTTAGTTTTGACACCTATATTTATTATGGATAAAATATATCATTTCCAAATGATTTCCTAGTGATTCCAACCATTTAACATTAAGAAATCTAATAAATAATAAAGCTGTTGAAGAATTTGGGTGATTATGAACCCTAGGATTGGAATATGGATGTTTTGGCAATCGAACTAGTAACAGGTTGACCTTTGATGTGTATTGGATGAATGGATCCATTTTAGATTGAATCCTAGTGAGTCTAACCTTTTAGGAATGATTAGAACCCTTGTTAGAACATGTTGGATGGATTGGAATTAGGGATTCCACTGTGGTTCCATTAGGTATTGGAATTAGAAGCTATAGGATTAATCCATCTTGGATGACCAATTGATTAAGTCCCTAATGGATGAATGGGTAGTTCCTTATGCAATGAATGATTTGAACTTAATGTAAACTCGATAGTTTGTTAGAAGAATGAAATGATGAGTATTTAGTGCTTAATGATTAAGTCATGCGCTTGATGAGGTTGTGGGGTATGTTTTGGGTTGGAAAACCCTAAAACCAGTCATCCTTTGGTTGTATAAGGGTTTGTAGAGCCTTGGGATGCATTTAGACTTGTTCAGGACAAAATATTAAGAAATAAGTTTTTTTACACAATACATCCCGCATGGGGTTTTGGCTTGTGTATGTGCGGCTGTGAAATATAAAGTTGGAATTTGGCCCACGATGTCTCACGCAGCCCTCGCGGAATTTAAGCCTTCGGTCATGCGACCCTCGTGAGATTTACGCCTTTGGTCACTATACCCTTGTGCCCCGTGCACCCTGCCTATCTTGCCTGTTTTCTCAATGTAACACCTTCTTAAGCTTGGATCTTTGGTGTTTGATTCTCCAATCCTGAGAACTTATGTTTAGGAGTTGTTCAGTGTAATAACTCCTTATAGAATGAGTGTCTAACCTTCATATATGAAGTTGATAAGAAAGAGAAGTTTGTCCCTTAAGATTGGGTGAATCAGGTGTGATACCTTCTTTTCTTGACTTGTATGAAGGAAGAATGAAGTAGAGTTGTAGCAACTTGAAGGTGGTCAAGGACTTTTCTAACATCTAGACTAAGGTTAGTTTACTCGAGTACATGTCCCTATAACTTATTACAGTATGTGTTGTTTTTAACAAAGTTTTTTATGCATTCAATCAATATGCTATGTGTTATACTATAAGTATATGTGTGCATTCATGAAAATATCCTTATGATGATTTTGAACTAATGATGATGAAAATATGTTATTAAACTAATGAAGTTAGAAATATGATTTCCCAAATAAAGAAAATGAAATGATGTTCTGAAACCAAAGTTGCATCCTGCATGTGCATTGCATTTGCATTTAGGACGGGAGTCTATTGTGGTCACTCACATCCGTGTGGACTTGACTAATGATGATTGACAAATGGATTTGTGGTTAGATTTCAAGATAATCACCACGTGCACGTGTAGAGGCTCAATATCCCATGTGTGGTGCTTGTGTGGTGGTTCACAAGTACTTAGCTTGATGGAAGGGTATGTTGTGCATTCAAAACCAGCTGAAGGGTATGTTGTACCTTCTTGGTGAGATGGACTTGATGAGATGGACTTGGGGAATGAGTTAGTTGCATGTGCATTCATTACATGCATAATTTACTCATTTATATGATGAGATGATATTTTAAGACAAACGGTGTTTTATGATGACAAGTTGATCATGTCGATTTTGGGACAAGTTTGTAACTATATTTCGATGTTGCAAGTTGTATTTAAATGTTGAAAAATATGATTTTAGGAACAAATTCCCCCAAACAACTTTATGACGTATGAATATTTTAAAATATTTTTAGGGGTTTGACTCGAGTACGAGGATTGACATTTCCTACTCATAATGAGTTGACCCTGGATAGACTCACTAGGCATTTCCATTGCCTAACTTATTTTGACATGTACACAGGTTGATGATTAATGATGACTTATGTAGAGCTTGAGATTTTAGAAGGCCATGGGTTCTATGGTGTCATTTGAACTATGTAATGGTATCCGAATTGTAACTACGTCGCTCCTTTACAAACTAAGTTGTTTTGAAAGTGGGATCATATGATTTTCGCACTTAAACTCCGAACTGATTTTCAAGCAAAACCTATATGAATTTTATTTTGAGAAAATGGTGTTTTTTATAAATACACTTAGCAAGGGGCGTTACAATATCTTGTTTTAATTTTAAAAGTGAGCAAGGTGGTATATATCATTCAAATTCGTGTCTACTCATAATGCAAGCAACTACTGTCTCTCACGACGATAATATGTTTTTTGAATGAACAACCACATTTGCTCTGATATCAATTGTTAGAGTATGATATTTAGCTCAAACATCAAATAAGATATATGTGGAATAACTAAAGAACAAAATATATAACAACAATAATAGTAAGTAACAAGAACAATGGATGGAGAGAAATGCTTGATATATTTTAAAAAAAGAATGATGTAATCTACAAATACAAGTGAAACTTAGTACCCTTTTTATAGATGCAAAAAGTACTAGTTGCGAACATTAGAAGGTGTGGTAGAAACATCCATACACTGAAAATAATGATAAAATAATATAGTACTATGACACAAGATTGCAAAAAAAATATTTTTATTTATTAACTAAATTCAAGTACATTTGCTATATATATACACTAAAGGTCTAACTTCTTCTCTTCAGTATCACTACTTAAACTTCGCCGCTCCACAAGTACATACAAGCTTCGGTACACAAGCTCTCCTCTTGGGCATTACCATAAGTCCATAACATCTCCATTCATATCGACCTTCGCTATTTTTGTGACCATTCTTGCTATTTCATCTAGAGATAATTACATCAGCCATTATGATATATTTGCTAAACAATGCCTAATTCACACTTGATTGTTAATAATGGAAAGTTCGTGAAAATATTGAATAATAATTATGTCTCAAATGGTTATTATTGGACATATGATTATTAAATGGAGAACCAACACTCGAGTGAATATTACCATCCTTATGTCTAATGGCTTTCATCCAACCAACACCTGAGTCAATAGTACCCTGAAACGATATGTTACCAATGATAAGTAATCATGACGCAAGAGGCGATAGCTAAATGTTGATGAAAGAATACATGAAGCCACAATTTAGTATCACCTAGAAACTATTTAATTTGATCGACAATAAAGATGTTGATCAATTCCTCTAGACTTGATATAGTTCTTGGTGTACTAGAACCACTATGATCGACTTGATTGTCGAATTAGTGATTTCTATTAACCAAGGGCCTTAGAGCCTAAGATATATCTATCTTTCATCATTCCTCATCTTTCAACCACCCTCCTTCATCTTTCATCAACTCATTCAACACTTGAAAAACTCATATTTCATCTTTCAACCTTCTACTGAATTTTTAATAATAATAATAATAATTTTTATTTCAAAACTTGCTTACCAAATAAATTTAAAATTTAACTATAATATTAATATCAAACTTTTTCATTAATAATAAAAACATTACATAATAATAATAATAATAAACATTACTAAGAAACATAAGTCTAAGAACATCTCAGACGGCTCGATAGCTGAACGTCATCCCCTTATATTCCAATTTGTATTGCTTGTTAGCCGCTCCAAAATATCGACTTCATTAACACCACTAATACAGATTTATGATGTTATTGTATATGCTCTTGAACCTTGATATCTTTCGGTATATAAATGAATCCATTTTGTATTGAGTTGGTGGTGTGAACGATATGGTTCACGGTGCATTTCATTGCGGAATTGATCCGTAATATGACTGTAAAAAGTGCAGAAATTTTGTGAGTTATTGGCTCAAGTATCCTCGTCGACGTGGATGCAAGCACGTGCCAATGCGACTTCCTCGTCTATAGTGCATGGTAGTGGTCGGAAACCATTTGGGTTCATTTGAGGAGATAATATAGGAAGAAAATGTTGGTGAAAATGAGAAAGACTTGAAAGATAGATATGTAAGATATTGAAGGTTGAAATGATATTGATAACAGATAAATATCTTAATACCTCACTTTTGGGTACCCCATGATCTTAGTGGATAATAATGGTGATACTTATTTTATATTGTTATAGTTTATAGACCTTAAAAACGACACCTCACTTTTGTTTGGTCCACCAAAATAAAAGCTATGTGTAACCGTGATATATAATTTTGAAAATTGAAGCCGTTTGACGTTAATCGGCATGAGAGACAAATAGGAAGTTCACATACAAAATTGCTTCTAAAGGTAGACTTCATCAAGTGTCCCAGCGATGAATTGTATTGTCAACAACAAAAAAAAACAAATTAAAGTCGCAAAAACAACTATATATCACTATTGCCTAATTAGTTTCTAGCACACGGCAACAGATTTCTGGACAATTTTACTTACACAATATTAAAATAATAATAACATCAATAATACAGTAAATAAAAAAATTAAATAAAATAAATAAATGACCATCACTTATGTTATAATTTTAATTTAGCCATTTGGAATTATTAAGATAGTACTTAGACTTTGTAAAAGAAAATTCACAAATAATATGGACAACAACTACTTGCTAGTTTCCGTTAGTTTAAAAAAAAAAACAATAATGACATGTAACTTGTTGAAATAAATATATCACCTTAAATGAAACTGCTTGTAAATTTCAAGTATTTTGTTGGTGATTTTAAAAATCTTGTGACCATATGCTAGATGAGAACAAAGTGGATTAACACGGTGTAAAATTAACCCCAGATGAAGTTACATGAGTGGTAGATATATACTTTTATCGAAAATTTGTTTATATTTAGTGATTTCATCTATTTACACGATATAAATGTCAAAGAAACAAGAAACCAAAGTAATCCATACATGTAATCCGTTTACCATAGACATGCATGTATCGTATTGTAAAAAAAAGCCTATTTTGTTTTTTTTTTTTTTTTAATTTTTTGGAATTATTATTTATCCAAAAAATAACATCAAGTATATCAAAATTCATACTATGTTGTCATCTTTAAATAGACATTCATATTAATATATACAAAAAACTATGTCTTTTTTTTTTTTTTTTTTTCAAAATTTCAGTTTAGATTTACAATGTTCATCTAAATTATACTGAATTTTTATGGAAGTAAATTACTCGAAAGCTTCGTTTTATAAATTAACTTATTAGTATTTTTTTTTCTTTTATGGTATATAAGCTACGATCATATATTTTTCAATTTTAAGTCTAGTCATATTATGGAACAGGAACATTAGTTAATATTAATAGTTTAATAAATTAAAAAACTAGAGTAATTACAGTTTTGGTCCATGTGGTTGACATTTTTTTCCAGTGTAAGTCATCATTTTGAAATTCCACGTTTTTGGTCCATGTGGTTGACATTTTATAACACACTTGGTCCGTTGGGCCATTACTGTCTATTTTTGTTGTTAAATGACACGTGAAAATACCATTCTACCCTTAGGACCAAATCTAATCCAATTATTATTAAACTAAATCATCCCCTAATCCTATAGATTCTTGACTCCGGTGAACATCACTGCCTATAAGTTCTTGACTCCGGTAGCGAAGAACAAAGCAGAAGCACCCAAAACATAGCTACAACATAAACCAACAATGGTTGCTAACTTACCAATTCGGGTCGACCCGCTACCAGCTCGTTACCAACCCGAGTCGACACATTGAAACTCAAAGACGACGGGAATATATAAATTAACATGGTGGCTTGAATCAAAATCCCCATTGAAGCCACGGTGGCTCTCGAGTTCACCGGTAACCCACAGCAAAATCATGATCTCATACCACCACCATTCTAGACAAACTGAAATGCAGCTAATTATATAATTATGATCTGATTATGATGATTTTAAGTTCAACATAGCAATTACAAGGATATGGTGAATCGATGTTTATTTCACGAAAAATAAAGACGGAATCGACGGTGTCGTCACCTGTACTACTCCGTTTTCTTGGACTCCCTCTATCCGATTCCTCCTTATCCAAGCCGCCATCTTCTTCCATAACCACGGCGGAGGACTTGAATTAGATATCGACCCCTCCCCTTTACCATTATTAATATTAGTATCTTCTTCATCTACTTCCACCAGTGAAGAACATCCCCTTCGATCAGGAAACCCATTTAGATCCCAAATTCTTTCTTTAAACCCAACAGAAAATCAAATACAAGGATATGGTGAATCGAAGTTTATTGATGATTTGAAGTTCAACATAGCATTGATATGGCGCGATTTATGCAGCGTCTCGCTGCTATTGCTGTTTCTCCGACCTCCAACATCATCGTCATCGTTTAGACGCCACAACCGCCTGGTTTCCGTTGTCAAGTGGCCGACAGTAGCAACGGCACCCTCGCAAACCCCCCACTCTTCTGATTTTTACGAATACGAAGAACATCCGCCCCCCTTTTCTTCCTTTTCGCTATCCCTTTTCCGCACTAGAAGAGAAAACATGACCAAATACATTAATTTAGGTTAGGGGTTTGTGTAATTTGCCGTTTTAGTCCCTGAAATTAAGAAAATAACAAATATAATAAAGGAACAAAAATGAGGGGCATTTTGGTCTTTTTACTAGCATTTAACGGAACAAAACAAACGGTAACCCGATGAGGGACGATCTCTGCAAGTTTTTGCTCACCACAGGGACCAAAAACGCAGGATTTCAAAAGAATGACTTAAACTGTAAAAAACTGTCAACCACAAGGACCAAAACTCTAATTTACTCAAAAAAAAAAAACTATTAAATAGCATGCCACAGTAATATCTTTTAGTTTAGTATATGTATCATTTTTGAAAATTATAATAATTACTTTTTTATGATATAAATTTCTATAAAATGTATTCAAATATATTTTGTATATCTAATCAAATAAATTACGTACCAAAAAGAATAAAAATTATGAAAAATAATTCATTATGAAATATAATAACTAAAATGGAAAAAACCAGTGTGCCATTAATCAATCATTGATTTTCTATAAATCAAATGTAGTCCATACAATATTAGATGATTATGAAGTACATTAGATTTCTAATTGCTAGCATATACATCAATTACTAATTACGATGTAAGTGTAATTGTTCATTCTATAAGCAAAAAAGGTCTTCGACGTGCTTCCCGCTTTAGAGTGGTCTACAATACCTCGCAAATCATACAACTATTGCTGTCGCTCACTTTTACAATGATCATCATGTGAATGTTGATTTATAATAAGGACATCCAATGCCTACCGTTTTGTCATTGTGACGTATCCACAAATCATCGCATTCTGCTGGATATAAAATCTTATATAATTCAATGCTACATTCCACCAAATAAACCACGCATTAATTATAATATTGATATACTTGATGTACCAAATAATTATAAAAATTTGTCCTTCGTTTACTATTATTTAGTTTATTGTTAATAAAAAAGTTATATTTTTATTACTATTACTTTATTACTAATCTAATGATAATAATATGCAATCATAATAATAATAAAAATAATAAAAACAAAACATAAAAAATAGAATATAAAAAAACAATACTTTTGAATTAACATAGATACTAAAATATACGTTTTAAAATGTAAATAACGATTTGGATATTGGGTTGAAATATATTTGTTACGTGATTTGTCAAATATTAACAATAACTATAAAGTTGTAAAGAAAATTTAAGCAACTTAGTTCCTGCATAAATCAATGATAGAAAAAGACTAAACAATGCGTATGTTTTAGTCTTCTAGAAGCTTTTTACAAAGCCTTGGGCTATGAGAACAGAAGGGGAGAAAGGAGCCCACAAAACGTGGATCTTGCGTGTTTTCGTCTACTCTCATGAGTCTCATCAATCATCCTTCCGAGTAAATTGTAATTTGGTCTTATGATGTTTGATAGGGTTTGTTAAATGAGAATAACTAAATAAATATTTTATTATATTTGATATATTTTATTTAAAGTTAATTTATTTTTATTTGTTAACGTTGTATTGTTTTCTAAAAAAAATAAATAAAAATAATTGAAAATAGTTTTACTTTTTATTAAATGATATATTTATCAACACATTTTTTTACTAAAAAACACTCCTAACACCCTAAATGTAAAGCAACTTTTTTTTATTGGTTAATAATGAGTATTTTCTAAAACACTCCTAACACCATAAATATGAAGTATTAAATTATATATATATATATATATATATATATATATATATATATATATATATATATATATATATATATATATATATATATATATATATATATATATATATATAATCATTGAATATGTAAACAAAAAATATGAGATAGAAGCTTTAACTTTTTACAGATGTGTGTGTGCGTGCGAGTGTGTGTGTATACACACACAGAGACCTCTGTTAAAAGCGAGGACTTTCATTTTATCCCTGTAGTTTTACCACTTTAGTTTATTACAATTTTTACCCCTGTAGTTTTAATTTGTATAATTATAGTTTTAGTCCCTATAGTTTTAATTTTTATTAATTACAATTTTGGTCCCCATAGTTTTGTTTGCCAGTTTAACATTATTACAGTTTTGACCCCTGTAGTTTTAATTTGTTGACTTCCTTAACCGCAGCAACGCGCGGCTCCCTTCCGCTCGTATATATACAATTGTTGCCTTCGATGAACAGTACCACTTTAGTTTATTACAATTTTTACCCCTGTAGTTTTACCACTTTAGTTTATTACAATTTTTACCCCTGTAGTTTTAATTTGTATAATTACCACTTTAGTTTATTACAATTTTTACCCCTGTAGTTTTACCACTTTAGTTTATTATAATTTTTACCCCTGTAGTTTTAATTTGTATAATTATAGTTTTAGTCCCTATAGTTTTAATTTTTATTAATTACAATTTTGGTCCTCATAGTTTTGTTTGCCAGTTTAACATTATTACAATTTTGACCCCTGTAGTTTTAATATATATATATATATATATACAATTGTTGCCTCTAATGAACAGTTCCATTTTAGTTTATTACAATTTTTACCCCTGTAACTTTACCACTTTAGTTTATTACAATTTTTACCCCTGTAGTTTTAATTTGTATAATTATAGTTTTAGTCCCTATAGTTTTAATTTTTATTAATTATAATTTTGGTCCCCATAGTTTTGTTTGCCTGTTTAACATTATTACAGTTTTGACCCCTGTAGTTTTAATTTATTGACTTCTTTAACCGCAGCAACGCGCGGCTCCCTTCTGCTCGTTCTATATATGACATTTTAGAAAATGGAGTTACTGTTCATAACGTCAAATCAACCACTTTTGATTATTTACAGTTTTAGTCTCTTGGCTTTTTATCTTTTGGTTATTTATAGTTCCAATCCCTTAACTTTTTAATTTATATAATTGTAAATTTAGTCCCTATAGTTTTAAATATCAATCTTTTTAGATTAATTACGGTTTTAGTCCCCATACTTTTTAATTTGCATAATTGCAATTTTGTTCTCTATAGTTTTTTTAATTTAATTTGCATAATTACAATTTCGGTCCTTATAGTTTTTAAGTTTGCCTTAATTACAATTTTGGTCCCTATAATTTTTAGTTTAGGATAGCTATAGTTTTGGTCCCATTATTTTATAATTTGCTTTAATTATAGTATTGGTCCCCGTAATAGTTTTTAAGTTAGGGTAATTATAGTTTTCGTCTATGTTACTATACATAGATGCATTATCCGTCGCAACGCGCGGAGTGCTGCACTAGTTTAATCACAATCTCCATAATCAAAGTAAGTCAACGGATGCAGATACAACTTGGGTGAATCATGTGATGACACGACTTTCGAAGACGAGTTGTTGACATTAGAAAAACCTATTGTAGCATTATTGAAACGACCGAAAATTTATAAGATAAAAATATGTAAACAAATATGTGTGTAATATAAGTTTTATATGAAATATTATGAGAAATTATGGTCGAAGGGGTAAATTGGTCATTTGACCACATGCAAAAATTATTATAAAAATTTATTATAATTTAGGACTAAAATTGTAAAAGAAATGATTCCATGGAAAGATAGTTAGTTTTGGTGGCCAAAATTCAAGAAAGTTAACTTTAGGGACCAAAACTGAAAATATAAAAATATAAATAGAGAAAAATATCTCATAATTAGCATAAAATCAGAAAAATCTCTTGGAGAACTCTAGAGCCTACGGGAGAAAGTTTGAGAAACCGATTCTTGTGAGACTTGGAAGATTGAAGCAAGGAATTGAAGAAAACAACACTTGGAATTAGTAATTCCAAGCTCTAAAGGTAAGAATCCTACAATTTTTGGCTTGGTTCTTCAAGTTGTAGTTGGACGATCCGTAAATCCAACCTCTGATTTCGAGGATGAGGTTAAATCAATGGATTTATACATCTTATCTAGTCCAAAACAACACAAAGAAGTACTTTTTAACCACAAATTGTGGTTATCCATAGAAGTGGGTTTGACCTCAAGAACCCTAGAAATGGGTTAATGGGGCTGAAATTTGTTTCTATGATTTTGTTAAGCCATATAAGTTCTAAATGAAGTGGAAAATCTATTCCATCCTTAAAAATTCAACAAAATGATTTTTGGTAGCAAAATGGGCATTACGGGAATGTTTTAAGCCTTGGAATGGAATTGTTGATTCCATGGTTTAAAACTATAATTGAACTGCTATTTTATGCCTAAAAATGACATTAAAATGATTAAGTTACATATTAAAGACTTAATCCTCGGACCATAGGACCTGCAGCACAAAAATCAGCCAAGGAAAAAGAACCCAGGAAACACACGAGTCGTGTCCCCCATAGAAGGAAAAGAACACGAGTCGTGTCCTCCCTGGAATTCCTTCTGTCCATTTTTTGAGTTTGGAACTCGATGTTAGACTTGTCCGATCGACCCGTAACTCATACCATAGCCTTAAAATGGTATGAAAACATATGGGAAATTGTTAAATCAATAATCCGACCTCGCGGAAAATCACTGTAGCAAGCAGTGGCTAAAAATCAAGTAATTGTCCAAACTTGATTTTTGAGATTTTAGCTAGATTGGTCCGATAAACTTCAAACTTGAAACACATGTCTAAAATGGCATAAGACTTCATGGGAAGTTGTCGGAATTGGAATACGACCTTCCAAGGCTACTGTAGCAAAATACGTACAATATTCGAGTTAATTAAAAATTAGTTAATTAAAGGTTAAACACTTTTCTTAACCCTTAATGATAAAAACAAGGACTCTAACATGTTATAGAGTCAATTAGAATGTAAGTTAATGTATCAACTACTATATATATAGGTGCAAGTCAAGTAGGTGGACACCGAAAGGGTAAAGAACCGAGGGACGTCTAAACGACTTTCAAGAGTAAAAAGGTGAGTACATGTAGCATTTTACCCATTTTGGGATACATGGCAAGTAAGTAAGTATTTTGCAGATTTCATATCTTATTTTTATATGTGAAAAATATTTGCAAAAATGGTCTTTTTTTTTTTTCTAGTTTAAATAGAAAGTTAACTGCTATATTTGAAAGTATGATTCTTGATGATAGCCTAAATTATGATAGAGATATGTTTGAGTCAAAAGCTTGGCATTTAGCTATTTCTTGTGCAAGTAATGTTTTGTTTTCAGAAAAGTATTTTATGTTTGACTGGTATTGTGACTAGCATTGTTAGTAAGGGAACTATGTTCCAACCTACCCGGGTTAGGTAAGGAGTCTACTGGGGACAACCCCTTCGCGAAGTAGACTGCCTCAGCAATTCTACCGTTAGTATTGATCCGTTCTTTCTAATTGTAGAGACTTGGGGTATCACTTATAGTGATTAATGCCCTAAGTATAAAAATCCCAGCAAGTTTATAAAACCAGTCAAATAAAGTATAAAAGATGTTATCTTTGCAAAGTTTAATATATGATGCTTTTGAAAAGTGAAAAAGTATAATATGTGTATATTATGTAGTTTTGACAAAGACTTATGTTACGAAAGTTTATAAAAGCTAGTAAAAGAAATTTTAAAGTTTGAGTCTAAAACTCATGTAACTCACGAGACAATTTGTCTTACGTATTTTATTTTTATGCCATGTATTCCAGGTTCAAGTATAAGGCTGTGAGATAGTTTGAAGTTGCTAAATAAGCACTAGGTGCGAAGGAGTGGAGCTGGATACAGCTTCCATTTTTGGTATTGGTTGAATCCGTTTCTCTTAAGCTTATGGTTTGATATGTATTGTAACTCCCCTTTTTGATTTTATTCAAACAAATAAACGGTTTTTGTTAAACCATACTTTGTAAAATACGTTTTTATGTATTAAAAATGGTTTGAAAAGTTGGGGCGTTACAAGTTGGTATCAGAGCCATAGTTTAAGCGAATTAGGATTGGATCATTCCACTCCTAGGCTTAGACTAGTAAAATAGTTAGTTAAAGTGAATTACATAAATGTATATGTCTTAAGGAAATAAGACATTATTTGCTAATGGTATTATATGAATATACTTATGAGTTAAAAGTAGCTAATTGATACTAGTGAATAGTGGAACCGAGCGGAAACATCGGGAACAACATGTGTAGGTGATTATGGTAATATGGGCCCGTATTATCATAATCACAGGACGCGTATTGTGACTAGTGTAACCGCGAGGGAATACTGGGAAACTAGTGGAAAAGTAGTAAACTAATATTTTGATATATTATGAAAGACTAAAGTATTTGAAAATTTTATAGCAAAATGAGAACCAGAAGTGGTCAAGGATCGTACGCAGAAAATCCGGATCCTAATGCAAGGCCTCCTATTCCTCCCCGACAGCCCCAAACCGTTGACGATGGCAATTCTAGGGGTGAGGCCAACCCACCTCCATTGACTTTGGAGGCGATTCAGAAGTTGTTACATGATTCACAAGTGCAAAACAGACAGGAAATGACTCGTCTTTTGGATGAGCGACTGGGCGAAAGATCAAAGTCACAAAATGAAGATAGCGAGAAAAGTGTGGCTCATGAAGGCACTAATCCGAGACAAACTTCTTCACAGGGAGATTCATCTTCCAAATCACATCCTCAATTCAAGACTAAAGGGGCCTGTACTTTCAAGGACTTTATGTCCTGTCGGCCAAAGGAGTTCAATGGGGAGATGGATCCACGAATAACAATACGGTGGTTAACAGAAATGGAACAAGTTCTTCACATATGCCGTTGTGAAGAGGATTTGAAGGTTGGATTCGCATCTCAAATGTTAAAGGCAAGTGCTCTTGACTGGTGGAATACTCTCCGCCGAACCAAGGGAAGTGATTTTGTTGATGCTTTATCTTGGAAAGAATTTGTTCAACGGTTAAAAGGCAAGTTCTGTTCGGCTAGGCATCGGGAGAATTTGGTTAATGAATTCTTTGCTCTTGCAAAGGATAAACAGACGGTTGATGAGTATACTAAAAAGTTCTGTGAGATGCTGCCATTTCTAGAAGATACATTACCGACCGAGGCTGGCAGGATAAACCGATACGTTAATGGTTTGCCGGCGGACTACTCGTTAGAAGTTAGCAAAGCTACAACTCTTGATGAAGCCATTGAATCTGCGGCCAGGGTCGAGAGTATGATAGAGAAAAAGGCTAAGGAACGACAAGCATTTGTGGAAAAGCGAAAGTCTTCAGGAATCTCTGGAGCAAACAAGAAGAGTCGATTTTCTTCAGGGTTTTCTAAGCAAAGTGAAGTTAAAGAATGTAAGAAGTGTGGAAAGAAGCACGGTGGGGAATGTAAGAAGGGCACTAGTGGGTGCTATAAATGTGGTCTTCCGGGTCACCAGGCTAAAGATTGCAAAGTGAAAGATATCAGTGAAGTGGAATGTTTCAATTGTCATGAAAAGGGTCATTACAGCACCAACTGTCCCAAGAAGAAGAATGAGACGTTAGTTTCTACTGCAAGCAATAAGAAGACAGAACCAGTAAAGACGAAGGGACGAGCGTTTCAGATGACTCTTGATGAGGCCAAAGAAGACCAGGATGTGGTGGCAGGTACACTTATTGTAAACTCACAGCCTGCTTATGTCCTTTTTGATTCTGGGGCACATTTTTCTTTTGTGTCTCATGATTTTAGTAAGCGTCTAAACATACCGATGAAACCATTAGATGATACGTGTGTCATAGAAGTCGCGAACGGAGAGTTAGTTACGGTACATCACGTGTACGAGAAATGTCCGGTGGAGATTAATGGACGAATTTTAAAGGCCGACTTGTTACCTATCGGGATTAAGGGATTTGATATTGTTATTGGAATGGATTGGCTTGGAACTCATAATGCTAAAATCCTATGCGGAAAGCGAATGGTGTCGATTAAATTTCCTGATAATAGCAAAGTATATATATATGGGGAACGACGGAAGAATATGCAGAGTCTCATTACTGCTATTAAGGCCCGTAAGTGCATCCAAAAAGGGTGTGAATCATTCATTGCTTATGTGATGAATGGGAAGAAAGAGAAGCAGAAGATGGAGGATATAAAAGTAGTTAATGAATTCCCTGAAGTTTTTCCTGATGACTTACCTGGGTTACCACCCATTAGGCAAGTCGAATTTCGTATTGATCTTGTTCCTGGAGCAAGTCCCATTGCTCGGGCGCCGTACCGTCTTGCTCCTACAGAGATGAGAGAACTTATGTATCAGTTGCAAGAACTTCTTGACAAGGGGTTTATTCGTCCCAGCTCTTCTCCTTGGGGAGCTCCAGTGTTGTTTGTCAAAAAGAAGGACGGTACTATGCGCATGTGTATAGATTATCGCGAGCTCAATAAAGTGACAATCAAGAATCGGTATCCTTTGCCGAGAATTGATGATTTGTTTGATCAGTTGCAGGGAGCTAGTTACTTCTCTAAAATTGATCTTCGTTCTGGATATCATCAAGTCCGAGTGAAGGATGAAGATGTATGCAAGACTGCATTCCGAACTCGATATGGTCACTATGAATTTTTAGTGATGCCATTCGGTCTCACTAATGCTCCAGCCGTGTTTATGGACCTTATGAATAGGGTCTGTAAACCTTTCCTTGACAGATTTGTCATCGTTTTCATTGATGATATTCTAGTCTATTCGAAAAGTGAAGCAGAACATGAAATGCACCTACGAGAAGTGTTACGTACTTTGAAGAACGAACAGTTATACGCGAAGTTGTCAAAGTGCGATTTTTGGTTACGGGAAGTTCAGTTTCTGGGTCATATTGTTTCAGCTGAAGGTATTAAAGTAGACCCAGCAAAAATAGAAGCGGTAATGAAATGGGAACCACCAAAGACACCTACAGAAGTTAGAAGTTTTCTTGGGTTAGCCGGTTATTACCGACGGTTTATCCAAGATTTTTCTAAAATAGCGGTGCCACTGACTCAGTTAACTCGGAAAGAAGTAAAGTTTGTTTGGGGAGAAAAACAGCAAGAAGCCTTTGAAATACTGAAGAAGAAGTTATGTGAAGCTCCAGTACTTTCCTTACCAGAAGGCACAGAAGAGTTTGTAGTATACAGCGATGCATCCAATAGAGGTCTTGGTTGTGTACTTATGCAACGAGGCAAAGTTATTGCATATGCTTCCAGACAGCTAAAAGATGCAGAGACACGTTATACTACTCATGATCTGGAATTGGCTGCGATTGTATTCGCATTGAAGATCTGGAGACATTATTTATATGGGACGAAATGCAAGATATATACAGATCATAAAAGTCTGCAATATCTTTTTTCTCAAAAAGAGTTAAATCTAAGACAGACACGATGGATTGAGTTGGTGAACGATTATGACTGTGAAATAATTTATCACGAAGGAAAAGCTAATGTAGTAGCCGATGCTTTAAGCCGAAAAGTTCGTGAAAAAGTTATTAAAGGAAGATCCATGCGAATTGAAGTGGTCTCAACTTTAATTCAAAAGATTAAAGAAGCTCAAGATGATGCTTTAACTGAAGAAAACATAAAGAAAGAAAAGCTTGGGAAAAAGGTGATGTTTGAAGTAAATACTCAAGGGTTGCGTACTTTCAAGGGACGTATTTGGGTTCCTAAATATGGAGCAACCAGAAAGATAATCTTGGATGATTCTCACAAATCCAAGTATTCTATACATCCTGGAAGTACAAAAACATATCAAGATTTGAAGCAGCATTATTGGTGGCCAGGAATGAAAAAGAGAATAGCAAAATACATATCCCACTGTGACACTTGTGCACAAGTAAAGGCAGAACATCAGGTGCCGTATGGTACTGCACAATCATTACAGATACCAGCAGGAAAGTGGGAAGAACTGACCATGGATTTTGTCATGGGACTGCCAAGAACGAGAAGGGGACACGATAGTATATGGGTCATTGTTGACAGGTTGACTAAAAGTGCCCTATTTCTCGCAATGAAAGAAACTAACTCACTTGGAGAATTAGCTCAGTTGTACCTCGATGAAGTGATCAGACGTTATGGATCACCTTTGTCCATAGTCTCAGATAGAGATCCTCGATTCACGTCTAATTTTTGGGATGCTCTACAAGAAAAGATGGGAACTCGAATTAAGATGAGTACAGCCTATCACCCTCAAACTGATGGGCAAAGTGAACGTACTATTCAGACCTTGGAGGATATGTTGAGATCGTGCGCTATCGATTTTGGAGGTAATTGGGACCAGCACCTACCATTAGTAGAATTCTCGTATAACAACAGTTACCACTCAAGCATAAAGATGCCGCCTTTTGAAGCCTTATATGGTAGGAAATGTAGAACCCCAGTGTGTTGGTTAGAAGCTGGTGAAGCAAAACTTACCGGGCCAGAAATTGTAAGAATGACAAATGAAAAGATTGGGGTGATACAGACCAATATGAAAGCTGCACAAGATCGCCAAAGAAGCTACTCAAATTTGAAGAAAAGACCTTATGATTTAAAAGTAGGCGATTTGGTAATGATAAAGGTGTCACCTTGGAAGGGGGTGATAAGATTTGGCAAGAAAGGGAAGTTGAGTCCAAGATATATTGGACCCTTTAAGATTTTGAAGAGAATCGGTTTACAAGCATTCAAGTTGGAGTTACCACAGGAACTCAGGGGAATACATGATACATTTCATGTATGTTATCTCAAGAAATACTTTGGAAAGAAGGAATTAACCATTCCTTTAGAAGAAGTAAGAGTGGAAGCACCCAACAGACTGGTGGAAGAACCTGAGGCGATGTTAGAGGTGAAAACCAAGAAGCTAAGGAACAGGGAAATTGACCTAGTGTTGGTCAAATGGAAGCATTCACTGGGCACGGATTTGACTTGGGAAACTTTGGATAGCATGAAAAGAAGATACCCTAATTTTACAGATTATGAAGCGATTCCGAGGACGGAATCCTAATTAGGGGGAGGTAGTTGAAACGACCGAAAATTTATAAGATAAAAATATGTAAACAAATATGTGTGTAATATAAGTTTTATATGAAATATTATGAGAAATTATGGTCGAAGGGGTAAATTGGTCATTTGACCACATGCAAAAATTATTATAAAAATTTATTATAATTTAGGACTAAAATTGTAAAAGAAATGATTCCATGGAAAGATAGTTAGTTTTGGTGGCCAAAATTCAAGAAAGTTAACTTTAGGGACCAAAACTGAAAATATAAAAATATAAATAGAGAAAAATATCTCATAATTAGCATAAAATCAGAAAAATCTCTTGGAGAACTCTAGAGCCTACGGGAGAAAGTTTGAGAAACCGATTCTTGTGAGACTTGGAAGATTGAAGCAAGGAATTGAAGAAAACAACACTTGGAATTAGTAATTCCAAGCTCTAAAGGTAAGAATCCTACAATTTTTGGCTTGGTTCTTCAAGTTGTAGTTGGACGATCCGTAAATCCAACCTCTGATTTCGAGGATGAGGTTAAATCAATGGATTTATACATCTTATCTAGTCCAAAACAACACAAAGAAGTAATTTTTAACCACAAATTGTGGTTATCCATAGAAGTGGGTTTGACCTCAAGAACCCTAGAAATGGGTTAATGGGGCTGAAATTTGTTTCTATGATTTTGTTAAGCCATATAAGTTCTAAATGAAGTGGAAAATCTATTCCATCCTTAAAAATTCAACAAAATGATTTTTGGTAGCAAAATGGGCATTACGGGAATGTTTTAAGCCTTGGAATGGAATTGTTGATTCCATGGTTTAAAACTATAATTGAACTGCTATTTTATGCCTAAAAATGACATTAAAATGATTAAGTTACATATTAAAGACTTAATCCTCGGACCATAGGACCTGCAGCACAAAAATCAGCCAAGGAAAAAGAACCCAGGAAACACACGAGTCGTGTCCCCCATAGAAGGAAAAGAACACGAGTCGTGTCCTCCCTGGAATTCCTTCTGTCCATTTTTTGAGTTTGGAACTCGATGTTAGACTTGTCCGATCGACCCGTAACTCATACCATAGCCTTAAAATGGTATGAAAACATATGGGAAATTGTTAAATCAATAATCCGACCTCGCGGAAAATCACTGTAGCAAGCAGTGGCTAAAAATCAAGTAATTGTCCAAACTTGATTTTTGAGATTTTAGCTAGATTGGTCCGATAAACTTCAAACTTGAAACACATGTCTAAAATGGCATAAGACTTCATGGGAAGTTGTCGGAATTGGAATACGACCTTCCAAGGCTACTGTAGCAAAATACGTACAATATTCGAGTTAATTAAAAATTAGTTAATTAAAGGTTAAACACTTTTCTTAACCCTTAATGATAAAAACAAGGACTCTAACATGTTATAGAGTCAATTAGAATGTAAGTTAATGTATCAACTACTATATATATAGGTGCAAGTCAAGTAGGTGGACACCGAAAGGGTAAAGAACCGAGGGACGTCTAAACGACTTTCAAGAGTAAAAAGGTGAGTACATGTAGCATTTTACCCATTTTGGGATACATGGCAAGTAAGTAAGTATTTTGCAGATTTCATATCTTATTTTTATATGTGAAAAATATTTGCAAAAATGGTCTTTTTTTTTTCTAGTTTAAATAGAAAGTTAACTGCTATATTTGAAAGTATGATTCTTGATGATAGCCTAAATTATGATAGAGATATGTTTGAGTCAAAAGCTTGGCATTTAGCTATTTCTTGTGCAAGTAATGTTTTGTTTTCAGAAAAGTATTTTATGTTTGACTGGTATTGTGACTAGCATTGTTAGTAAGGGAACTATGTTCCAACCTACCCGGGTTAGGTAAGGAGTCTACTGGGGACAACCCCTTCGCGAAGTAGACTGCCTCAGCAATTCTACCGTTAGTATTGATCCGTTCTTTCTAATTGTAGAGACTTGGGGTATCACTTATAGTGATTAATGCCCTAAGTATAAAAATCCCAGCAAGTTTATAAAACCAGTCAAATAAAGTATAAAAGATGTTATCTTTGCAAAGTTTAATATATGATGCTTTTGAAAAGTGAAAAAGTATAATATGTGTATATTATGTAGTTTTGACAAAGACTTATGTTACGAAAGTTTATAAAAGCTAGTAAAAGAAATTTTAAAGTTTGAGTCTAAAACTCATGTAACTCACGAGACAATTTGTCTTACGTATTTTATTTTTATGCCATGTATTCCAGGTTCAAGTATAAGGCTGTGAGATAGTTTGAAGTTGCTAAATAAGCACTAGGTGCGAAGGAGTGGAGCTGGATACAGCTTCCATTTTTGGTATTGGTTGAATCCGTTTCTCTTAAGCTTATGGTTTGATATGTATTGTAACTCCCCTTTTTGATTTTATTCAAACAAATAAACGGTTTTTGTTAAACCATACTTTGTAAAATACGTTTTTATGTATTAAAAATGGTTTGAAAAGTTGGGGCGTTACAATTATGATGTAAATTTCTTTCAAGAATTAGGGCACGATGTTCTATCTCACAAGTTGATTATTGCCTGATGTTGTCGATAGATAGAGGTAAAAGAACCAAGTCCTTTGATGTAACAATATGTGATTTTCTTTTTCGTAACATTTAAATTCCATAAACTCTTGTGATGTAACGTCCCAAATTCTAGAGTAAAATTTTCATTTAAATCACGGGTCAAATACATAAAACGGGTTGGAATATAAAGCCATTTAATTCAAATTAAACAATTAAAGCATTTAAATTGTGTTTATCAAAATCATTACAAATATTATCCAGCGGAAGACTTGAATACCAAAACCCAGATGCGATACAGTCGCGCCATGCTCCAAGCTCAAGCTAGCAATTACCTGAAAAACATTTAGGGTGAAAGAGTAAGCACAAAGCTTAGTGAGATTTCAAAATATCACACGATCCATTACATAAAGCACAATCACATAGGTCTTCGAGCTTGCCCCGAATAACCTGGCTCTCGGGCTCACCCCGATCCGCCTCGGCTAAGAACTCACGAGCTTGCCCCGTCCCATCCATCACGGAGTGAACTCATTATTTGGACTCTCGAGCTTGCCCCAATCCGTCCGGCTCTCGAGCTTGACGCGATCTACCATCATTTTGTAGTCACTAGAACGAATTCAACAACTAACACATAGCACCACAAAAGCCTAAGCATACAGTTTGACCCAGCGGGTCCCTAACAGCAATCATTTGGTTAACTAACGTAAAGCATATTCAACTTAATCACCATAGCTACATATGGTAGTATAAGTCTAACTACGCATGTAACATCACTAATAGTATAGTGAGAAAACTCACTTAATCTGCCAAGCTAGACAGCACTCCACGTGCGTGTCCTCAGATCCCGACAACACGAACTTTCTAATAAGGATAACCTTAACTTAGAAATTCATCAACTCCAAACAAGATAAACCTCTAATACTGATATATTGAATCTCTCAGGTTTGACCAAAATCAAATTGGTCAAAAAGTCAATGGTCAAATGTCAAAGTCAAAGTCAACCCGTACATAGTGCCATTACCCCTAGGGATAGCGTCGCTATATACAAACGTCACAAAACCCATTTTTCTGAAATATCGTCGCTATCTCCATAGATAGCGCTGCTATTAACGTTGTTCAGTCAATTTCTTTACAAAACTCTTAATCCGTTAAGCCAATGTCTTAAACCTTCCAAGACTCTTCCAAACGGTCACAAGGTCTGTAAAAATACCAACTTTCTCATCCAAACATGATCATGTATACAAATGGTCAAGATAGAGGTCCAAAATGAGCAAAATCCAACTTAAACATTCAAGGGGGCTTGACTCACTCCCCTAATCAGTCCAGAACTCTCAAATAAAGCTCAAAGGACAAAAGGGTCCAACCTTTATCACTCAAATATTTAAATAACATGACCAAGGGACCAAAAATCCAACCAAAACCTCTATAATCACAAGAACAACTTAATAAACACCAAAGGGGAGAAACTTTACTCATAAAATTACAGGAAATGAAGATCTTGATTACCCCAACCTTGAAGAACATCTTCTAGCACCCCCAAGCACCTTTCTTCTCTTCTAAAATGACCAAAACCACCAAAAATCACCCACGAGAGCTAGAGAGGAGTTTGGAAAGTTTTTGGAGGCTTAATGGTGTTAAATGACGACTACCTAGGGTTTTGTGCCCTTAAATACGACCCAAAATCGAAATTAAAGGCTTTAGCCCATACAGCGACAGATAGAGTCGATATCCTTAAGATAGCGGCGTTATCTCAAGAACGTGCGAACCTACAAACTCATCCCAGCATAGCGTCGCTAATCCCACCATAGCGTCGCTACTATTCATCATTAGCGGTGCTATCTTCCTTTGATATCGTCGCTAATCTCTTTTCTAACTTTACTCAAAAGTTGGTTCTTTTAAAAGTTAAACTTGGATATTTCGGGATTAGGGTCTTACAACTCTCCCCCACTTGACGGGATTTCGTCCCTGAAATCCTTTCCTTACTCACCCAAACCATGCGCCTAATCTTCATATACCAAATCATCCATTCACAACACTTTACACCTTGAAATTCGATACTAGAAGAAACTCACCACCAAACCTCAAATAGAAGATCACGAATACCCCGACGATGACTCTCCCAAACCAAACTTCCCACCTTGATGCTCGAGAACCACACCGGTCGACACGTGCCTAATCTATGCGAACCAACAAACTTCAGATACACACAACCAGAAATCATTACAAAGCCCCATGGCTACCAAGTCTGACTTGCACCATCTCAACAAACATTCAAAGGCATAACACCAGATAAGTTATACATGCTACTTCAACCATCAGCCTACCAACCTATAACGTCCCAAATATCGTAATAAATTTTTCGTTTTAAAAACAACTTAAATACAATAAAAGAGTTACCACACAAAACCCTTCCAATTAAAACTTAGTATTTAAACATATAAAAACGTATTTTACAAAACATTATTCAGCGGAAGACTTAGATACTAAAATTCTAGATACGGTACAGTCGCGCCGTGCTCCAAGCTCAACCTAGCAAATACGTGAAAAACGGTTAGGGTGAAAGAGTAAGCACAAAGCTTAGTGAGTTCCCCAAAATACCACACGATTCATCACATAAGCACAAACATCGTCATCGACTTTCGTCGGCAAACATCGTCATCGACTTTCGTCGGCAAACATCGTCATCGACTTTCGTCGGCAAACACGGAAGGTACATACAAAACACATTATTACACGTAGTAATAAAGGCTACCTATGCATGTAACTTCACCCATAGTATAGTGATAAGACTCACCTAATCCGCAAAGCTAGACAGCACTCCTCACGTGCGTCCTCAAATCCGACAACGCGAACTTCCTAACAATGATAAACTCCACTTAGAACTCCCTAAATTTCATACATGATAATCCTCTAAGACCAGTATCCAAAACTCTCAAGTTTGACCAAAAGTCAAACTGGTCAAAAGTCAAAGTCAACAAGCACAGTTAGCACCACTAACTCCTCAGGTTAGTGTCGCTAACTATAAACAGTCCAGAAATGTCCATTAAGTTCTTAATCCATTCAGCCAAGGTCCTAATCCTTCCAGGGACCTTCCAAACAGTCCCTAAATCAATAAAAATCCTAACTTTAACATTCTAACACCATCACACCAATTCAAGAACAAGATGTAAGTCTAAAATGGTCCAAACTCATCAAAATCACCAAAGAGAATTTGATTTACTCTCTAACTCATCCCAAAGGTTCTAAATTATGGCTTTAAGGCATAAAGCTTCCGACTTTATCCTTTACAAACATGGACAATAACCAGAAGGGACCATTACACTAAATCAATCCATAAGAGCATACTTAAATCATAATAAAAACCATAAAAGTGCATAATTGTGAGAACTTGACTCATAGTGGTCTAGAATATGCAGAACTTTGAAGTTTTACCCAAGAAAAACAACTTGTAGCAAGAACACCTTCCTTCTAGCATCATCCAAGCTCAAAAAATGCTTCCAATGAGACAAAAAAATGTCCAAAACTCAACCAATATGGCTTGAGAGAGAGAACAGACGATTTAGGGGCTGGAAAATGACAAAAAAAAACGTCTGCCCTAGGGTTCCCCACCCTAATATATGGCCCAAACATGAAAAATTTAGGGTTTTGGCTCAGGGAAATTAGCGCCGCTAATACCTAAATTAGCGTCCCTAATGAATATCGTACAAACCCACTAGACAGCTGGCAAACATAGTGTCGCGAAAAAGTGAATTATCGTCGCACGACCACATTAGCGTCGCTAACCTTCATGTTAGCGACGCTAATGTCCAACTTCCCATTTTCCATCTTTTTGTTTCCTTTATTCCGTGAACATTGACTCTTTAAAACTCGAAACTTGACTTATCGGGATTAAGATCCTACACAACCCATAAACACTATGTCCAAAATCAATATATGATATCTATAAAAGAGAAAAAGAATTACTGTTCATAAATCTTACAAATTGTAAGGGGTTTATAATTTCAATCTTCCCAATTATACGGGGTTTGTAATTTCAAATGTCACCCTATGTTGAAAATGTAATTTAGTTTGATTATTTGACCACTTTAAACATTACATTTTAGTGAATTTTATCAAACTAATTCATATAAACATTATTTTTGGGTATGAGAAGCGACATACGTTACTTGCACACAATTACGTTAATAGTTTCAACAACTACTAATATATTTTGTTAGAAACGTTGATTAAAAAGTCTGATCAAAATTGACGTAATTAATTTACTTATAAAATAAAACAATTCATAATTACTTTCGTTAATATGTAATTTATAAAATTAAAGTATAACAATCTCTTTTGGGTTTAATTTTTGATGAAAAAGTATTGGGGCTGACCTTGAAATTATGTAATTTGTTTCCCAAAAGTAGCCAACTTGGTTTGTAAAGGTTTATCACGGCAATGAGTACGATGAGCCTCTTAATTCAAATGTGCGACCTCCTTTATCTAATCAATATTTATACTTTTTACCTATAAACATATATTTATCTATAATATACTTTTATACTGTAAGTGGTGATAGGATGATGAATATAATTATTTCCAAATAATTAAATATAAAAACCATAAATAAATCATATATGTAATATATTGTAAAAGAAAAATCTAATTCTCATTCTTTGTTTTTAATTCTTTATTTTTGATAAAAAAAAGTTTGAATACAAATTACTAATGGAAAAATAAATAAAAAAACGAATAATGAAGAAATGTGATTCTCTTTCCCGATGTCATCACCCACCACCATAGTACCCACAGGCCACCACCATAGTCACCCACCACCATTGCCGCTACCACCCACCACCACCATCACCCACCGCTGGTACCACCACCATCACCCATCGCAACCACCACCTATCGTCGCCGCCAACACTACCATCACACACAACCACCACCTCCACCTCTACCGCCACCGCCACCGCCACCGCCACCACCACTCACCAACACCACCACCACCAGCACCGTTACCCACCACTACCACCCACCACTGTCACCCACAACCATCGCCTCCACCACCCATCATCATTGTCACCACCAACCAGGCCACTATCTACTAGTACCGTCACCACACACTGTCATTGTCGCAGTCACCACCTGCCGCCGGCACCATCACCATCACCGCCACCGCCACGTCATCACCCATCACTACTGCTACCACCACTGCCTCAACGGTCATGCCACCGACCACCACGGCCACCAATGTTAGAAAATTTGGGTGTTCTGTTTGCTTGGATTCACTGAGAGTCGTGATACACTTTCAAATTGAAATATTTCGATGGTACAATTGAAATTTAATCAGATAAAACTCAATGATTCGTGAACGGAGAATGAAGAATGTAATGATTTCGTGTACCAAAACGAATGACCAAAAGAACGGAAATAATCTTGTGTTTGAAACTAGTGAAAAACTGTCATCAAGGTTTCAAAACCACCCACAACTGTTATAGAACCGGGTCTAAATTAGGGTCAAAACCGGGTTTAAGATTAGGATAAAAATCGGGTTTAAAAACACAATTAGGGTCAACCAGGGTTGCCACCCTTAGAACTGCTACCAGGGGCGCTGCCTCCGGACCCCGTTATTCAGGGGCTTCACCCCTAAATACTACTCCCTCCGTCCCTTTTTTATTGTCCACTTTTGACTTTTAAAAGTCTTTCTTTTTCAACTTTGACTTTAAATATTTTTGTTTGTGTTATATGATACTTGATGAAAATTATACCAATATAAATATGTTTAAAACATAATCCATCCATATTTTTTTGCATCAAGTATTATATAACAAAACAAAAAATATTTACGGTCAAAGTTGAAAAAGAAAGACTTTTAAAAGTCAAAAGTTGACAATAAAAAAGGGACGGAGGGAGTAGTACGCTTCAAATCAGAATAAACTTAAACAAGTGTGCACTTCTCCCCACCCTTATTTGTTCAATATTTATTAAGATTACATCGGTCAATAAGTTCCTCCCATCACACTTAAATAATATTGATAATACAAATCACCAACAACCACCACCAAAGTCACCCACCACACCGCAACCATCACCCATCACCACCATCCATCCACCGCCACCGCCACTACGAACCATCCACCACTACCACCTACAACCATCGCCACCACCACCACAAGAGTATTGATCCTTAAACATAATTCTCAGATGAATTCTTCATGGTACCAAACACTAAAATTAGTTCTCTTTCTACAATTTAATTCGATTTTTCCGTACCAAACGTACACTAAACGATGATAAGATCATAATAGGATGATAAATAATAAATATTTATACTTTTTACCTATGTTCAATAATACACTGGAAATTTGGAATAACACAAATCCTTCTTTATATGTGAACGTTGTTTCAAAACTTAATTCAACATTCCATCTTAAGTTACGCTTACGCATTAAAAAAATGTGTGGAAATTTATAAGTTCCATATACTTAGCATTTTTCTATGTTTTGTGACTATAATGTTGCAAGCATTTTATTGTATTGGTTCGAAGTAGTTATATTTTGTCTGTTACTCATATATAAGTAGTGAAGTTGATTATAGTAGCCAACATATTTTCACTATAACTTTGTTTAAGTTGTGAAGTTGATTATAATAGCTAACATATTTTCACTATAACTATGTTTAGATTACCATGATTTCCATATTATCATAAAAATAGTTTACTTATAAAAACCAATCATTATCAACTTGATAGCCGAAGGGATAGATACTATTATAGATGACAAATATATACACATCCAATGGATATCCGATATCTAAACCCGAGTTGACCGGATAAATCATTGAGTTGACTGGGGATGGAGAAGGGACCGTGTATACCCACCCGGATTTAAAAATCAAGGACGGGGAGGGGGAACGAGGCTACCCCTTCGTTTTTCCGAACCTGAACCCGAACCCAAAACCGATGGTCTGGCCAATTAGATATAATTGTGGCTAGTGTAAATAAAATAATTCGACAATGGAGTTGTCATATCTTGGTGAGCCAGCCGAATAACAAATATCATATTAATACATGTTTATGTTGATTGTTGAAGAAATAACTCCTATTATTGAAGCAAATTCTTAACACATCAAGAAACTAAAACTAATTAAGTTGATAAACCAAAAACAATAAAGGACAATAATTGCTATAACCAATACTCAGATTACTCGATAAAGCACAATCTATGAGTTGGAAGAAATCTATCAACAGCTTACGCGTTTAACAATGTAACAAAAAACTAACAGCAGTAAAAGAGTAAGGATATTAAACAATTTGGTTACATAAATGGATTGGATTTTTCAACCTAAACTAATAATATGAAAAGTAGGGTTGAAGTCAAATTTAGTCACTTAATTTTTTTGATTTGTGTTTGTTTGGTTACTTAACTTCGTTTAAGTTCTAAATATCATCTAACTTTTTACTTATTTTCTAAATGGTCACTATGACATGTTATAATCGGTCATAGTGACCATTCCGGAAATAAATAAAAAGTTATGTGACATTTTAAAATTTAAACAGAGTTAAGTGATCAAATGAACACAAACCAGAAAATCAAGTGACCAAATTCGACATTAACCTTAAAAAAATTGATTTTTTCAGAACGTTAAATTTTTGGAACTTGTGTTAGTTGTGAATTAAATCTATATCTATATATATATATATATATATATATATATATATATATATATATATATATATATATATATATATATATATATATATATATATATATATATATATATATATATATATATATATATATATATCTATATAAATCTTATAAAGAAGGACATTCAAATGCATATGGTTCAAAATATGTCTCATTCTTCCACCATATTCATTTGAAACCTCCACAACCTTTCATCTTTCAATTAATTAATATAAACAATGTAAACTAATAGGAAATAATTTATGTATATTAAATGAATTGTAGTTGAATAGTTTTTTGTTTACTATAAAAGAGGTGAATCATTTGACTAACATAGAAATACAAATCACATATAAAATGAGAGAAAACGTCTAGCAAGAAGAATACAAAATTTTAAAGATTTTTGTGTTGGTTTGAGTATTTTTTGTTATATTTCAAGTCATGCTACGAGGTTAAAGTTTTGAATTTGTAAGTTTGTTATATATTACTATAGTAACTTAATGGTTTTTTATTATATCTTATAGATTAAAAACGATCATGCAACATTCTCGGAGAAGAATTGTGGGAGTGTGAAACAAATTTCACAATGAGAAGATTTTTGTGTTGGTTTGAGTATTTTTTGTTATATAACTTCGAGTCATGTTACGTTGTTAAAGTTTTAAATTTGTAAGTTTGTTATATATTACAAGAGTAAGTTAATATTTTTGTTATGCCTTATATATGAAAAACCATCACACAACATTTCCGACGAACAAAACGTGAGAGTATGAAACAAATTTCACAATGAGATTATTATATTTATTCATGTTTTATGTTTATTTTGTAACTAGAGCTCAAGCTTATATAATTAGTCGATGATTATTTTTGGTATTCTAATTTATCAATTATAATAGTACACGTCTCCTCATAATGCAAGCTTTTAAATTGTATTATCATGTTTTATGTTTGTGATTTCAAAAAAAAAATCTTATTTATATACTTGACTGTTTAATAATTTGAAAGAATTTGATACATAATTAGTTACCTAGATATTATATTTTAGTATTTGTAGTTAAAATGATATTTAGGACAATTATAAAAAACGCATGAACTTTTGAAGAAATTATTGGAAAAATAACACATGTAGATAAAAATAAATAATTATTTTTAATATACTAAATCTAAAAACTTCATTTAAGTAACATATATAATTGTTTAAACTTTTCGACTTTCAACTATATAATAAATAATGATTTCTAATAATTAACATATACTTAAGTAATGTAATTAATTGATTAAATATTTTTTACTTTCGGCTATAAATTTTTGAATTATAATATATTTACATGAACTTTTCAATTACTTCATAATCATGATGTGATTATTGATTATTAACTATTAGGTAATGAGTATTTGAATAGATTTTTATAAAAAGTAAGTTAATCAATTAAGTAGCTAATAAAAATTGAAACTCATAATTAACTCTTAAAATTTCTATCCAAAACTATAGATAAATTATCTATCATTTACCATATTCATTTGATTTTTTTTATTTTTTTAATTATTAAAAACAATATTAACATTTTCAGTTACATCATACTTATGGTGTGATTGTTGATTTCAGTAAGTGTTAGTTGAATAGTTTTAAAAAAATATATATTAATCAATTAATATGCTAATAAAAGTTGAAACTCTTATAGTTTTTTATATTTGTTAGGATTTTCATTATATATTTTTAATCTGCGCAACGCGCGGGCATTCGTCTAGTCTATACTTATAATAGAGGCCATCAAAATCATGTGGTTAGAGATAAGTTGATATCTCAAACCATATTGATTTGAAACCCACAAACTTTTCATATCCCCTAAATTAATGACAATTACTAATTTTATTCCATTCACTATATATTCCTTCAAAAACTCATTTTATAGTTTATAAAACATATGTTTATTCAAGTTTCAAGAGCTCTCATAATCCAATGTCATTTGATCATAACGTCGCCGAAGATTCCTTACGGGTTCCATGTCAATACAAAGGTAAGTATTCAGTTAACCAAATACTATATTTGTTTTTAATCATTTTGGTTCAAATCCAAAGTTCACATAGTACTCGCAATATTCTTCTTATTTTAGGGTTAACTTAATCAATTTTTACTCTCAATATTCTCTTGGTAACAATATGCATTTTATTCTCGCTTTTTAGATTTTTATTTTCGAGATTGAAATAATGATGAATTGTATATCTTATTAGTTTGACTATCAATATGATGAAAAATATGTATTATCTCTCTTTCATCTCTCTTGATTCTTAATGTGATTGAGTTGGATTTTTAAGTTTTTGAAATATTGCAACGTGTTGGTTTATTTGAACTAAGAATGACATTAATACTTATTTTATTCTCGCTTTTTTAGATTTTTTTTCTAGATTGAAATAACGATGGATTGTATTTCTTATTAGTTTCACAATGAATATGATGAAAAATATATTATCTCTATTTCATCTCTCTTGATTCTTAATATAATTGACTTAATTTTTAAGTTTTTGAAATCAACATGTTGATTTATTTGAATGAAGAATGATGTTACTATCAATAGATTATCTATTGACTTGATTTGCCAACACGATGGTCAAATAATTATTAGCTTTTTTGATCGTTCTTTAGTAATGAATTTATTTGTTTTCATTGTGATCATTGTTACATTTTTAACATTAATCTTATATTTATTTATTTTTATGATGTTTTTAGATTAAATGATGTAGCATGGATAAGATTGTTGAGCAAAAAAACTACTAATTTAAAACATAGTAATAATATTATAGACAAAACTACTAATCTAAAACTTAATAAAAGTATAATAGAAAAATAATAGAACTTTATAAAACATGATATAAATATAATTATAGTTATTTTATGCATCGAATTCGTTATAAAATGTTATCTAAAATAAATGACCAAAATCATTTATCATCTATCATTATTATCATTATCATTATCATCACTATCATTATATCATTATCTTATCATTATCATTATCATTATCATTATTATAAATTATAAATCATATAATAGAGGTGTTTAAAGGTATATGGTTGAAGATATGAATCATATTTGCACCATATTCATTTGAAACTTCCAAAACCCTTCAACTTTCAACTAATTAATTACAATCATTCTAAGAGTTTTTGACTTACATAATAATAATATTAAGTAGTCTATTTAAGATGTTATAATTTATGAGTATCAAATGATGGTAGTTGAATAGGTTTTTAGTTTTTTAAATTAATCAATTAAGACTTAATGAAATTTTTTTAATTGAAATATATTATATTGATTAAACTTTTTGACTTTTAAGTAGTATATAGAAATAAAAGCATATGGTTTGATAAAAATAATTATCTCTTATATATTAATTTTGAAAATTTTATTTAACTAAATTAATTATAATTGATTAAATCGTTATCTTTCTTTATTTTTATATTTATCGTTATAATCTTTATAATTATTATAATAAATACCTTACAATTCAACGTGGTTCAAGATATGTCATCTATCTTGAACCATGTTCTTTTGAAACTACCAAACTCTTCAACTTAATCTAATTAACTGGTTAGTAATTCATATTGGTTAATCATAAATAAAAACCTTTCAATTCTCACCTAATTAATTACTACAACTTAAGAGTTTTTCTAACTTATGATATTTAATAGTTGATTATGGTTAATATAGATGTATAAATAGTTTATTGAGATAAATCAATTTTCTTGGCTTAAAGAATAAGATGAAGGAAAATACGACTTGAAACACATTTATATATTTTGCTAACATCCATTGAGATTTCGTGCTTTAGTTTCATTATTTACTAACTTACATCAACATTTTTTTTCTAGGTATTTATGTTTTCATCGGATGGAAAAGAGAAATATAGAGAACTTTCTTTTGCATGGTGTTATATGTATATCACATTCATAAAATTCATACTACGATATTATTCATGAGACAAAAGTGATTATTTTTTCTTTAATTATCAATGAGAGTTAGTTATGTTTAAAGAAAGTCTTTAAGTTTGATTTTGTGAAATTATTTACAAGTCAAAGCATATAGTTATTTTTTATAATAGATAAGGTAAAAAAAGAAATGTATTGATTCGAATATAACTAAATAATAAAATATGCAAAAGTTGTTATTCATTACCTTTGATGAAACTCATGAAGAAAAATTGTCATAATAATACAGTTTTTTCTCAATGGTAACATTTGTAATATTATTACTATGTTTATTTCTATTTTATTTTAGATGTTAAGCTAATTCATGTTAAGATATTTTCTTATGTTTTAATTACACTATCCATATAGAATACAAAATTACTATTGGATGTTTCATTGATGTTGGTTAAATTAACATGTTAATAACATTATAATTATATTAAATATATGATTATGATATTGTGTTTGAGTTTTGTGATGAAAATTTTATAATTGATACATGATATATATTGTGATGAGATATTTATAACTAAAACTACGTATTTATATGAGATCTAATGTTTTCAGATTCTTATATGCCAATATTTTTTACCAAATATTTTTATTGCTGCGCAACGCGCGGGGATACGCCTAGTTAACCATAAACAGTTCCTATGTTTATTTTACTCCAATAATTTATTTTTTAAATGAATAAAAAAGAATTATGTGTATAAAGAAGATGGACCGGATTATGGTTTCTAGTTGAGTTATTTTCTATTTAATTGGTTGGTTTTAGTTTCTAGTAAAATGTTGTAACCGTCTAAAAATGGAAAATGATCCTAGATTGATAAAATAGTATTTACTTTTTATACCAAATATTTACATGCACACGTTTTATAATGGGGATGTTTATTGGTTGTAGATGTGTTAACTAATTTCTGTTCGTCTATTTAAATCTTGGTCAATTTTAGTTATATCTTCAACAAATCACTTAAAAACAGACCATTAGCTAAACGGATATGAATCCGACGGGTTTAAAATGTATTTAAATGTTAAATCTATTAATTGATTTATTAGGTAAAAAACTATTTTTCTGGCATAATTTTGTAACATTATTAAATATATGGTTATTTAAGCAAAATTAGAAATACATAAAAGAGCGTTGAATGGTTAAGTTGACAAAAGACAATGCGTTTGAGCCATATTAATATAATTACTTATTCAACCTGATTAATCATCATTAATAAAGTGTTTTATGTTGTTTGAAAAATGTTGAAGCTGTATTTTTTGTTTGGTATTTATAATATAATATAAAAAGTGTTAAGTTTGAATTTGGTCAATTAACTTTATGATTTTTGCTCATTTGGCCACTTAACTTTTTTTAAGTTCTAAAAGGTCACTTAACTTTTTATTTATTTCTGAAATGGTCACTATTAAATAAAAAGTTTGGTGACCTTTTAGAACTTAAACAAAGTTAAGTGACCAAATGAGCACAAATCAGAAAATTAAGTGACAAAAATTGACCTTAACCCTAAAAAGTATTCATGTTGGTTATAGAGATAAGTGAACAAAAAGAAAAGAAGTATATGAACTATCATCGACCGACATCGGTGGTTGATCCAAGTAGATATGAGGAAGCACATTATAACTTAAGACCCCCAAGAGAGCATCCCACATAATTTTCAATAACCTTGGTTCTAATATATTCGAAGGGTAAGTATTGCTCACATATTGTTTCATATAACTTTTTAGAAAAAGAAAGAGTACACAAACTTTTAGTGAGTCGAGTTTCATATGAGTTTTTTTAACTTATAAGCTTAACAAATGATCCAAGATTCATATTCATTTTATAACAAGGGAAAATCTTCGATTCCCCGATGGGAATTCCATTCCCCGTTGGGAAGGAGACATATTTTTAATACCTGATGAGGTAGGGCGGTTATGGGAATTCCATTCCCCGTTGGGAAGGAGACATATTTTTCTCTCTTTTCGTATTGTATCCTAAATCATCTTACAACTATGCAAATTATCATCTTTCTTATCTCTTCTATGCTACACATATTTTTTTTAAATAAGTAAATATAACTGGGAAACCAATAAAAGTAAATAGACAATTAAAAAATATGAAACTAGTAATTAAAATAACATATTATTAAAAAAAATTACAAGTTCAAATAATAAGCAAAAATACAAAAATACAAATAAATAAATAAGATTAAAAATACAACTAATTGCAAGGGTAGGTATGTGAGTGTCCACGAGGTCCGTTTGAAGGTTGTTGTGGGTTTCTTAGCAATGCAATTCCTTGATAATATCATCATTGACTTCTACACCTTCTTAATCCTTATCATGAATTAGAAAAATAATTAGACATTTGTATTTTAAAATCATATTGTATAATATAATGAATCATATATTACATTTCTAATTTTTCCTAGAAGTATTAGTCGTGCAAGGAGTCGAACCATATCACCTTGCACGACTTTGTTAACCTCTATGTAATGTGCCTTTTCCAGGTGATCGTGGGTGCGCACAATCCACGCACGTCACTCAATTGAGTTTACTCACGATGTTTGCGAAAAAAAACTAAATGTGATTTTAGGTTTACTTTAAATTTTAACTATTGTTATGATTAAGTAAGTTAAAGTTAAAGTTTAGTTATTTAAATATTTTTGTAAGATCATGATGGTTATTTAAAATATCAACCAATTTTTGTAAGGTAACAAAATGTAATTTATTAGAATATGTTTCTATTAATTATCATTATTTGTTAATTAATATTAAAATATCCTATTAATTACTATTATTATAAACTAATTTTAAAAGTAATAATTTTATGTCTAGGTAAAACAATTATTTTCTTTGCAATTATCTAATATTGTTCAATCAATTTACAATAATTATTAGAAAAATATGAAAATTCATGTGAGTTTCAAATTAAAGTTGTACAACGAAGTTGACCTATTTTATATTATACATTTGCTCGTGCATTGTGCATGAAGTAATTATGTATGTAATATTTTGAATAAAGTTTCAAATACATTAGAGTTCATGTTGACAGAAATAGAAATTGTTAAAGACGTTATCCAATTAATGCTTCTTTGTAACAAGTAGTCAGTCCCATGTAAATGAAAATGCAATGTATTGATTTGTTTATTATAACACCATAAAGTATGGTTGTTTGAAAATTCCACAAAATTAAAACAATTATAATTGTGTATATTTATGAACGTATATATAAGAAGAAAGAACTTGAAGTGCAATATTTTAATGTGGTTGCTTTTATATTTTATAATGAATTGGTATAAAAAGTTAAAGTATAATGTTGTAATGGAAAAATGTAAGTGCATTGTTGCTTCTTGCATTTAAATCTTAAAAGATATTCAGATAAAATATGACCTAATACCAAAATGGCAACTACCTGATACGCACCGTACGTACTAGACATGAGGAAAGTAAAATACTTATGTTCTCTTCCATTCCCCAAAATATGCTACATTTATCTTACATAATTATAACATTTGATTTGATACATCAAAATGTCCCTTAATATGATTGAAACAAAGATCGTAGGCGTTATTCAAAGTTACTTTGTATTTAAAAAGGAGATAATTTACTTTCAACATTGCATCAGCTTAGCAAGTAACTATTAACTTATTATTAATGCGCTAATAGTTTGGTAGCTAAATTGATAAAAATAAAGTAAGGTTAATGTTATCATGCGAGCCAATTGTCACGTCTATGTCTTTTAAGTCGTTAATTGTGGTGTTCACATGTATCCATGTGACATTAACATGTTTAAGGATCTGTTTGATATACCTCTTATTGGGTCCAGTAAATGGTCACGTCTGACTCGGTTTTTACTAGTCCCGACTCCTTTGGTTTGTCTCTTACCCGGTTAGCTTCAAAATGAATCTAACTGGTCAGACATTGACTCAATCAACGATCTTACTCAATCAACAAGTATCAAACAACCCCTAATTAATTTATGCTTTATTTTATTATTTAATGTAAAAAATATTATTGAGTTTTATATTAATATTAAGTGTTATTAATTTAAAAAATATGAATGTCATTTCAGTTCCAAATGAATCTAATTTGAGATAACAAACTATCTTTCAATCACATTGACTCTTATGATTGTATAAGATAAAAATATATATTGTTTGAGATAATAGATTATATTTAAATATATCATTTTAGACGACCTCTATATAGTATATAAAAATAAATAGATATAGATACATATAATCCAAATATTAAAACTTATTTTTTGTTATATATGTACTATAAGTAAAATTCAATGTATGAAAATCTTGAACATATTGTATTCTCTTCTACGAGATAATACATTTTTACTGTTTTATAGTTGTTCACGGAATTGGATGGTAAAGACCGCGTTGTAATATTAATATATTTTGTTTCATAGACTTACTTTATATTACTAAAAAGTTAATCAAATGGTAATTAACTTTTCTTTATGATTAACTTACACAACCTTTTACCTTTGCCCCAAACAAAATTTAAACTCTCACTCTACTCGTTGGAGGGCACATTACCAAATTCATTAGGATAGCAATTTAGAAAATGCACCTAAAGTGGGCTTTTAGCATGTGACTATCACTGTTATCAAGGGGAATCTCGGTTTAAGGTTCTTTTAGCAACGGAATTTTCATCTTATATTGTCATGCGTCTCGATGTGAACCACAAGTTCAAATATATAGTTTATTACTTGTATGGGACATGCCAATCTTTTCTATGAGATATCTGTATCCCATTCAAATGTAAAATATAGATTCGAACCCAACAAATTATTGGATAGAGAAATTGTATTGGTTCCTAATTTTTGTTCCTAACTTTATTCCTAACCATTTGAAAAGATAACAAGTGTCAAGTTTAATAAAATTAATAATATTTTAATCCACTTGTCATAATTTCAAATGATTAGGAATAAAGTTGGAAACAAAAATTAGGAACCAATACAATTTCTCTATTGGATAATATAAAACCGAGTTCATTCAGGTTCGAATGTGACAGACTTGATATTGGATATGCCGTTCAAAAAATAAATTATAAACATATTATAACTGATTTTTAGTGAAATTAAGCAATCAATAAACCAAAAGAAACCATTATAGATTAAGTCACCCGATTATTAGAGACCAAAAATGTGTAGGATGTCATCTAAATTCAGTGGCCATGACGCAATCATTATAGCTTAAACTTAAAAGATAGTTTTGAATAATAAAACGGAAAAAATCAAAGGTCAAGAAGAGGATGAACAAATGAATCAAACCCCAACCACCTAATGGGTATTTACCAACCCCCACAATTCATCAAGTCTTAATTCTAAAAGTATTTGTCATCATTACATGAGATTTTGCATCCTTCCTAGGTTTCAATTCAACTGTCTGCTTACACTTTTTGAATAAATCTTTTCCCATGTTTTGCTTCAACAAATTACTCCTTCTTTTTTATACAAGCATTTTACTTTATATATAATTTAAACAAAGTAAAATACACTAAGCCCAAGGTTACTTGTGGCATTTTATTTGAGCATTTTTGGTAATGTTATTAGAAGTTAGAATAGGAAATGATGTGGATCAGAATTGTAAACACTATCCGGCTATCCATTCTCGATAATGACAAATGAATGAATATATAAATAGTTTCTGTTCGTCAAATAAGTAAAATAATTGTAACTCTTATGGAATTTTATAAATGATTAATTGAACATATTGTGTTCGTTTGACAATAAACACGATGTATAAGGTGACACGTCGTTACATATCCAATGAACGTATCCCCGTTTCTCCCATCCTTATATTTGTCTTTTTAAGTCTATGGTGCTATATATTATTTGAGAATAGATTTATATTGTTACAAAATATTAAAAATATATCATCAAAAGTAAATAAAAAATTATCAAGTAACTAAAAAGACATACATTAATTTGTGGGGTTAAAAATTAAAAAAAAATCAAACTAATATGATATAATATAAATGATTTATTTTGAACCACCTTACTTGATCTCAATTGTAACATAGTATATATGTTTTACATTTACTACCATTCCTTTTCTATAGTATAAGATGTTCGCTTCTAATTTTATCTATAAAATCAGATATTTTGTAAAATAGTAGTTTAAGCTAAAATAATAACAAATAATATATTCAAATAAATTTACAAAAGCGTATGAGTAGATTTGGCAATATGGATGGAGCATATAAAGTTCTTTTGTGAAAATACGGAACGAAACGATCGTATTTAAGAATGGAACAGGCACTCAGAATATTTTTTTCTATTTGATGAGTTGATCTTGATCCTTATAAAATAGTACCCAAAACTCGAATATGGATACTTTCATAGACAAGCATCCTATTTGTAATAGTCTAAACCTAATAGGACTTCTAAAACTTAAGGAACCCAAAAAATATCTAAAATCCTAAATTCACGTTTCAATTTTGAAACTTAAAAATAACCCAAAAATCGGCCCATTTCACAAGGCTTGCAGACGAAGTGGCTTTCATCGTTGGAGCGGTATGCAAGAGGCGCAAGATCGTTATAGGATAGGATGACCGTCAAATCCGCTGTCATACATATGAGACAAACCACCCGATGGTTTCTATCAGACTAGTCTCGCAACGGTGGTTGGATGGTCCATCAGTTTGACTGACCGGTCAACCCATTTCACATGCCATGGGCCCCTACGATGATGCTGAAAAACCAATGAGATGCGGTCTGTTTAATCAATGTTGCCGCCATTTCCTACATTCCCCCGTCAGAAAGACTCACTTTTGAATATCTTTTTTCCTCGATATCTCCTTCATGCAATATAACCTTTGCCATCTTTAAAGTTGTGGATACGTTCTAAAGACCTGGAAACTTAATCATGTATGCATTTTCGTTAATTTACGTGAAAGCATGCAATTCGCACTCAGTTTAAGTTTAGCAAACGCCCTGTTGGAAACTACTCTTTACAAATGTAAATTCACACAAGGTCGCCTTTTTGAATATCACCCACTGGCCATGTCGTTCGTCTATTCGTTTTATTAGGGTTATTATATATAATTTACTAGAGTACGGTTGGTGTATTTCCTTGATTTCCATTACATAAATATCTCTTTCTTCATTTACTTTCTCAATTATGAGAATTAAATTGAAAGGGGTGCTCATGTTGTAGTCATATACTATCTCAAATGGACTTTTACACATAGATTTATCAGGCTGGGGGTATGGTAACCCCTCATCCCTCAGTTTTTCTCTATTATCTCAACGTCCAGTCGGCACTTTTCACTCTTCTTCTCATCCTAAAAATGGTCACCCTTCACATTCTCTCACCTCCCCTCACTTTTGGTACAACTAATGATGTACAAGGTACACTCCTCAGCCTTTCTTTGGGCTTTCCTCGTATGATGAAAAAGCCTTCTAGCTTCATAATGCGGAGACACCACATGGGGGAGGGGGAGGGGGAGGGGGGGGCATGGGGGGTGTTCCCCGCTGTCCACATCCTCCTCGCACTCCCTCCTCACATGTCATGCCATTATGCCATACCAGGTGGCCTCAATGGAGCCAGTTGTAAACAAACTCGACTTGGGATTAAATAAGATCTCATTGATTACTATCTTTTCCCTTATAAAGATCCCTAAGACTAAATTTTGGGTGATCGGAACTACTAAGCTGCAACTTTCCTATCACATCCCTTGTATGCCTTGTTTGGATATAGCAATAAATTCTAAAATAAATTAATATATTTAATCGATAGCAAAAGATCCCAAATAAATTTACCATTTTAAAAAAATCAAATGTTGCTTGAAAAATTTCTCAGCGACGTCCAATTAACAACCAAAGACATAAGAAAAAGTACAAAGTTATTAATCCAAATAGTAGAGAAATTGTATTTATTCCTACTTTTTGTTCCTACCCATCTTCCAACCAATGTGAAATTGTGACAAGTATCACATTTAATAAAAATAATAATATTTTAAGACACATGTCACAATTTAGTATGGGTAGGAACATAAGTAGGAACAAAGGCAAGAATAAATACAATTTCTCCAAACAGTAATATAATAAATCTTGAAAATGAATATATCAAACATTATGTGTCTCAAATCACAATCCACACTACTCTATAATACCTAAGACACACATATAAATAGTATGCTAGGTTGGTGAGAACCCCATAAAAATCATTGCATGGCTATATTGGGTAGACATGTAGCTAGGCAAGTAAGTTGATTTGGTATGCACCCACTAGTGGTCACATACTAGAGAGTGTCAAATTTTGATACAATATAGCCATATAGGGAATTTGGTAATATGGCAGCTCAACTGCCAAATACAAACCGTCCTCTTTCTTCTAGATGTTACATTTATTACACTAACACATCTATTCTGCTTTCTTTATTTATTTACAATAGTTCAAAGTATTATCCTATCAAAAATTAAGAATTTTATTTACCTAAAGTTTGAATCTGGTTGACACGGGCCCCAGATTTAGATGGTTAATGTGTTATTAATTTCTCTAATAAACTATATGTTTGCAAAACATGCAAAGTTTGTCAAATTAATGAAAGAAGAACTTTTTATATAATTATGTAGATTACTTCAAGTAATGTATCTCATACCGTAACATAAACTGGTTGTATCACCAATTAAATGGAATAAGGAGCACATGGTTTATCAACGCTCCTAAAAATCCCATACTAATACTATAACAAATTAAAAAAAAAAAGAAAGAATCAATTTCTAAGACAAGTTATAAAATAACCGACAAAATATCAACGCAAGATAAATTATGTAGATTTCTTCAACTAATATATCTCATACCGTAACATAAACTGCTTGTATCACCAATTAAATGGTATAGAAGCACATGGTTTGACAACGCTCCTATTATAAAAAACTAAAAATCCCATACTAATTAATAACATAACAAATTAAAAAAAAAATCAATTTTTAAGGCTAGTTATAAAAAAAACCGACAAAATATCAACGACAAAGATAAATACACTATATAACCAAAGCACTAAGTCAGTTGAGAATATTATATCTTTAGTGAATAATATTTTTGAATTTAAAAAATGTTGTATATTTAGATAAGAAGGTTAATTTTATTTATTTTACAATCAATTAATGAAATAAGTAAGTGTTTATTTAAATGAGGTAAACAATCGTTAACAATCTTATTAATCAATTTATTTTATTGAAAAAATTAATCGCTTAAGAAAAACTAATCATAAACGATATTATTATGGAAAGCCCGGTAATCAAATTTGTTTCTAAGATGTTAAAAACCTTAATGGGTTCAATTGTTTTTCTATTTAGGCTATGTTTGATAGACTAACTGAAAAACTAGTTGTTAACTGAAAAACTAGTGGGTAACTAGAAAACTAGCGACTAACTGAAGAACTAGCTGAGCTGAAAAACTAGCTGATAATAAACGACGTTTGGTAAAAACAAGCTGGAAGTCGTAAAATGACACAAAAGGACATGCACAAAATTAATCCAATATTATAAGAAAAACATAATACATTAAATTAAATTAAATCCTAAATAAAAGTTTTCTTATTTTAATTTAAATTTCTTGCATCTCATATCATATTATTATCACGAAGTTCTCGCATCTCATGACATGACTCTCGAATGTTCGCATGACTAGATATTGAATGATTGTTTTGTTCTTCTAAAGGTATGTAATCAAAATGTTGTTCAACGATGTTGAAAATTGTATTTGTCGAGTCATTTCTTCAAATATAGTTATAAATGGTAAATGTTGATATTATCACATCTATTTGCGTTTTCTCACTAAATTTTGGTATTTTGTTCAATATTTTCCACCTTTTTTTCAACACTCCAAATGAACGTTCGATTTGAACGATGTTAGTTCTAGAAAATCGACCTAATTTATAGAAATTGATGATGGAATGAATGTTTTGCGATTTGGAGGGAGTTGGTGCTTATCTTCTAGTAGTCAGATTTGGAGGGAAATGGAAATCAAATTTGTAGATAAATGTTTTATCAGTACGTGTAGTATGCAATATATTGAAATGTAAATTTTGAATATTTGAAAAAGTTACTTTAAACGTTACTCATAGTAGCATTTTAAAACACTAGCTTATATACTAGTTTATAAGCTAGTTTTTTGTCAGCCAAACATGTAAAATGAAAAACAAAACTAAATGAAAAACTAGCTTACAAGTCAGATGTGACATGCCAAACATAACTTTAATGTTAAAAAATAAGGGGAAATTGAAAGAAAAAAAGGTCACTAAGTTTATACAAAATTTCTATTTTGATATTGTGGTTTTGTTGGCAATTAAGTCATTAAGTTTTCCAAATTGTTGCAATTTTAACAATTTGATCGGTCAATCTGGTTGCCAGTTGACGTGACATGACGAGTTGTCAGTTTTTAATGAGTCTTTAATGATGTGACGCTGCCATGAGTATAACTTTTTGAAAAGTAATATTTAAAACAGCAAGTATAAGTGATAGATGATGTTATATAATTTTTAAGGATACAAATACAATGTTTCGAAATCAAAATAATATACAATGATTGTATATACTATATACCGATAATTATAGAAAGAAATTTAAAGCATGATTTTAAAAGTTAATTTGAAAGTAAATGATATACGGTGACTATATATATACTATCTACTGATAATTTTGTTAAAATTAAAAAAATATATATTAATGATAATTATGACTTATATATGGAAGAATTTGTTATTGAGCTATTATTTAGTATAAACTTAGTAAATTTTTTACAGTTTATCCTAAAATATATCATTTTTATGTTAGCAAAATGCTAGTTAACATTAAACGGTATTCTATATTTATTTTTCTAGAAATACCCTCATTTTATATTTGAAACTTCATATCTGCTGCACCGGGAATTCCATATTTATTTTAAATAAAGAGACGTACAATTTTCTATTTTGTTTACTTTGCTGCAATCCGGTATTCCTACTTTGTTATTTTTTTTTTGTTATTTTTCTTAGTCTAGAGACAACCTAATTTAATTATCCAGTGATTCTTTGGTGTGTAATGATTATTCATTGTGAGTTACGAGGTTATAAAATCTATTTATGTTAACAAAAGCGTAAATTGAATAAAATAAAATAGAGGTTTCATACATTTGTCAACAGCATATTAGAATTATGTTGATGGTATTTGTTCTCAAGTTAATATGTGTGGCGTGTATATCTATTTTTCTGTGTTTTGTCTATAACTCATTTTTCTTTGTTCTACAAAAGTACAAACTATGCTTTTTTTTTTTTCTTTTTTTTTTTTTTTTTGGGGGCTTCCTATGGAGCCGAGGTTCCGGCACGCTTTCGCGAACCGACTAATCCCCGGGCGACTACCCGCTTCGCGAGTAGCCCAGAGTCATCACGGGTGAACCTCTGTGGCCACTAGGGGGTTTTTGTTCCTCCTTGGATTAGAACCTGACACCTCCTGGTTATTTTGACCTTTGGAGACCAAGCTTTAACCAACTAGGCACCACCCTTGTGTTTTTTTTTTTTTCCTTTTAAGCTATTTATTACGTAGACCCTCAATTTTCGATTTTGTTTTCCTATTCTGCAATTTACACGTGACAAAGTAATGTGACACAATTTTAATTTATAATTATTACTAGGTTAGAAACCCGTGTAATACACGGGATGATTAAAAAATGTATAAAATTGTATGAAAAATATCAATATTGCAGATGATAAAATTGTCATTTGTGAATTTTGTTTATTTTGATATTTTATATGATATGATAAATTTTGCTGGTTTTAGATAGGAATTACGAACGCTATGTTCAAATAAAATATGATTAAAATGAAGAATAAGTACCAAAAGTAATAAAAGAATAATACTGAAAATAAAGGTAGTAAGAGTCACAAAGTTGTTGTTCCTTGCAATTTGCCTATTTTGAATTGAATTATTAATTGCAATACTTTCTTTCATTTGCTTGGTGTTTTGCCCTATTGCTTCTTGACTTAAAAAAGAATCACGTAGTTTTAGCTTTAAGAAATCCAGCATGTATGCTTGAGTCATAGACACTGGTGGAATACGTTCTCATTTGTGTTCAAGAACTGTCGTCCCAAGTCCATGAATCCAATCCAATGTGACTGCACAAAAAGAGAAATGCTCATTTTCAATTTCAATGAGAATAAAAATAGAATTCAGAAAATCATTTGTACCTTAAGAACATGAGAAACATAATTGGTATACTGAATTACGTGCAATCTCACAAAAATCACATGTGTAATCTCATGAAATTCAGAAAGTCAATTTGTACATTTCCAATGTTTTTCCTATGTGGCCTTAATGTAACCTAAAAATACATAAATACCCTGATTTTCTTACGTAGCCTTAATGTAGCCTCACAATGATTTATCCCAACATTCATGCAATTTCTAAGTTAAAATAATTTGAAGAAATAACATCTTTAAACGAACTAAATGTCACCAAAACAATAAAGAGCCAAGATAGGCTTCTATCAAACTGAAATCACCAACATTTCACATTAAAAAGTTATTGAAAACATAGATCGTAATTCTACTACAAGTTTCATGTAAAGTAACCCAATGATCTTTCTCCTCATTGCCAGGCTTCATCAAGTTTTTCCAATCAGGGAAGACTTTTTTCTTTTCAGCTGGTTGTTCAAAGATTGTTACTCCACCCATCTCCTTGAACTATATCAATATAACTATATAAGCACCATGAAATATGCATATTTTTATGAATTATATAAAATATGAAAGCATAATACTCTAGAACCTGAATATTTGCAGCAACTACCATGTCAAGAATATTGGCTGTGGTTTAACTGTTGGACTTTAGTCTCACATTTATTGAATTAACATCAATGGAGCTTTTTGTCCAGAAAGCAAATATATTTGAATCCAAGACCTGGTATTTCAAAAGACAACTATATATGTTTCTTAAAACCACACTTCCATGGAATGAATATAAAAAAAGAAAAAAAAACGAAAATAACTAATTTCTATTCCAATTTTGGCATAGTAAATATGATAAATTCATAAATTTCACACCTTAGCATTACATCGAGCACTTGGTGGACAGAATTGCAAGGCAGATTTATTAGACTCCAATCATTGTAAGAAAATTTTACCTTCATGGATGAATTTTTGGAAACATCGTGAGACTTTAGGAGAAAAAGTTTCTCACAGCAAACATTGCACATAATAGTACGATGCAGTTGCTATAAAAGATTGAAACAAATATGGTAATATAGTAGAGTTAATATATGCACGAACAAAAAATATTACTAACCAAACATTCCAACATATCAACCAAATGTATTATATATTCAAATTCTTTTGAATTCTATTTATCTCATGTTGCAATTTAGCAAAAACATTCCAATTTTTTTAAACATTATATGAGCCAAATACACCCTAAACTTTAGGCACAAATATTTTATAGTTTACTAAAGCTGTAATAAAATACATAACTTATTTCTAAAATCTTAAACGATTCATTTTACCTTCTAATAAAGAAAACTAAACTTTAGTTTCAAATAGTTTTCTTACAATTATTAATTTTCTTTCGACAGAAGATGAATGACTTCCACTCGGTGAATCGTATTTTTTCGACAAAAAGTTTTTTTTGACGAGCAAATAGTTTCCTTTCAAGAATTATTTTTCTTTTGAAAAAATGACATATACCGCAAAGAACATGGCATATAGTTCTATAACTAATAAAATATTTTATGTCATTCTAAATGTTTTTTAGCTCTTGTCTAGCATTTCAATCCTCTCAAGCTAGATATATGAATACTTCTAAGTCAATTTTGAATTAAGTTCGACTTTAGTTCAAATATGGAAAGTGCTAAGTCTTTGATATTGTGTAGATATGATTAAATATATATAAATATTATTAAAACACCAAAAAATTGTCAAATGAAGATAATTATAACTATTTGTAATTGACGGTTACTCATTAGGACAAAAAGCATAAGACAGTTTCAAGTTAAGTTTTAATCGATTGTCAAATGGCAAAGTATTAATTATGTATATAAAGAATTTTATTACAAATATATAGTAGAACTTATTTGTTATTTTGAATAGATTAAGTAACTAAAATAAGCTTATTTTTATAATTTAAATGTTTTTGGTTTACGTAAATAGAAGTATTAGAATTTTCAGTTTATAATATATTTATAAATAAAAATAAAAGTTTGGTAGTATCTATGTGCAGTCACAAAATAAGGTTGACGCTCCTAACTTTTCATTTAGGTCACAATGATTATTTTTAGAAAACAATGTCTATATTTTGCAATATTGCACGATGAACTAAATAACCTTATAAGTAGCAAAGTATATTGCCGTGGAAGAAATTAAAGGATACTAAATGGCTGGAGAAACGCGACAAGCGGAAGGAATTACATTTAGATCTAAACCGGCTACGCTTTAGCAGTTAGTTCACATTCTTTTCTACAACATAATCTACTCCATGTGAAGTGTAACCCTCCTAGAAATTCGTTTGGCTAGTTAAAATCCATCCAAGTTTCTTGTATATATTACAGCGATAACAAACTAACATTATATTACAAATTAATGAATAATGTCCCAATAAGACAAAATCTTAATGTATAGAGTAGATTTCCAAAGTATAGTTACCATAATAGAGAAAATTTTGAAATACATTGCTCTTATAAAAGATAGAAATTTTGGACTCAAGGATGCATGTATGTGGATCAGTCGGTTCAATAAGTTTAGAGTTAAATTTACTCTTTTACCCTTAGCATGAAGACTGAATAAATATGATGCCTGAACCTGAGAGGAATTTCCCAATCTTTGTAATCTACAAATATACTACATTTAGAAGCCTAATTTATTAACTAATTGTCATCACCTAAATTCCTTTGCAAAGAACGATGAAGATCAATTAAATATGAAGCATTTAAACAAACACATAGTAGGCGACATTTAGAATAAAACTTATGAAAAATTTACTTGAAAACAACCTTGACATCATCAAGTTTCCATCCACCCAAGTTGAAGTTGGTATCCGAAGTTTGCCATCATCCTCTCATTCTTTAAATCACTGGTGATAATGCTTGTGACGTCAGCAGCCACAACAAACTCCTAAATTCTTATAACAATTAAAATTAAGATTTTTGTCAATCTTAATCTTTTAACAAAAATTGACATATTACTCACTGAATCAAGTTTATTTGTGAGGTTTACAATTTCTTGGTTTTGGTTTGCAACCTCATCAGTCATCACGAATCCTCTTGCATTCATTCATCAGTTATTGCATACCATTAAGCTTAAAAAAATATGCAAAAATAATTATATTTAGCAAAAAAAAGTATGCTTCTTGAAAATCATTACGTCCTTTCAAGGTTCAAATCCAGGTTCCAGAAGCTTCCCAATAGTGAATTTGTAACATGTAGTAATTTGTCACAATCAAAATCCTTAATTTCAAATTGAATACAGTGAAACCTTTGCAATTTCTAAACCATGTTTGATAGGATATGAATGAAAAGGTAAAATTCCATACAAATAAGGCTAAATCGGAAACCCAAAACACACACTCCTAAAACTCAGATGCGGATTTGGACTCTATAGTTACCTTGATAGAGACAGAGAGGGTGTCGATTAGTTGCTGGGAATGAGAGACGAAGAGGAACGTTGATTAGTTGTTCGGAATGAGAGACAAATAGAGCACCGTAGAAGAATATAAACTTACCAACATTCATAATTTCTTAACCAAGTTGTGCAGGACCATACTTTGAACCAGATTCAAAATGATACTGCAAATCAAAATAAAAGCATTTTAGGTTTTTTATAAACCGAACTTCTAAATCGTTGGCTGGTATTCGAAGAAATAATGATAAGAAAAAGCTGCGATCAAGTCGTTGGCTGATTTTTAGCTTTTTATTATTAGCATTATTTGTTTTCTGATTATAAGAGAAAGCCACGTATCACTCGATGATACTTATTATAAAAAGGACAGGTGGCAAAATTTATTTTTATTTATTAGGTATAGTAGATTGAATAAGTGGTCATTCGTTGCTTGTTAATTATTAATAAAAGCATAAAATAGTTATTTATTCAAATTTAATTAGTGAATTCAGTTTAATAAAAATAATATTTATACAGGTAACATATAACTTTAATTTATACTGGTTATTATTACATAAATTGTCATACCTAACTTTTATACATCTTTAACAGGTATATGATATTACTATTTATCAACTAGCCCATCATTTTTGGGCTTAGAAGGGTAATACGGTATTAATGTCAAAGCCCGTGTAAAATTGGACGCTATCGTAAAATATACCTTAAAATCTCCTAAGCCTCGACTAAATTTAAAAACTAGGAAAATATTTCACAATTTAGAAAAATATTATGTTATTATGCAGGCCTATAATCCGTATTTTCATTTACACGTTTGTTTCCATTTAATTTCATTTTGGCTTCTCCTTATGAATTACCATAAACAACAAACATCATCAAGCAATACATCTTACTCCTAACTTACTCCTCCTCCGGTTTGCTTGATTTCATAAAATGAGAAAGGAAAGAGTTCCTTTTCAAGTTTTACATAATAAAAAATTCCAAGTATTTAGAGATTCAATATGACACAATTGTCTGATGATTAATTTTTATTCGGTAACAATATAATGTAAAATCTATTACAAACAAGTAATACCTAAGAAACAAAATTAAATTTAAACGACGGTCCAACAATATATCAAGACACCACTTCATCATAAGAAATAAGGCAATAGTAACCTTATGTGAAGTGGTCATGGAAGAGATGATTTGGATCATTAACAATTTATTGACCAAAGCACATACACACTACGTTGCATTCATTGAGGTGGATAAGACCTTCTTCATCTTAGGCATGCTAGCATGACTAATAGAGGCGATGAAGAATATATCCGGGGCAAAAGTACTTTTGTGGAACCATCTCTAGGATGATAGTTGATCATAGGAGAGAAAGAGATTTCAAAGTTGCAATTATGTAGCGTTTGAAGGAAGACCGAACCATTAAGATGGAATGTCCTCTTCTTCTAGAAAGGAACTAAGAAGAAAGGAGAAGACTAAATGTATCTACATGACACAACTTTGTTCTCACACCTGTACTTGACACAACTATGTAAGAACTAACAATTGCAAATGTGTTACAAGGTGTTTAGAGATGCAGCTCAAGAAACAAGGAAGATGGTGATCACTACAAAGCATGAAGATATGATCCTAGCTAGTAGATAATTTTGAATTATGTAATCACCATGTAAGTTGTACAATATTACTATGAGTAATTGTAATAGAATTTTAGTTTTGACTAAAGATGTCTCTTGAGTTATATGTATTATTGATTAAAATTCACATGATTGTTTCTGAAAAAAAAAAATAGATTCATATTCAATGATGACTTATTGTGAGAATTAAAACCTCTCAACTAAGAACAAAGTGAATGTCAATGAAACACTAAGGAAAAAGTTCTATATAAGGAATACACCATAAGATTCAAATGGAGTTTAAATCAAGAAAAGAACATAGTCACTTATATAAACATCAAAGGCATATACCAACTTCAAGAATGTGGTATATTTATAATTGTGATTATGACTTCAAGAGTGTGGTATCTTTATAATTGTAGTAACTTCAAGAACGTGGTATCTTTATAATTGTGATATACGTAATTCATGTTTATATAAGAAGTTGATTATGACTCTTATCCCTAATAGTAGTGAAAGAGCAAAGGTTTAGATAAGAATGATACATAGGTGTATATGGTCTTATCAAAACCATGTGGTGTTAGATACAAAGATTAACCAATATTTGTAATTGTGTTTATGAAACATAATGTTCATTATCGTTATGAAATCACTTGTCATCTTAAGTAATCCTTGTGGGAAAAAGTTTACCTAACTTCTTGGATAAACTTATCTTGACAAGGTGGTCTTGCAATTTCTATAAAAATGATATACCTGACCATTAGTTATTGGAAACTCCATAATTTTCTCAAGAAGGACAACTATATTGTTTAAGGTTGTTTCAAGTGAACTTAAAGAAACAACTCAATGGGTTATTAAAATCCTTCAAGAAATCAAAGGGAAGTGAATAGTTTGAATATATAGGAACTCTTACAATATATTGGTTGATTATAAAATTATTTCACAATTCAACAAGATTATGAAAGGCCTTAGGAGAAATAAAGGAAGAAGAATGTCTAAAAGTTTGAGAACTCATAGAACATCTTGATGAGCCTTATATGGTTCACCATATATACACTTCCTTATAATTATAGAATTATACCAAGAGTACTACCACATATATGTTTTGGAATATATGTATGACACTTTAAACGGGTTTGTATGAAAATGGTTTCTCATAATTATCTTGATTAAAAGTACAATGAAGTTTATGTAGGACATAAGTCTTGTTTTGTAAAATATTCTAAAGAGTGTATAGGTTATTGATTCTACATCCCACCGACAATAAAGGGTTTATTATCCGAATGCGCTAAGACATTAGAGAAGGTCTATAATTTTCAAGGAAAGTGGGAGGTTTGTATATTGAATAATTCAAGTATAGCTTACCCAACAAAATGGTTTAAACAAGTATTTAACAAAATGTTGTTGAACCTAAATAATTCAGGTTGATCAAAACTTTGTGTCATCCAAAGTTTGATCAAGTGCTTAATGAAACACATAGAGTGTGAAAATGGTGAATCCATGAGAAATTCATTTTTCTCATGGCCATTGAGGAATGATACCTAAAGTTCCGATGAAATGGTCAATTACCATTGTGCTATCTCATATTTAAAATTTGAAAAAGTGTTCTAGAACCATAAATACTAAGGTGGAATCCATTCATGGATTATAGTAAGCATCTCAAAATTAGGATCTTCTTTTGATCAAATAAGTTGAGTTCATAAAAAGTTAAGATAAATTCTATTCACATAAAAGTTAGTGGGAGGGAAGTAAGATTTTGAACGTCATATATAATGACATATTAACATTCGAGAAGGCATTTAGACAAGGCTTGAAAATATCTATTTATGAGATATCAAATAAGAATTACTTATTGAAATTTATGATGATAGATCAGAATTTGACTATTAGTCAAATGTGCATATGATAATTAGATCTTGAAGATGTCAAGATGGAGGAATATCATAATAAGTTTCTTGCAAAATGATATGATATCATTTTGGACACATATTATCTTCCAAATATTAAAATGAATATGGAATTCATCATACGTGTCATTAAGAGAATGACATGGAAGGATATCAATAAAACACAAAAGGGAAAGTCATATGATGACTGGAATGCAAATTTTGAGGTACTTACGAAGAACCTAAAAGGGATTGTTGTTATAGTTAGGAAACTAAAAGGGATCATAGTATAAGGGGTTATACTGATGATAACATAAATTATCGTGAATATAATGTGAATTATCTCCATCAACAATGAAAGGAGAGTTTTAATGGGAGAATTTTAACTAAAAATTAGATTGCATAATTCTAAGATATAAAGAATACATTTGCCTCTTCGGAAGTTGGAAGGGAAAAATGCTTGGATGAAAGGTTCATTGAAAAACTAGGTTAACCCCTACCATTAAGAGTAACCTAGAAATATTTGCAGCCAAGAAAGTCACCTTTAACCGGGTCTTTAAGTACTAAAAGTCACAAAAGAATATTGAACATTTATTATCATGGTATTACCTATAGAGTTAGGAGAAGAGTACCAGTATTCACAAAGTTCATATAAATCTGTGACATACCTAGTCACGAAGCTTCTCTAGGATGATAAAGGTGAGGAGTCATGCTTCAGCAATTAAGTCTTTGTTGTTCTAATGATATGTTTGAAGGGTTTCTATGCTAACAATGAACACAAAAATTCCTATGGTTCACATGCAACCCTAATATTGATCTATGTTTTCTTCTATGAAGATTAGAACTAAAAACCTAAAGGATACAATTCAATTCTAAAGATGAATTAGGAAAACCAACCTTTGATCTTATGATCCTTCAAGCAGCAGCAAAAGTATCCTGCCTCAAATGCAAGTCACACCCAAGTGATGGATGAATCAGTCCAGCAGAGTAACATAGAGAGAGAGATGGCGTGAATGAATGAGGTGCCAGTGGGTTCCTTTTATAGCCTCCTAGGGTTACACCTGAAACCCTAAGGAGCCTCCAACTGGACAAGGCTTTTGACCACTTGGACCAGGCTTACCAAAACTCTAATTAGGGTTTCGCCAAACTGACAACGCCTAGTGATATTAAGTATTTTAGGCGTTGTTGAGCCCTGTTCTTGATAAAATTATATCAAATATGTCTGGGTATTCTCACTTTTCGTGCCAGGACTTGTTTGGAGAAAAAGAATGAAAACAGGGACTAAAAGCGTGCAAAAGAAAGAAGTTTGAAAAGAATGAAAAATCAAGGAAACTCGTACGCGCGCCGCGGATACATCATCTGCGCGACGCGGGCTTAAGGCGGTGGAACACATTCAAATACCGAAGAAACGGGATCTGATAAGTACGCGCGCCGCGGATTTCACTTCTGCGCGGCGCGGCTGCGGGAAATTTGCAAGTATAAATAGATGCATTTCCAGCCGAAAACCCTAGCAAAGACCCGGTGTAAAATCGACCTTGAAGCTCTTTGACTCCAAGATTTCATTCCAGAAGACTCTCATTTGGTATTGGTTAGTTTTAGATTTTATTTGTAATTAAATAGTTGGATTTAAGCTTGGTTTTGTATCTTTGGGTGTGACAACCATTGATACCTAGCTTTGGCTTCTGTTTTTGGATCATTTGGTTACTGTTTTTATGTTTGGGATCTGAATTTGGTTAATGAAATGATTCAGTTACACTTAATATTGGTTTTTCGATGTTTTGGATGTTTGTGTTTGGTTTTGGTTATTGGTTTGTGTTTGAATGTTATTTTGACCTTGTTGGGACTGTTTCCTTTGCTGAATTCAGTAACTAATTAGGTTAGTTTGTAGGCATTAAACATTGGCTAGTAACTGTTCAGTAGAACTTTAGTTAGTGGCTAGTTTATGCTTTGCTTGGTTTTGCTAGTTTGGATGCCTTTGATTGCTTCTGATTCAGAGATGTACTTCTGATTTCAGAAAGTGACTAGGTGATTTGAGCTTAGCTTAGCTTGGCTTGAGTGTGTTTGATCATTGCTTTTGTTTGCTAGTGATTAGGAAGATAGAAATTAGGTCCTCCGACTGTAGCTGTGACACTACTAGTCGGTAATCTCTCATCTAGTCTAACCACGAAGCTCCTGTGGATCGACCTTGACTACCGCTATACTAGTGTGTGTTAGGTTTTTCTCTTATTTTTGACCGCACGACGACCTCTGCGCGTGTCACAAACCCTGGAGGAGCCTCCAGGGTGGCGCCATTTTGGTCCCTGGTTTTACCTGGCCAGTTATTCAACTATTGAATAAATGTCAAACCAGTCCCTGCACCTTTTAATTAATTAATTTAATCTCTAAATTAAATCCAATTAATTCTAGATTAAATCTCAATTAATTATTATGGTTTCTAATTAATATATTAACACTTAAATATATTAATAAACCATATATATATTTTCTATTGATTTATTATACAATTAATAAATCAACTATTCTCTCTACTGAACTATATATATATCCTCCATCTATGAGGGCAACCCAAATGGAATTTGCTTTTATTCATAAGATAAATACAATTATAAGTCATGGCTTAGACACCTAATCCAACAGTCTCCCACTTGGATAAGTCTATGACTTTAATTGTCTGAACTCGGACCCAGTCAGTTCTGTCCAATGATAAGTGATCTGATGATCCTCCGTCCAACAGGATATTTTCAGACTCAAGACATGGACTAACATCAATCTTGGTCTAACACTCTGTTTCTCAATTTCTGATTTGCATATGACTTTAGAGACTACTAATTGAACACATCAATTAAGTCCCGGTTGGCCAACACTTTCAGTCAACTTCTAAATCATCGAGAGGCCTACAGATATCTGTTTCCCATCGGGTCATGGGACGGATAAGTTTCGACTCATATGTCCATAACTTTTGCGGGTCCAAATACATATAACAATGCGTTTTATAGCACCGAGTTACTTGCACGATTTCGTATTGTCAATAAGCACTTGTATCGCAAATAACAGATCATATCTCTCCACTTAAAGATCACCGAATATTATCGTCTTAACATTGCTCGTGATATAATCCATGAAGCAATCTGTTAAGCGCGGGTTTAATCAATACTCAAATATTTATTTTCTAAGTACTCATGAACGTTGCAGCAGTCTTACTGCAATGTCTAACTCTTTAGACAGTCTGCAACCAATTCATGACAGTCTTAAGTTCATACTTACTTCCTAACAGTATGATTGACTGTGGAGTTTTAAATAATCTAATTATTAAGGAAGTTAAACATGCATATATAAAAACACAGAAATAAACAATTGACAAAGGCAGTAACAATACTCATTTATAAATCTCTATTATAAAATCACCGAGTCAATTACATTTATACTGTTACAAGTTTCTAATCTATCTAATTACTAAAACTAATATCATCCTTCAATCCAATGCTCCGAGCATGCTGATTGTGTTTGATCCTATTCAGAGCCTTAGTCAAAGGATCTGCAGGATTGTCCTCGGATGATACTCGCTTAACCAGTAAGTGCCCTTCTTCTACTTGATGTCGAATGTAGTGGTACTTTCTTTCGATATGCCTGGACTTTCCATGGTCTCGCGGTTCCTTTGCCAAGGCGACCGCTCCTTCATTATCGCAGAAAAGTTCCACCGGCTCCTAAATGCTCGAGACAACTCCAAGGTCCCCGATGAAGTTCGTCAGCCAAACCGCTTCCTTAGACGCTTCACTTGCTGCGATGTACTCTGATTCACACGTTGAATCAGCCACCGTTTCCTGCTTGGAACTTTTCCAAGTGACCGCTCCACCGTTCAAAAGAAATACCCAGCCCGACTGGGACCGTCCACTGTCTCTATCTGCCTGGAAACTGGCATCTGTATATCCACTCACTTTTAACTCATCACTGCCACCAAGGACTAATACTATATTCTTTGTCCTTCGCAGATACTTGAGTATGTTCTTGACTGGAATCCAATGTGCTTTTCCAGGATTACCCTGAAATCGACTAACCATGCTCAGTGCATAGGATACGTCGGGACGAGTACATGTCATAGCATACATGATCAACCCTACTGCCGAAGCATAAGGTACTCGACTCATTTCAGCTATTTCCTCATCGGTACTTGGACTTTGAGTCTTACTCAATTTAACACCACTTAGGATTGGTAACTCTCCCCTTTTGGAAATTTCCATGTTAAACCTCTTTAACACCACTTAGGATTGGTAACTCTCCCCTTTTGGAAATTTCCATGTTAAACCTCTTTAACACCTTTTCCAAATATGTACACTGGCTTAAACCTATCAATTTTCTCTTTCTATCTCTAAGTATTCTTATCCCGAGAATATAAGCAGCTTCCCCTAGGTCTTTCATGGCGAAACACTTCCCGAGCCAAGCCTTAACATTCTGCAAGGTCGGAATGTCGTTTCCCATGAGCAGTATGTCATCAACATACAGCACCAGGAAAGTGACTATATTCATGTAACACCCGGCTTTTAAAAAAAAACACCCCTGAAAATTTTTCATTTAAAACATAGGTTTCAGTACTTAAAACCATAACAAAGGGGTATATTTTTAATAAAAACGGGTACAAATGTATCAAGGAGTATACAAATATAATAACCTCCTTATAAGCCGGGCTGCTACTGACAGCATCTACAAGTCCACTTCTTGAGTCACGGACTTTATCCTTACCCTTATCAGAGTTATGCTAACCTGCAAGGACATTTAACAAACGGTATGAGCTACGAAGCTCAGTGAGTAATCATATCTGCAAATAACATGTATAAGAATACATTCATATATAATTTCCTATATATGATAAATCTATTAACCGTTTATCTCTGTCTGGATATCGGACCCAAACTCCTAGCCGTTCTGGCTAACCGTATGTCTCTTAGGATTTGCACATCCTATCGCATAGTCTTACGGGTTGTTATTTGCATACAATTCTGTCCCATATTTCTTAGTCACAATTGACTGCATCGTATTTCATGGCTATTTAAGCCGCACCCTGTGTCATAGCTATATAAACTGCACTAAAACGCTTTCAATATATATATAAGTCATAGCCCGAAGGCCGCACCAGATGGGTTTAATAACCCGATATCATAGCCAAAAAGGCCGCACCATGTTCCTGTAACAAATCATAGCCAAAAGGCCGCACCATGTACCTGTAACAATATCATAGCCGTATAGGCCGCACCAGTTGGATATAACATCCAATATCATAGCCATATAGGCCGCACCAAATATCATAGCCATATAGGCCGCACCAAATATCATAGCCATATAGGCCGCACCAAATATCATTTCATTTTATAATCATTTATGGCTCACGGCTCCGTTCTTGTCATTTCATTGACTCATGGCTTATCCGGTATTGCCTTTACAAGGTTTGACTCACAGCTCCGTTCTTGTCTATCGTAGACTCACGGCTTATCTGGTATTGTCATATTATTTCTGTTATTGACTCACAGCTCCGTTCTTGTCTATCATAGACTCACGGCTTATCTGGTATTGTCTTTTCAATGCGTCTGTAAACTGTCAAGTTTCGTCCCCTGAATCTGTTTCAATCTGCAACAGTTCAATCAACACATATCATATGTGATATCAGTGAGATTACTCACCTGGATGCTAGCTGCATTTGATTCCGGTTGTTTCTTGCTTTTGTGTGCACCACAACCATTTATCCCGTACCTATATATTCATTTATATACTAAATGATAATAGGTTAATAACCATTTCAGTTGACTCTACTACACAAGAGTCCTATACAATACAATTGGGGACCATTTCCAATTATTTTTGAGCAATAACAATCATTATAAAAATTTAATACACTTCCTGAAATACGCGTATTCTACTACAGTACTTTCGGGAGGTCGTATTCATATTCCGATAATTTTCCATGAAGTTTCACAACATATTAGACCTATGTTTAAAATTTCAGGTCAATCGGATAAGCCTAGCATCGAATTCAAATTTGAAAATTGCTCAAATCTTAACAGGGGGTTTCTGCCTCGATGGCGCATCGCGCCCAGGGTAAGGGCGCGTCGCGCCTGCTTCTGCACCCTCGCGTCGCGACCAAAGGCCATATGGTCGCGTCGCGACTGCTGGGAATTCAGGCAGAAAACTCCGATTTTGTGCTAGAAATTTCCATTTTTCTCTTGTTAAGCCCTTATTACTCGACTTAATCACTAGGGGTTTGTTCCAGGACCAAAACCCTTCATTTTCATCAAGTTTTAAACGATGGAATTGGTAATTCCAATCCAATTCCAAAAATTCCCGTTTTTGACATTTTGGTCCAAAAACCGAAATTCTTCAAAATTAATCACTTCTACTGATTATTCTCATCATTAACAACATTTGGAACTCATTAGAACTCATTAGAATCCACTGAATCATATAAACGTGTATTCTAGGGTTCTTGAGCAAAGTTCCAAATTTTCAATAATAGCAATCTACTTTCATATCTTTGAGTTATGTTCTTAATACATAACTTATTTCAACTTAGAAATCATGTAATTATCATGGATTATGACTGGAATTCGAATTTCGGTTCATCCCATGAAAATCATATTCAAGAACTTGACTAAAAAGTCAATTACTTACCTTATTTTACTTGCCAAATCTTCATTCTTCAAACACTTGGCCTAATTTCTGCTTCACTTCTCAAGAATTTGCAGAAATCGCATCACCAAAATCCTTCCCGTAGCTTCTCCAAATGATCAGCCACATAGGAGAGTCAACTCTCCTATTTATACTTCCAGATTTTTCAAATTTAGTCCCTAAGTTCCATTTCTTGAACTTTTGGCACTTTTCTCACATTTTATCACATATAAAATTTCTTTTCTTATACTTTTGCCACAAGCAAACAATATTTTAACATATTTGGTCCTTCCCATGGTCAAATGACCAAATTACCCTTTTATGGTAAAATGACCAATTTACCATTTTTCTAGTATTAACTTTCTAATACTTAGAACACCATATTAAATCATAAATACACTATGATTAACATGTTAATACTTAACAAAAGTATCGTGGTGTTACAATTCCCACTAGCCTTGACATATACACAGGACTCATCTTCACTCCTAGAGAAGCCAAACTCTTTGACTTTCTCATGGAAGCAAAGATTACAACTGCGAGATGCTTGCTTCAACCCGTAGATTGATCTTTCAAGCTTACATACTTTATCAGGGTGTTTTGTGTCTACAAAACCTTCTGGCTGACTCATGTAAACATCTTCAGTCAGTTTCCCGTTAAGAAAGCGGTTTTGACATCCATCTGCCAGATTTCATAATCATGAAACGCAGCTATGGCAAGCATTATCCTGATTGACTTAATCTTGGCTACTGGTGAGAAGGTTTCATCATAGTCAACCCCCGGGGTTTGAGTGAATCCCTTCGCAACCAGCCGAGCTTTATAAGTATGCACTTTTCCGTCCATGTCGGTCTTCTTTTTAAAGATCCACTTGCATCCGACTGTCTTTCGACCCGGTACATTATCAACCAAGTTCTAAACTTGATTGTCATACATGGACTTTATCTCGCTGTCCATTGCCTCTTTCCATTTTGCAGACTCGGGGCCTGTCACTGCTTCGCGGTAGTTAGCTAGCTCATCCAAATTAGTCAGTGCACGATCACTGACTAACGTGTCACCGTCCGAAGTAATATGGAAACCATAGAACTCGGGCAGCATGCTAACTCTACCTGAACGCCTAAGGGGCAACGAAATGTCGGTGGGTCCAACAGGAACTTCTTCCTCATGTTGGTTGCTAGTTTCTTCCAAGATTGTTTCATCGGGCGTCTCCTGAATTTCTTCGAGATCGATCGTACTCCCACTGTCCTCTTTGGATATGAGTTCTCTCTCTCGAAAGAACCCTCGTCTCGCTACAAAGACCACGTCCTCGCTCGGTCTGTAGAACAAGTATCCAAAAGACTGTTTCGGGTATCCGATGAAGTAACACCTCTCACTTCTTTTTGAAAGCTTATCTGAAGTGTCTCGTCTCACGAATGCTTCACAGCCCCAGACTTTGATGTGTGCCAATGAGGGAACTTTCCCCATCCACATCTCGTGCGGTGTTTTCGCAACCTTCTTAGTTGGGATAAGATTTAGGATATGGGCGGCAGTCTCTAAGGCATACCCCCAGAAATGGATCGGAAGTGAGGCTCGACTCATCATGGAACGAACCATGTCCAACAAGGTTCGGTTTCATCTCTCTGCAACACCATTCAGCTGAGGTGTTCTTGGAGGCGACAACTGTGAAACAATTCCACATTCCTTGAGGTAATCGAGAAACTCGATACTAAGATACTCACCGCCTCTGTCGGATCTAAGCATCTTTATCTTTCTGCCCAATTGATTTTCCGCTTCATTATTAAACTCTTTGAACTTTTCAAAGGTGTCCGACTTATTCTTGATTAAGTAGACATATCCATATCTACTAAAATCATCGATAAAGGTCACATAGAACCGCGTGCCATCTTTAGTGGTTGTTCTGAAGGGACCACACACATCTGTGTGTATGATATCCAACAAACATTCACCTCTTTCAAAGGAACCTTTGAATGGTGATTTTGTCATCTTGCCAAGTAAGCAAGATTCACATATATCATCCGACCCGAGGTCGAATGATTCCAGCACTCTATCATTTTGGAGTTGGGCGATGCGTTTCTTGTTTATATGGCCAAGGCGACAATGCCACAGACATGCCTTTTCTACACCGCTTGAAGCATCAATAGTTAAAACATTTTTACCATAATTGTCAACACATATAATAGATTCATACACTCCATCACAAGGCATAGCATTAAATATAAAAACATCATTTTTGAAAACCGAAATTGAACCATTCAATTTATTAAACTCATAGTAAAAACCTTGTCTGAAGAATGCATGAAATGAAATTATGTTGTTTGCCATATCAGGCGCATAGCAACAATTATTTAAATCTAATCTAACTCTACTACTCAAGCATCAGTCCATAAACACCGATCTTGGTAACATGTGACGTTCGCCTATTGCCCATGACCAGGTTCAGTCTGCCATGCTCCAGTTCCCTACTTTCCTCTAGGCCCTGCAAATCAGAACAGATGTGAAAACCACATCCTGTATCAAGGACCCATGAACGGGAAAAAGATGAGTTATTAGATATAGAATACGTACCTGCCTGTGACGGTTTCACTTTACCGTCCTTGACGTCCTGCAGATACGTTGGGCAGCTCCTCTTCCAATGACCCTTCTGCTTGCAGTAAAAGCAGTCGGCCTCTTTGTGGTTCCGAACATGTGGAATTCCGGAAGACTTACCTTTCGTGGCACCGCTAGATGACCCGACATGAGTCTTTTCCCTCCAGTTCTGCTTAGGAGGGTCTTTCCGTTTCTTTCCCTTTCCGGAGCCAATAGACAGGACAGGCGGGTTGATAGGGAGCACAGCCTTTCCCTTCATCCCGTCCTCAGCCGTACGAAGCATGCGGTGTAACTCAGCTAGATTTGCCTGGTTGTTGTTCAAATGATACGCCAGCGTGAACTGGTCATAAGAACTGGGCAAAGAGTTTAGCACTATGTCAACTGCTAAATCCTCATGAACCGGCATTTCCAGCTTTCTAAGCCTTTCTACGTAACCATGCATCCTCTGCACATGTGCACAGATGGACTCGCCCTCCTTAGGCTTGCTGTTAATGAAAGCTTTTACAACCTCACGCCTTTCGATGCGCTCTTGCTTGCGGAACCTTTCCGCGAGCTCTTTGTGCATCTCGTAAGGCCAATAGTCCTCATAGATACGCTGCAGTTCAGGGTTCATAGTAGCGATCATGATGCAAGCTACTTTGGTTGCATCATCAGAGTGTTTAGTGTACGCAGCGATTTCCTCGGGAGTAGCGGTTTCAGTGTCCACTTCAACAAGCTCGGTTTCCAGAACATACTCTTTGTGTTCAAACCTTAGAGCCATTTTGATGTTGCGGATCCAGTCATTATAGTTAGTGCCGTCCAACGTCACCTTTGAGCATAATGACAGAATCGAGGTGACACTACCGGGATTTGAGTGGGGAACGGATTGGTTAGAAGACATCTGAATAAGAAGAAGGTAAGTTTTAATTAGATAGAATAATAATAATAATCCTTATATTCACCCAAGAATAAATATAAGGCTAGGATCCTACAATAACAATCTACAATACCGAAAAAGGGATGCCATAATCAATATTGTAAATTTTATAAGGTAGGCGAATGACGATTCAGCCAATTCCACCGCGGAAACATAATCATATTATAATGGAATTCCTAGTTTCTTTGAGATTAACCGAACTGTTCGATAGCATGTTTTAATATCGGGAATGCCCCGCTGTTTGTGACTGGGATACAGAGGATCACAAACCGGGTGTGAATAACCATGCAAATTGCTTGGTACTCTTGAAGTCAATTGTCATCTCTAATTAACGTGCCGGTAAACCACACACGCTCCGTTAATAATGACAAAATCAAGAAACCCATCGCGACACATTGCGGACCCTAGTTGGCGTGCCGGTAAACCACACACGCTCCACCAACGTTCCACAAGGCGCAATGTGCAGTTTCATGGATTAGCACCAATTCATATTTTTAACTTAAAGTAACTAGATTGGGATTTGTTTTAGGGTTCTAGTACTTTCAATTATAGCATTATACTTTTAAGAGGCTTAGCGGTTCTATCATACCCGTTCGGCTAACGACACTCGACTGACCAGGAGAGCGGTGGGTAAGAGTAGATACCCATTAGACTAACATTTTATAGTCAGTCGCCTTATACCCTCTTTATAGGACAGTTTTGTGAATGAGGCTTACTAGCGATAGACTAACCAATTTTCTTATATATATTAAATTAACTTTTAATCATAAATATATATAAGATATATTTTAATCTCAATAAAATATTTTAGAATTAATTTTATCTTAATTTTCGCAAATTATTACTAATTTTTTGAAAATTTTAATTAATTCTTTAAACTGATTTAATTGGTCTTTTAATTAATCAATTAATTAAACTAATTAAATCTAGGTTACAGATTACCAAATTAATCAAATTAATTAATCTGTAATGGCCCTATGATTCTCGAAAATTACAAGCCAAAACAAAAGAGTTCAAATTATTTTAATTGATCTTGTTACCAAAAATAATAACACATAATTAAGGCAAGTAAATCAAGCAATCAAGGGGGGACCAAGGGGGGGTGGCGGCTAGGGTTAGGAAAACCTAGCCTTGGAATCTTCCCAGGGGTTAATTCTCGCAAAAAACCCTAAGGCACAAACTGTTCAAATCAAATCACAAGAAAACAAGCTCGCTCTGATACCACTGAAGGGTTTCTATGCTAACAATGAACACAAAATTCCTATGGTTCACATGCAACCCTAATATTGATCTATGTTTTCTTCTATGAAGATTAGAACTAAAAACCTAAAGGATACAATTCAATTCTGAAGATGAATTAGGAAAACCAACCTTTGATCTTATGATCCTTCAAGCAGCAGCAAAAGTATCCTGCCTCAAATGCAAGTCACACCCAAGTGATGGAAGAATCAGTCCAGTAGAGTAACACAGAGAGAGAGATGGCGTGAATGAATGAGGTGCCAGGGGGTTCCTTTTATAGCCTCCTAGGGTTACACCTGAAACCCTAAGGAGCCTCCAACTGGACAAGGCTTTTGACCACTTGGACCAGGCTTACCAAAACCCTAATTAGGGTTTCGCCAAACCCTGGAGGAGCCTCCAGGGTGGCGCCATTTTGGTCCCTGGTTTTACCTGGCCAGTTATTCAACTATTGAATAAATGTCAAACCAGTCCCTGTACCTTTTAATTAATTAATTTAATCTCTAAATTAAATCCAATTAATTCTAGATTAAATCTTAATTAATTATTATGGTTTCTAATTAATATATTAACACTTAAATATATTAATAAACCATATATATATATATATATATATATATATATATATATATATATATATATATATATATATATATATATATATATATATATATATATATATATATTCTATTGATTTATTATACAATTAATAAATCAACTATTCTCTCTACTGAACTATATATCTATCCTCCATCTATGAGGGCAACCCAAATGGACTTTGCTTTTATTCATAAGATAAATACAGTTATAATTCATGGCTTAGACACCTAATCCAACAATGTTAAGATTTAGGTTTTAGTATTTAGATATTAGGAACGGAAAGCAACAATTATAGAACATAACTTTGATATATACGATATGATTTATAAGTTATTAATTGTTATGTTCCATTTTAGCATGTTTAATCCATGAATAATTTAGCAATTATTCTAAATGTCAATAGTCGGTCATAATTATGGGAACAATTATGAAGTAAGACTAATATGTATAAGATTGGATGATTTTATAGGGGTTGAAAATGAAAGGTTTTCTGCAACTGTGAACTAAAATTCCTAAGTTCACATGCAACCTATATAGATCTAAGTTTTCTTCTAGTTAAACATATAACAAATCCTAAAAGGCCCAGAAAATATAAACTAAAAGAAGAGATTAAGAAAAACCAACCTTTAGTGAATCTTGGAAGCAAAGCAACAAAAATCTCTTGCCTCAAATGCAGTCACACCCTAGCTGGCAGTCTTGGCCGAAAATTCTTAGGGAGAGAGAGTCAAAAAATCGCAGGTTTAGGGTTTGTGAACCTCCCTATTTATAGGCTCCATGTGGTTATCAGATAAACACTACAGATAAACCTTTTTGAATTCGAATTAAGATAAAACCTTTATTTTAATCATTCAAACCATATTTATCTGTAAATATATATATTTCGAATATATATATATATATATATATATATATATATATATATATATATATATATATATATATATATATATATATATATATATATATATATATATATATATATATATATTTTCGGCCAACACCACACTCACTTAAAACTGTCACTTACTCAACTATTGAATAATTACAATTTTAGTCCCTGCACATTTAATTAATTAATTTAACTGCCAAATTAATTTCAATTAATTCCAGAAAAATTTCTAATTAATTATTATAGTTTCTAATTAATATATTATCACTTAAATATATTAATAAACTATTTATTTAATTTCTATTGATTTATTAATCACATAATAAATCAATCTTTCTCTCTACCAGACTTTCTACCAATCCTCCAACTATGAGGGCAACCCAAATGGACTATGCTACTATTAATTAGATAAATACTAATTATTAGTCATGGCTTAAACACCTAATCCAATAGTCTCCCACTTGGATAAGTCTATGACTAAAATTACCAATTAATTTAGCAACTGTAGCTTCCTAGAAACCGCTGCTGAACTCTGACCTAGTCAGTTTTGTCCAAAGATAAGTGATCAGATGATCCTCCGTCCAACAAGATATTTTCAGACTTAAGACATGGATTAAGATCAATCCTGGTCTGATTCTCTGTTTCCCGATTTCTGATTTGTATATGACTTTAAGACTACAAATTGAACATATCAATTTAGTCCTGGTTACGTCTCTCGACAACACCGTTCAACTGTGGTGTCCGAGGAGGCGATAACTGTGAAACTATTCCACATTCCTTCAGATAGTCTAGGAACTCGATACTAAGATACTTTCCGCCTCTGTCGGACCTGAGCATCTTTATCTTCCTGCCCAATTGATTCTCAACTTCATTTTTGAACTCTTTGAACTTTTCAAAGGTGTCTGACTTGTGTTTGATTAAGTAGATATACCCGTATCTACTAAAATCGTCAGTGAATGTCACGTAGAACCGTGTGCCGTCTTTTGTGGTAGATCTGAAGGGACCACACACATCTGTGTGTATGATGTCCAAAAGACCTTCACCTCTTTCAAAGGAACCCTTGAAAGGTGATTTTGTCATCTTGCCCAAAAGACAAGATTCGCATACATCATCCGATTTGAGGTCGAATGATTCCAACACTCCATCCTTTTGGAGTTGGGCGATGCGTTTCTTGTTAATGTGCCCAAGACGACAGTGCCACAAGCACGCCTTTTCTACACCACTAGAAGAATCAATAAAGTTTACACTATGACCTAAATTGTCTACACATTGCACAGTTTCATACACACCATCACAAGGTAAAGCAGTAAATACAGAAATGCCATTTTGAAAAACAGAAATAGAACCATTACTATTATCAACCGAAAACTGTAAACCTTGTTTAAACAGTGCATGAAATGAAATAATATTCCTTGCCATTTCTGGCGAATAGCAACAATTTAAAAGTTTTAAACAAACACCACTACTGAGAACTAAACTATAAGTCCCGATCTTGGTCACAGGTGACGATCTCCTATTCCCCACGATCAGGTTGAGTTTACCATGCTCCACCTCCCTGCTTTCCCTTAGGCCCTGCAAATCAGAACAAATGTGAAAACCACATCCTGTATCAAGGACCCAAGAACTGGATGATGGTGAGTTTTTAAAGATAGTGTAAATACCTGCTGAAGACGGATTGACTTTGCCATCCTTCAAATCTTGCAGGTATGTAGGGCAGCTTCTCTTCCAATGGCACCGCGCTTTGCAATAGAAGCATTCATCTTCCTTGGGGTTGGCATTGTGAGGAATGCCAGAAGTCTTAGGTTTTGTCCCACTGCCGGATGACCCAACATGGACCTTTTCCCTCCAATTCTGCTTAGGAGGGCCCTTTCTCTTCTTCCCCTTTCCACCAGAAATAGCCAGGACGACTTCATTAGCTGCGAGTACACTCTTACCCTTCATTCCGTCCTCAGCGGTGCGGAGCATGCGATGCAGTTCGGCCAGAGTGGCCTGAGAATTGTTCAGATGATACACCAGCGTGAACTGGTCATATGAACTAGGCAGAGAATTTAGCACTATGTCTACTGCTAAATCCTCTTGAACTGGCATCTCAAGCTTCCTAAGCCTTTCCACATATCCTTGCATCCTCTGCACGTGGTTACAGATAGACTCTCCATCATTTGGCTTCGCATTGGTGAAAGCTTTGACTACTTCGCGCCTCTCTATGCGCTCCTGCTTGTGGAACTTTTCTGCCAGCTCTTTGTGCATTTCATAGGGCCAGTAGTCTTCATATATTCTTTGCAATTCCGGGTTCATTGTAGCTATCATGATGCAAGCCACTTTGGTTGCATCATCAGAATGTTTTGAGTATTGAGCGATTTCTTCGAGAGTAGCATTATCAGGATCAATTTCAACCAGCTCGGTTTCCAGAACATACTCTTTATGTTCAAACCTTAGAGCCATCTTGATGTTACGGATCCAGTCATTATAGTTGGTACCGTCCAACGTAACTTTGGAGCATAATGACAGGATAGAGGTAACATTGGAGTTTGATTGGGGGCGGTTTGATCAGCAGAAGACATCTATAAAAGAAGATAGTTTTAATTAGATATTAATAATAATCCTTATAATAACCCAATAATAATTATAAGGCTAAGATCCTACAATAACAATTTACAATCTCGAAGAGGGATGCCGTAATCAATATTGTAAATTTTATAAGGTAGGCGAATGACGATTCAGCCAATTCCACCGCGGAAAGATAATCATATTAAAATGGAATTCCTAGATTCTTTGAGATTTATTGAACTGTTCAATAGCATGTTTTAATCTCGGATGTGCCCACTGTTTGTGACTGGGATACCGAGGATCACAAACCGGGTGTGAATAACCATACAAATTAGCTTGGTACTCTCGGGGTCAGTTGCCATCTCTAATTGATATGCCGGTAAACCACACACGCTCCATCAACAATGACAACACCCAAGAAACCCATTGCAGCTCTTTATGAACCCCAATTGGCGTGCCGGTAAACCACACACGCTCCACCAATGTTTCATAAAGTGCAATGTGCAATTTCATGGGTTAGCACCAATTCAAATTTTTCTTAAAGTAACTAGATTGGGATTTTATTAAGTGTTCTAGTACTTTGAATCATTATACTTTTAGTGATTATTAGGCGGTCCTATCAAACCTGTTCGGCTAACGACCCTCCACTGATCAGGCGAGCGGTGGGCGAGAGTGTTCACCCATTAGACCGCCATTTTATAGCAGTCTCCTTATACCCACTTTATAGACCAGCTTCGTGAATGAGGCCTACTAATGATTTGACTAACCATTTAATCTCATACATATAAAAAATAACTTCCTAGTTATAATATATATAAGATGTAATTTTTTAAACCTTTAAAAAATTGTTTCTGGTTTATCTTTTAATTTATTGTCAATTTAAGCTATTAAATTTAAAATTAAATTAAACCATTTAAAAGCCGATTTAATTATCTTTTAATTAACCAATTAATTAAATTAATTAAATTTGATATTTTAAACCTTTTAAAATATTTCTAGATTTTATCTATTAATTTTCGGAATTTAAAACAATTAAATCGAAATTAATTAAATCCTTTTAATTATCCTTTAATTAAACAATTAATTAAATTAATTATTTTTGCAGATAGGTGTCTCAAAATAATCAAATTAATTTAAACCTATCCTTATCCCCAAATTTTCGATTTTTAGGATAAGAGGTTTAAGGTTTTATCTATTTAAACAATTAAAGTTACCAAAAATAGAAAGCCTTCTAAACCCTACCTAAAATCACGCAAAGCAGGAGGGGAGGGGCTAGGGTTTTCGAAACCCTAACCCTAATTTTCGAAAAGGCCTCATTAGGGTTTAGAAACAACAAAACCCTAATTTACAGCATACAGTTATAGCAATTTAACAAGAAAACACACCAAATAGCTCTGATACCACTGAAAGGTTTTCTGCAACTATGAACTAAAATTCCTAAGTTCACATGCAACCTATATAGATCTAAGTTTTCTTCTAGTTAAACATATAACAAATCCTAAAAGGCCCAGAAAATATAAACTAAAAGAAGAGATTAAGAAAAACCAACCTTTAGTGAATTTTGGAAGCAAAGCAACATAATCTCTTGCCTCAAATGCAGTCACACCCTAGCTGGCAGTCTTGGCCAAAAATTCTTAGGGAGAGAGAGTCAAAAAATCGCGCAGGTTTAGGGTTTGTGAGCCTCCCTATTTATAGGCTCCATGTGGTTATCAGATAAACGTTACAGATAAACCTTTTTGAATTCGAATTAAGATAAAACATTTATTTTAATCATTCAAACCATATTTATCTGTAAATATATATATTTCAAAAATATATATATCTATGTATATATATATATATATATATATATATATATATATATATATATATATATATATATATATATATATATATATATATATATATCTACATATATATATATATATATATATATATATATATATATATATATATATATATATATATATATATATATATATATATATATATATATATATATATATATATATATATATACATATATATATATACATATATATATATATATATATATATATATATATATATATATATATATATATATATATATATATATATATATATATATATATATATATATATATATATATATATATATATATATATATATATATATATATATATATATTTATATATTTCGGCCAACACCATACTCACTTAAAACTGTCACTTACTCAACTATTGAATAATTACAGTTTTAGTCCCTGCACCTTTAATTAATTAATTTAACTGCCAAATTAATTTCAATGAATTCCAGAAAAATTTCTAATTAATTATTATAGTTTCTAATTAATATATTATCACTTAAATATATTAATAAACTATTTATTTAATTTCTATTTATTTATTAATCACATAATAAATCAATCTTTCTCTCTACCAGACTTTCTACCAATACTCCAACTATGAGGGCAACCCAAATGGACTATGCTACTATTAATTAGATAAATACTAATTATTAGTCATGGCTTAGATACCTAATCCAACAGAAAATGGCAAAGAGTTGCAAACCAAGTTCATAGGCACTTATAGGGAATAAGTATTTGACATGACCCGCTTCAAGTTCACTTCATGGATCCTAGTCATAAATGAAATTTGAATAAAGGCTTTATCTTGGTATCCTTAGACCTAAGATGCATATTAGGGACTCAAGTGTAGGGATTACTAAGTTTTGATATTGTTTAACATTGTTCTGAAACATGATAGTTATAATGGCCATGTTAGGTATACTACGAACTCCACAAGATATGTATGTAGTCAAGATGAGATTTGTTACTCTTCAATGTTAAGGGATAGATGTCTGACGTACGTGAACAAAATTTGAATACCAAATGAGAATGAATTGGATCTATGTTTCATAATTCAACATGATGTCTATAACAAAGGGATAACTGATAATCAATCATTAGATACATCAATTTGTAGCCTTGAGCTTTGGGAATGGGATGTTGACGAATGGTCTTTGCAAATTATATATTTGTTGGGGGTCAGTGAAATGTTTCCAGACGTTCACCACTGATGGTATCAAATTATATTGAGTCTTGCGCAAGTGGGAGATTGTTGGACCTATATGCCCAAGAGTCAATATAAAATGACATTACCAATAACGTATAATCCGTTAGGGTCACACCATAAATCAAGAAAACACCACTTGGATATTTCATGAATTAGATTCATTGAAATATTCATAAACATTGTATTGTTATTTTAGGGAAAATAATAAAGTTACAAATTCATATGGTATGAATTTGATTAGATAAAATAAATCATTTATGGGTAAATGAATTGGAAGGATGATAATACATGTATTTATATAAATATGTGTGATATTTATATAAATATATTTATTTATTTACTTAGAATAAATAAATATGTATTGATATATATATATATATATATATATATATATAAATATATATATATATATATATATATATATATATGTGTGTGTGTGTGTGTGTATGGGAAGAGATGTGTGTATGACATGACACATGATAGAGTGTGAAGGTGGAAAAAAACCCTTGACATGTTTTACACCACACACATACACACACCATCATCATCTTCATATCTACAACACCACCATGCATTGAGCACTCTTCCCAATGCATGTCTAAGGCTTGGCATAAGATGCAACTATAAAAGGGAAGCCTTGGTACGTGTTTGTAGACTTTTAGAGAGTTTACGTATTGAACTCTCTTGACTTCTCTCTCTCTCTCTAATCTCTCTCCATAGAAAAGCTCTTGGTGATTTGATTTTTTAGATAGAGAAAACACATGCATGTTCCTTTTGGTTCAAAACGTTGTTTTGAATCCAAGTTTAAAAGACATACATATGTATATCAAGGGGAACTAACATTTATGGTGTTGCATTCATTCTTGTGGGTGTGCACACTAGTGAGGAAGGCGAATTTGGCTTCTCAATATCATCATCTTCTTCATCCAAATCCGAGTTTGGGTCTACAATGGTTGTATTCTAACCTCCTCTTAATATGCTTTGAATGCATGTGTCTTAGATCCTGCTTGGGGAAACTTTGTTTTCGGTTTTGTTATCCATCATCTCTTTCAAACCACGCTTTCGCTTAATAAATCCTTGTTTTAGTAAAACTTTTTTTCACAACCATGGTGAAACAAACCCCAACAAGTGGTATCAGAGCCATCTTCTACTTAGATTTTAAGTTTTTTAGATGAATTTTTGCATTTGGAACCATGGATGATTTTGATGTTGTATGAGAACTTTATGCATGAGTTCTTTAGCAACATGCATGCTATTATTTGATGATTTTATGTTACCACTTTTACATGCATTGGTGACATAAGTGTTTCTTTAAAAAAAACAATAGTTTTTTTGCGTGGCGTGACCTTCTGACATGCAATCATCGCAAGTCCAGAATATAGATTCATTGACTAATTTTACCATTTAGATCTCGATGGATTAAATGGGGACCCAACTTCCGGATCCGGATAGTCACTAGTGGGTCTGTAAGGCTGACTACTAGCATCCGAACTGACAAATAATGACTAAGATACACATGTGTCTGCAAGATCACCAAGGACAACATCTTCCGTTTACAAATAATAAACCCTTAAGGCCCTTCGGTGTGGTGAAGGGGAAATGTGCAGAGAAGCCAGGGGATTCACAGGGAACACCCCCCTGGCGGGTAACCTCGCATGGGCAAATTTCGTCGCACGAGGAGAATGTTAGGAAATGGCTATATAACCGTTAGGTTTTAAAAAAATTTACTAAATTATTTTAACTATAAATATATACATACAACACAAATTTACACCAAAAAAATTTTATACCACAATCACTCTCAATTTTTATCCTACAAAAATTGTCAAAATATCATCATCCAAAAAATCATCCCAAAAAATATCAGAGGCTACGAAAAACATATTCCCGGGCACCGAATCGTCGCCACAACCCTATATCCTGCAAATTGAATGTCCCATTTTTTTTGCCCCCACAATTCCATTATCCAACGATGCCATCTACGCTTTACCCACAATCCCCATTTAACCCGTTTTGGTACACCTAAGACCGCTTTCACCGAACTATAACTCGAGTCCATTGCCGAATTTGATTCCGATTCAAGTACCGAGGTTGTGCCCGAGACACAAGTTGAATCCGACTTTGATGATGCCCCACTCCAACCTAAAAATTCTAAAAAACAGGGGAAGAAAACCGGTCTCACGACTCCTTTACCTTGGACCCAAAAGAAGAAGTCACTTTAGTAGGGTCGTGGGTTGATGTTTCGGAGAATGTCAAGGCCGAAAACGCCCAATCTAAATATCATTTTTGGGAAGCTATTAGAACTTTGTTTCATAAATATTTGGGGCATGAACCGTATCGATCGAAGGATACAATAACAACAAAATTCCGAGACGTAGACAAAACGGCGAGAAATTCAGCGGGTTTTACAAAAATTTCAAAGATCAACAGGAAAGCAGTGAAAGCAACGAAGACATAATCCAAAAAGCACTTATAGTGTATCATTCGGAGAATAAAGGAAAACCGTTTGAATTTATGGGGTTTTAGGAAGTTGTTCTAGCGTATCTGAGATGGAAGGGGGTCCCGGAAGCGACAGATGGATCAAAACGATACAAAATATTGTAGATTATTACACGACGTCTTCCGATACAGATGTCGGTTTCGACCTCAATCAAGAAACGGACGAGTTTGAAAGGCCCATGAGACGCGATCGAGCAAAAGCGAAAGGAAAATTGACGTCTTCAAGCTCGGTTAATGATGAGCACACATATGAAATGAACAAAAAATTTGATAAAATTTATTCGACGATTTCTTCTCATGTGAAATTCCAAGAAGAACGGGCACTGAAGAAGGAGAAAGTTCGAGAGTACAAACAACGGACGATTGACATCTTCTGATGCAACCAGCGAGTCATCTCTCCGGAGGGGCTCTCGAGATGATCTTGAAGCTCAAAGAATATATTATCAAAAATATGAATTTTAGTGTTTTAGTTTTTTTTTTAATTTTAGTTTTAAGTTACTTTATTTTTATTTTAATTATTAAGTTATTTGTATGTTTTTTAATTTTTAAAGTTATTAGTATTAATGAAAATTTAAATTTAAATTAATTTTGTTTTTTAAATTAATTATTTTATTAATTTAAAAGTTATGGGAAGTGAGAGGTATGGGTGACCATTTACAGATGTGAGGGATGAGTAAAGGGTGTTAGCTGGATGCTGATCCGACAGATAAAAAATGAGAGTGAGTGAGAGTCCACACTTCTTAGCCTAACAAATCTTAGATGATGACATTTAGAGAGGATATCTAATGTACAAAGAATCATCACGATCACGATGTCTCAAAACACTCCACCTACAAATACACATGAGAATAATGACAACGCCAAGACAACTTGTAATACCGTAATTTTAAATTTTTGGTAGGGTTGTATTAATTATAATAAAAACGAGATTAGATGAGTTATAATACGAGTTAGGATGGATGGAAACCCAATCATGGAGGAGTTAGACTTTAAAAAAGGTGTTAGCAACAATTTTGGGTCAACCCGTGTAACACCACGTTAGTTTCGGTACGTAAATTCACTTTAATCGTATTTTGAATTCGATATGAAATTTTATTATAAAAGTTAGATGGTTTTAATGCATCTAAGATAGAGGGTTTGTGTGAAAAACGCTTGAAAAGAGATAAACTGAGTCGCGTGGTTTGAAATGAGTTGAGTTAAAAGATGAAATCGACACTTAAAAATCATTTTGGAAGAACCCGGGTCGTGTTGCCTACCCGGGTCGTGTTTTGGGTTGCAAAAATGGAGTTAAGTTGTAACTATTTTAAACCCAGATCGGGTTATCGAGCCCGGGTCGAGTTGGACATTAAACCCGGACCGGGTTTTGGTAAACCGGGTCGGGTTGACAGACGGAAGAAAACAGCAGCAGCAAATGGAAACCGGGTCGGGTCAACCAGCACGGGTCGTGCTGTGCAGGGACCAGGACCGGGTTTTGGAACCCGGGTCGGGTTTTGTGCCGACCCCACTCATTTAAAATCGCGATTTTACCTCATTTGATCATTCTCTCTCGATCAAAAACGCACATAAAAACCTAGAAACGTTCCCTCTTTGTTCTTGGACCAAATTGGAAGGCCAAATCGCGTTGGATTGAAGTGATTTTCGATATTTAGCTTGTTGAAGGTAAGGTTTATGATTCTAGCCCTTTTGTATGGATTGATTTGGTTGTTTTGGATGGGTTTCGAGTTGTGGTGAAGAACCACCTATGAATGGTTGGAATTTGAACATATGCACTTGTTTGGATGTGTTAAAATGCTTCTATCTCGAGCTTTAACCGTTGTGACCAAGCTTTAAGCTTGATGGGTTGAAAAATAACATATTCACCTTTTGTTGGTATGAATATGGTTATGTAGGTGCTGGTAATCATGGAAGGATCGTTGTATCTTCTAAAGTGTTAGTTTGGATCGTATAGAACTTCAAATCAGGTGAGTACTCTTATGTACTTGAGTAGAAATCTATCTTGTGGTAAACTAAATTTATATGTTAGGGTGTTATTGTGATAACCAAATTGTGGAGTGAATTGTTATATGTGAATAACAACAACCGAGTTGAGTATACATATTGATCGTATGAACTGAGTAGATGTTAGAGTAGTCACATCAACGAGTTTTAAGTCAAGTTATCTAGCCATGAGGGCTATTGAGCTGAATTGGAGTTTGGAGTGGAATAGTTATTGGAGTGGAATGAGTTTATATGTGTTATTTTACATTTGGTATGTATAATGAGATGTTTTGCAGGTTAATAATTTGTATATATAATGAGATGCGTTACAGGTTAGTAATTACCTATCGACTCTTTTAATTGTACTGTCTTGTGGTTGAGTTGTTTATTGCAGAAAGAGATAAGTTATATGAGTTTAGTAAATTGTTAAAAAGGAGTATATGTGAAATGGAAATTGATTTTACGAGTATTACTGACTATGATACTTATGATAGAATTGATGTTGCTAACATTTAGCCAGAGTTTATAAAGCTAATATGTTAGTAGGTTCCTAATTAAGAGAAGATGGATCTTGCTAATGAGAATAGCAAGAGAGGAAGTTGAGGATGTTTAGTGAAAAAGACTCGTGAAATATAAATGAGATTACTCACTAAGCTTTATAAGCTTACACTTGAGTTGTATATTGTTTTGCAGGTATCTGTAGCTGTGATAGGGGAAGGCATGTGATAAAGAGAGATGGACAAGTTTAGAGCCTGTCCTTTAGTTGAATTAGATTATTTGTAATGCCTGGTAAATTTGTAAGGACATTTTAACTAAATATTCATGCTGATAACTTCTTGATCCTTAGTTTGAGTACAAGTATGCCTATTTGGATGTATAATTGTTGTAAATTTTTAGGTGTACTTTGTATGAGAAACTGGGTGTTACAAGTTGGTATCAGAGCATGGTTTAAGTGAACTAGGTCTTTGAGTATAGAGTCCTAGACCTGAACTAAGAAGAGAGATCCCCTATCACATGCTTGCAAAAGATACTGTTGGAGATGTTAGAGTATGTGTTGAGTATAACTCTTTTATTATATTTATTATATTATTTGTAATATTCTGTGTGTGAATACATGTATCGAGTTAGATGAAGGATGAGTTGAGAAATTGGTCACAGTCAGTTGGACCTACAGTGGATGATGAGACGAGATTTTGGCTGATATGAGATATCAGTTAACGAGGAGATAAGAATTTCAGTTGATAATGAGATGTCAACTTAATATGAGATGAGATACTAATTGAGATGAGATCCCAGCTGATGGAGAGATTCCAGATGAGGATGAAACGAGTTTTTGATTGATGGTGAGATTCCAGTTGAAAATGAAATGAGATTTCGATTGATGTGAAATTCCAACTGGTAATGAGAAAGAGTATGAGCATAAACCGAGCATGAACAAAGAGTTAAGGTATGTGAATGTAGTTGATTACACTCAAGAGTTGAGAGCTGGAGTACGCAAGTTTCAGTTAACGAGGAGACAAGATTTTGTTGTTGTGAGGTATGTAAGTAAATTACTTAAAATGTTAGACGTAACGAGTTTATGTGTTTAAATTGTTGATAATACATGTGTTAGAGAATTGTTATTATAAAGTGTAATAACCGATATTGAGATGAGAATCTCGTGTCCACTTGAGGTATGATTTACATCATAACGAATGTTTTGTAATTATATATAATTGAGAATATACATGATGAAAATATATATATATATATATATATATATATATATATATATATATATATATATATATATATATATATATATATATATATATATATTGCTTGTTGATTCACAGATGTGATGAGATTTCTATGCACAAGTACTTTTGTGGTTGAGACCACATATTCTGTGGGGCCACATGACTAGTACTTATGACTGATCACAATGAATGGCTGAGATAGCCAAAAGAGTATGAGTTGAGAAAGACGATGAGTGCGTAACTGATTGCGCACCATAGCTGATTATGAGTTGATATGTTGAGTGTTAAATTCTACGAATTGGAGTTGTCACATAATGAGATATTTGTGACAGAGATGTTAGAGGACATTCGAGTAACCACATAAAGAGTACTTTGTGGTATAATTGAGAGAACCTAGAATGGTTCATATAGGCCTTATTGGCCTAGAGATTGAGTTAATTACCGAGTAAATGTGGTTGAGACCACATATGCTGTGGGACCACATATTGAGTAAAGTGGTTGAGACCACATATTTTGTGGGCCACATAATGAGTAATTGTGATTGAGACCACATGTTATGTGGGGTTACATATTGAGTAATTAAGGTTGAAACCACATATTTCTGTGGAGCTACATAACGAGTACCTTGTGGTTAGAGCAGTGTGGACCATTGGGACTCAAACGAAAGGAGAAGTGACGGTAAGTCTATATGGCTCGAGGGTGTAGAGGAAACATACCAGAGTGAAGAGGAGATAGAATGAAGTCAAAGAATAGCACGAGGTACCACGATCTGACCAGAGGACGGTATGAGATACCGTGACACAGCGTTGAGTGGTGAGAACAGAGAACGGTACGAGGTACCGTGAGAGAGTGCTGAACATAGAAGTCGACGAACGGTATGAGGTACCGTAAGATTTTATTGAGTAGTAAGTTTGAGGATAGTATGAGATACTATAAGATAGTGTGAGTAACGAGACAGGAGGATGGTACGGGGTACCATAAGTTGAGCTAGAGTGGTACTGCAGTGTTGTGCTTGTGTGTAGAAGGGCATATACTTTATAGTGATGTAGAGTAATGAGAAATGTACTATCCTTGCGTATGGATAGATATGAACGTAGCGGTAAGTTTGTGTGGCTTGAAACCTTGTGGGTTGAAAAGGGGATGAATCAGAGACTGAGTAACAATATGGGGGTACTGTGAGATGATATAGTGAGTAATACTGTTGAGAAGTGAGGCTGTGAGTAAGTATGTTTAGTTTGTAGTCGTGTGGAGAATGTGTGAGATTTCTTACATGTTGAATGAGATAGAGTTTTATAAATACATAATGAGAAGATATTAGTTAAAAAGAGGAGGAAAGTAATTGTGGTTGTGATTGATAGGATTCGTTCCTTAGCAATCAAACCAATTACAACCAATGAAATAAATGCGTGGGTGTGAAGATGACAAAACTATTTATTCGTATGAGGCGATAGATAATAGATTTTGTTATAATAATCTTGAATTATTTCTTGAGATTAATGAGATAGCCGGGTGATGAGATATGACCTCACCGTAGAGATTACGGTGTTAGATGTTATTATTTGAGTCGTGTGCAGAGATTACAGCGAGCCATACGTATGACCTATTGGTGTCATACGGATGAATTAGAGATTTCGGTGATAATGACGTAGAAATGGCGAGAGGAAAAGTCCTTACTGATTGTATATCAGGAGGGATATATGCGGTTGTGTGAGAAATTTATTGATGGAGAATAAATTTTTGAGTTTAATATAGAGTTAATGATTATCGATTGAGTGAGAGCGTGATGTGGACTTTACACACAAGAGAAGATATAATGAGTGAGTACATCAATAGAAACAACGTGAGGTATGTTGTTGAACTGATATGAAGAGGAGCCATTCGTGGTTGAGGATTGTATGTTGTATATTGGGAGAAACACATAATATATGTGCTGAAGTGAAAGCAAGATATATGAGATTTTGACGAATTAGTGTACAGATATAGAGAAGAGACAACTAAAAAGGGGTCATATGTAGCCAAAGTATCGAGAGTAGAATACTAAATTTTAAAGGAGACACGAGTGAAACTCGATATAATTTCTAATATTTTATTTATTTTGGATTTTATCTTTGGGTTGATGAGTCGTATGAAGTGAGTGAGACATTTGAATGTTTGTGTCTTTTATATTGTATGAGTGTTTTTCCTACTCTAAACAATGAGAATGTGCAAGTCAGAGAAATCAATAACTGGCATGTTGTTATTGGAGGAGTAAATTAAGGGAAAGAATGAGCTTGAAATCGGTAAGACCGTTTTTCTTATTGAGTTAAAGTAAAATCATTTCGAGAAAATTTGAAAACGAGAGTTGAGTTCCAGATGGCCATATGGGACAAGTTGATGATTTGAGTATCATTTAAAGAATGAAGTGAGATAGATTGGTGTCAGCGATGCCATAGCAAAGTGTGGCTTGAAAGAGTGAGAATTCATATGGAAATAGTGATAACCAATATGGCTACAGATAAAATCTTATGAAGAAGATGGTGGGCGTTAAGATTTTACATAAAGAGAAATTGATTGAGCAAATTTTTAAGTGTAATATGAATTGAGGAAGCTTGAGTTTCCTGATGAGTTGAGAAGTATTCACAATGTATCCCATGTGTCACACTTCAGAAGAACTTTGTATTACAAATCCATTTGAGTACCTTTAACAGGGGTTCAATTAGATGAGAAATTGAAGTACCTCTCCAACAGATGCCGGAACAAATTCTGGATAAAAATGTCAGAAAGTTGCAAAACAAAAAGATTGAGAGATAAAAGTGCAATGGAGATATCATAGAGGTACGGATGTCACTTTAGGAGTTGAGGAGGGGATGCGGTCAAAATATCTCTTTTTGTTTTAAGAGATTCCGAGGACGGAATCTTTTGAAGGGGGTAAGAACTTGTAATACCGTAATTTTAAATTTATGGTAGGGTTGTATTAATTATAATAAAAACGAGATTAGATGAGTTATAATACGAGTTAGGATGGATGGAAACCTAATCTTGGAGGAGTTAGACTTTAAAAAGGGTGTTAGAAACAATTTTGGGTCAACCCGTGTAACACCACGTTAGTTTCGGTACGTAAATTCACTTTAATCGTATTTTGAATTCGATATGAAATTTTATTATAAAAGTTAGATGGTTTTAATGCATCTAAGATAGAGGGTTTGTGTGAAAAACGCTTGAAAAGAGATAAACCGAGTCGCGTGGTTTGAAATGAGTTGAGTTAAAAGATGAAATCGACACTTAAAAATCATTTTGGAAGAACCCGGGTCGTGTTGGCCTACCCGGGTCGTGTTTTGGGTTGCAAAAATGGAGTTAAGTTGTAACTATTTTAAACCCAGATCGGGTTATCGAGCCCGGGTCGAGTTGGACATTAAACCCGGACCGGGTTTTGGTAAACCGGGTCGGGTTGACAGACGGAAGAAAACAGCAGCAGCAAATGGAAACCGGGTCGGGTCAACCAGCACGGGTCGTGCTGTGCAGGGACCAGGACCGGGTTTTGGAACCCGGGTCGGGTTTTGTGCCGACCCCACTCATTTAAAATCGCGATTTTACCTCATTTGATCATTCTCTCTCGATCAAAAACGCACATAAAAACCTAGAAACGTTCCCTCTTTGTTCTTGGACCAAATTGGAAGGCCAAATCGCGTTGGATTGAAGTGATTTTCGATATTTAGCTTGTTGAAGGTAAGGTTTATGATTCTAGCCCTTTTGTATGGATTGATTTGGTTGTTTTGGATGGGTTTCGAGTTGTGGTGAAGAACCACCTATGAATGGTTGGAATTTGAACATATGCACTTGTTTGGATGTGTTAAAATGCTTCTATCTCGAGCTTTAACCGTTGTGACCAAGCTTTAAGCTTGATGGGTTGAAAAATAACATATTCACCTTTTGTTGGTATGAATATGGTTATGTAGGTGCTGGTAATCATGGAAGGATCGTTGTATCTTCTAAAGTGTTAGTTTGGATCGTATAGAACTTCAAATCAGGTGAGTACTCTTATGTACTTGAGTAGAAATCTATCTTGTGGTAAACTAAATTTA
>CM042009.1:43940544-44000544 GCA_023525715.1 Cichorium intybus
TTAGTTTTTGTATACATGTTCGGTTATGAACATGAATAATTTCTTTTTTTAGTATACATATTCATCAATGAACATATGTTCATCGATGAATGATAACACGTTAATTTTACACTTATTTTGGGTGTTATCATACTGTTTTTATGGATAAAATTAAGTTAAAAAGGGCTAAAATACTCACTACACATATTTTCCCTCCTGAGTCTCGATCTTATGATGTCATTTACACTTAAGTATTTAGGTTTATTTGGTCAAATTTTAAAATATTTGCCTTGATGAGTTCCCGAAATTGAACTAATAAATATAAATACATCTGGGATACTGAATGGAAATGGATATATGAATTATACTCAGCTTTCATGGGTAGTATATGTGGCTGTTTATTTTTCGATTGAATTCCTGACTTGTAAGCTGGTAGATAGCTAGTGTGTCTCTACGATTGAATTCCTGACTTGTAAGCTGGTAGATAGCTAGTGTGTCTCTACAACATGATTTTGCATTGTTAACAAAATAAACCCCTCTAAAAACTTTTTAACACATGATATATTTCAAAGGATGTCATGTTAATAGTAAATAGAGCTAAGTCCTAGCCAAAATAGATTGAGTTAGGTTCCCTGGGTTTCAAACGTACGGAGCCTATGCTGTTACTAAACTAAGGAAAAGCCTCAAATAAAGTAAAATCGAGAAAATCTCGATAAAACATCCAAAGGATGAAAAGAAACCATAAGATCGAGACGCAGGAGGGAATATCCAATCTATGGCCTATGGTACTCGAACCAGTAGACATGAAAAGGATGGTCTTTCTTACCTCATTACCAAAGACCGTCTGGTTTGGGATAATGTTGTCGAATGTTCGCTACACGGGTGCCATAGAAACTCATGAAATTTACTTAACGGCCCTTGGAATTTGAATGAGTAGACCCCGTACAATCTAGGGTCGAAAATTTGTAATCAAGAGTTCCATGGAAAGTCGTGAGTCCCGAAGGTGCAAATAATGAGCAAATTGGTAATAATCAGTGCAGCATAGGTGACCTTCCACAAAAAAGTTTCAACGTTATTGAAATCAAAGAAACTAATACTTAAATAGCAATTGGAATAAATTAATGAAATCAATTAAATGTGTGAGTACAAAAGGTAACCATGAGAACTTAGCAATAAGTCTTGAGCCTAGGCTGTTTTTGAAGGGTGTATTTCTAGGGAATGCAAAAATGAGTAGTGGGCACACTAGGGATTTATTGTTTACAGGAATGAAGTTTAATTGGAAAATGATCAGTTAAGAAGGACCAACACACATGTATGCTTATGATTCTGGTATGATTTAAAAATCTTTTTGTATTATTATTTTGGATGTTGGTAATTTATGCGGGAACTGTTATTGCAATTGTTTTGAAAGGTCGAAAAATTCTATTTTGCTTGGGGACAAGCAAAGTCTAAGTGTGGGGTGTTATGATAACACGTTAATTTTGTACATATTTTAGGCGTTAATATAGTGTTTTTATGGATAAAATTAAGTTAAAAAGGGCTAAAATATTACCTATACTTAGAAAATGACTTTTTACAGGATTTTTGGACATTTGGGCGAAAGCTGTCAAAAGTTGGAACAAATAGTGGCCAAAAATGAAAATGCTGGAATTTAAAGATTAGCGACTCTAACATATTAGCGACGCTAACTGCTGAAATCATGAAAAATGAGAGAAAAATGGCCAAAAATGTTAGAATGGTGAAAATTGAAGGTTAGCACCGCTAACATTAGGGTTAGCGATGCTAACCCTGGCTGTTGCAAAAAATCAGCTTCTCGAGAATCGTGCTTTGACCAAAACCGAATCCTCCGGAATTTCAAAAGTTAGCGACGCTAACTTCTAAGTTAGCACCACTAATGTCTCCAGAGGTCTTCACACCACGATTCCGAGCCCTTCCAAAGCAGTTTTCTAAAGGTTTATAAGGCCGAACCACGTCTTTCGAGATTCGGTTTTAAGTAATTTCGTTTGTAAGCAACATTTTATTACATTTTTGTATTTTGATTCAATTCTAACCATGTCTGGCTAGAACCATACTCTAGTTCCCAATTCGGACATATTCATTGTGTAGTTTGAAACATTCGGCTTGATGATTGCTTTTGAATAATTCTAATGATCAATTTCTTGTTTCAATTTTAGTCTTGAATTTGATTTGTTTATGACTGATCACCCTAAATAGATCTTTTTCACGCACTGTTAATCGACTGTGTGAGGCATCTAATCGCTTAGCACAGTTGATGTTTGGTAACAAAAACAAGCGACAAATTCCTTGTTTAGAATTTGGTCATATGTCCACACGCTTCCCAGTGGACGAGAAGAATTGGACATTGATTGGTATTTGCACACCTTTTGCAGTTTCTGCATTCGGCCTATAAGCGGACCTTATGTCGGGTAAAATGGAACTAGGTTTAGATAATAAGCGGACATTTATCTAAATATCTTAGCAATGTATTATCATAAAGATTGCATTTTATGATTTTCAAAATCCAACTTAGAATTGTATTCTAAAGCACGTCAGCCGCATTCATTCTATTACGATGAACATCAAAGACTCGGGACTAGGCCTTTAATTATTGTTTTTCTCTTAATTACTCGTATGCTTTCTTTCTTTGTTATTATTTTTACAACAAACCCCCCTATTACATCATACTTAGTATTTTATACTAAGTAGGCATAAATTTTATATCCCGTGTCCTTTTGGTTCGACCCTGCTTGTCTGGAACTCTAATCCAGTGCAAAACAACATTGATTGGTCAGATTCATTTCTGATAATATTTGTTAGGGATTGACACCCTTAACAAATTGGTGTCGTTGTCGGGGACACGGTAATACTAACGTGTATGTTTAAATGAATTGAGTTTCATTAAATCGGTTTTTTTAATTTGTTTCAAACTAATCGTAACCAAACCAAATAAGGTTCGGTTAAATCGGTTTCAGTTTAATTGATTTTGGTTTATTCCGGTTTGGTTAAATCGATTTCGATTTAATTTAACCAAACCAAATAATGTTCGGTTAAATCGATTTTAGTTTAATTTGTTGTGATTTATTCGATTTGGTAAAGTGGTTTCGGTTTAATTTAACCAAACCAAATAAGGTTCAGTTAAATCGGTTTCGGTTTATTTTGTTTTTACAAGCTTCTCCCTTAATGTTTCTGACAATGCCTTACACATGTAAATTTTCACTAAATAAAGGGAGGATAAGATCCGTAGACAATTTGTATGTGTGAATCTTACATTAAAATTTTATTAAAACTAAACGTCAAAAATTAGAAAATTAGTACGTCAAAAATTAGAGAAATAGTAAATTACTACGTTAAATAATGCAAACGAACAAAACGTAAAAAACACATTAAAATGTATTCAATCTAAACGTCAAAAAGTTGGAAAAAAAATTTAAATTGTAAATACAAAAATAAGTAAATATATTAAATAAAAACGTTTAACGTAAAATAAAACGGTAAATCTCAAAAATTAGAAAACTAGTACGTTAAATATTAAAAAACAGTAAATTACAACGTTGAATAATGCAAACGAACAAAACATAAAAAACGCATTATAAAATGTATTCGAACTAAACGTCAAAAAGTTAGAAAAATATTTAAATTATAAATATAAAATAAGTAAATATGTTAAATGAAAACATTTAATAATATTTATAAAGTTATATATATATATATATATATATATATATATATATATATATATATATATATATATATATATATATATATATATATATATATATATATATATATATATATATATATATATCGTATCGTAATAAATAAGTAACTCAAAGTCACATGTCACCACCACATACATTTGACCACATGTCATTTTCTCATGATTTTGAATTTCTTAAAAAAATAAAATAATTTGTTCATTACTACTCCTTAATGGTTGGTTACAATTGGCCGTTACAATTCTATCTCCCCTAATTACGCTTTTATTAATACGAAACTGTCAATTAAATGTTTAACCCCAAATTTCGTCATACGATTTCAAAAATCAAATTGCCGTTGTGAATATATGTTAGGTATTTTTGTATTTTCCCAATGATAAATCAAAATTTTTTAAGCATTAATTGAAAGATATAGCAATGTACTTCAATTTATTTGTGTATTATATATTTCTATTACATTTCTATATTCTCAAGTTTGTGTGTTTTTGCTTATTTATAAGATAGTATGTTACTTATTCTAAGTTAGCACAATGCTTGATTTTTAGATATTATTATTTAACTTTTTTTAATCAATCCGTGTAATACACGGGTCTCACAACTTATATATATATATATATATATATATATATATATATATATATATATATATATATATATATATATATATATCTATATATATATATATATATATATATATATATATATATATATATATATATATATATATATATATATATATATATATATATATATATATATATATATATATATATATATAGATGTGGGTTCAAATACATTTTCTAAATATTGTGTGATTGTAGGACTAATTCTGGACCAATCATTTGATAAGGGCAATTTGGGAATCACACAATACGGTAACGAGCATGCCCTAAATCTGCAGAATTCAGAAATTTCTACTCACATCTGGGAAATCAGCAAGATTGAAGCGACATGGGAGGTCGTCGGAATCGAAGCGACAAAGCAAGGTCGACGAAATGGATCTGGATCTCGGACGGCTATCGGTCGAAGCTTTGCAGAATCAGCCGACGGGATGGACGAAATTCGCGAGGAACCGGAAGTAAAAGGTGGTGTTGATCGTGTTTTTTGACGGTCCGGCATTCGATAGATCCACCGACCCGATCAACGACGGACTTACGCGGTTTTATGAACGACGATATTCTTCAAATTAACACCGATCGGACAGAAGGTGTGGTGGTCGAAGTTGATTCTTGAAGAATGGAATGAAGAACTGATCAAAGGAACACCGTCGTCAACCTTCCGTAAAAAAATTGATCTCTGCTCAAAGGCATTCTCAGAGAATGAGGCATGAGTATAACAGTTACAGGGCATGCGTATCACATTTTTCAAAGGCAAGACATTCTCAGAGAATGGGGCATTCTCAGAGAATGTGGCATTCTCAGAGAATGTGAATGTCGTATTCCCTTTTCTCCTTTTTCCCGTTTTTGTGTTTTAGTCACTGTATCTTAGCGTTTGTATTCTCGGAGAATGAGTGTGTAAAATTCATTCTTGAAGAATGGTTTTCTGGGTTAGAAGTTTTGCCACATGTAAAAATCATTCTTAAAGAATGACATTCTACTTTATTAATGGGTTTTCTGTACGTTATGGTCTGCACTATTTTGGTTTTAACCATTCTTAGAGAATGGTTTTGACAATCCTACTATCCATTCTCTGATAATTGACTTTGAAAACTCTTACGTAACTATTTTTTTTTCCCGAGAATGCAACTTTATTTCTCCGAGAAGACATCTGTATTATTTGATTGTTGATAGTGTTAATTAAAACGATCATATCGTGTCCCTGATTTTAGCATGCGAATCGTACATTCCGTTCTTATGGGTTTTGGGGGATTTTTTACTGTTTTACCCTTGATCGTGTATTATCATTTAAAAATACGCGAATTATTTGATTTTAATTACAAGAATACCCTTTTTTTACAGCCATTGATTTTGTTGATCGAACGATCCACGTTCAGTCTTACAATCACACTATATTTAGCAATTTCATTTAATACTAACTCTATATATATATATATATATATATATATATATATATATATATATATATATATATATATATATATATATATATATATATATATATATATATATATATATATATATATATATATATATATATATATATATATATATATATATATATATATATATATATATATATATATAGGGTCCCGTTCCAGTGATAACTTTTTGTTCGGTGAGAACTCGTAAGGACACCTTAAAAAAATTGAATTAAAATATAAAAAATACAAATCATAAAATCGAGAATAGTACTATATCATTATAAAAAAATTGGAAAATTTTTTTTGGGTCATTGACAAACAGTAATGATCCAAATTTTTTGGATCATTGTTTCATTATAAAAAAAATAATGATCAAAAAGTTATTTTTCGAATTTTTTTCTCCAATATAGTACTATGATCCATTTTTATTATTTATATATATTTTTTATTTTTTTCAATTTTTTAAGGTGTCCTCACGAGTCCTCACTTTAAGAAGAGTTCTCACCCGATCGCTATATATATATATATATATATATATATATATATATATATATATATATATATATATATATATATATATATATATATATATATATATATATATATATATATATATATATTTAAAAAATTCGTAAATTACACTTCTGCTCCCTATGGTTTACCCCAGTTTTCACTCAAAGCCTAACTTTTCAAATTTCACGCTTATGGTCCCTATGTGGTCAAAATCTTGCACTTTTGGTCCCTTGGCCAGATAAAAAGACTAAAATACACATTTTAATTTCTTTTGCATTTTTTTAATTTATTGTTTATTAAATTAATTAAAAAAATAAAACAAACCCCACCCCACCTCCTATCCTCTCTCTGTCTCTCTCGGGATTGATTCACAGATGGCATAAGAAGAAAACCCAGCTTCCACTCATAGCACTAGTCTGCTTCCTTCCCATGCTCTGTATTTTCTTTATTGAACTCCAATTTCAGGAATTCCACCGGAAAGGAGATGACATCGCATCTGAAACCATTTTGTTGATTTCTACTGAACGTGATTTGAAACCGTTTTTCCTGGAGTTCGTTGATTTCTACTAAACGGAAAAAAAATCGAAAAGGAGATGACATCGGATCTGAAAAACGGTTTTTCCAAGAGTTCAGATCCATTTTGTTAATATTTCCCAAGCGTATCTGAAACTGTTTTTCCTGGAGTTCATTATCTTTCTGATTCTTTCACAATTCGTACTCATGTGTGCGTTTTATTCATGTTTGGTTGTTCATAATGCGAGTGATAACTACACTGTGTTACCTAATCACTATATCTCTCTCTGAAAAATTCGAGACAACACAACCGACTGATAACTACACTTCGTTGCTCGAAATTCTCCCTCAAATTTCAGTTTGCAAAGTCGAGGAGATGAAAGAGGTGGTGAAAATAATGTGTAGAGGTCTTAAGAAGGCGATGAACCAAAAGAAAATAGTAGTGCCACCATGGCGGCGCCGTGAGTACGTTCAAGCTAAATGGTTCGGGTCCTACAAACAAACCACTAATGAGTTCCCAACTAAAGACACATCGGATTTTTGTGACAATAAGAAGAAAATAGAAGGGTTTATATCGACGACTAAAACTTTCTATTCGGTGTAGAAATTGAAAAGCCCTAAATTCAATAGGTTATCATCTGCAAGATTATAGTGTTTTTGGAGAATAAAAGATTTGAAAACTAGATGCACAATTTATCACTAGATGATAACAGAAGTGATGGAGGTTACCCATATCGATGAGAGAGAGAGAGAGAGAGAGTGTGTGTGTGTGTGTATAGTGGGATAAGGGTAGGGTGGGGTGAGTTGTATTTTTTTATTTTTAATAAGCTTGATAATTAATAAATTAAAAAAAAAAGAAAAAGAAAAAAAATGATATTTTAATCTTTTTACCTGGCCAAAAGACCAAAAATTTTGGTCACTACAGAGACCATCAACATGAAATTTTTAAAATTGGAATAAAAAAGAAATAAGGGGTAAACAATAGCGACCAAAACTGTAATTTACTCTAAAAAATATTAAAAAAAACCCTAATTGATGGACATTCTAAAGTTATTATTAAAGGGATTTATTTAAGATTTGGTTGAGGTTTTTTTAAGATCACCTTTAAACGTTATATTTCATTAATCCCCACAAAAGAAGAATTTACACGATATACATACACTATACATGCCATTGCGATGGGCCAACAATAATTATGGGCTGACGATATGAGGCTATGCTAAATACATACAACAATCATATAGTCTAACCATGATGATTGCAAAAAAAAAAAAAAAAAAAAAAAAAATGATTTTTGAAGGATACATATATAAAATCAAAAGATTGTTTAAATATCTAAGTATTGGGATTACTGGCATCAACCTTTTGCTCCATCTAAGTCTAAATAAATAACATGGTAATTCTATATTGGATAGCAAGTACACAGGCATTTGCGACGTCAAAAGTTTAAAGCCCGAAGAAAATTGATTAATTCATCTGTGTGGTGGGGTTGCATTATGTGATGGTCCTTTATACACAAATTCACAAACTACCATCTTTTATAAACAAAATCAATTGATTTATTTTCTAAATGTTAAACACTTAAAACGTTTGGAGCCGAAAAGCTCTCTTGTACATGATATTTCGGCTTAAGTATATCTAGTGTAAAACGGTTATCATTTAAAAATTATTGTCACAAAAGTCTTTAAGTTTATAAAAAATATTCGGGTTTACCCTTTTTATATATTTTTATTCATAAAAGTCCTTAAATTTATTTTGGTTCATTAAAACTTTTAAGTTTGACAGGAATGTTCAGTTTTATCCTTAATTTCACGTTGTGGCAAATTTTCGCTTTCATCAAACCAGCATATCACTTTTCTTTCGTCTTCTAAAACCATATTATTTAATATGATGCACGCGTAAATTAAACCTTTAATTTTTCTGCCGTCCTAGGTACGTATCGGGTTGTTTACTATTTGCCAACGCCTTTTGAGAACACCAAACAAAATACTCTGGATAAATCACATTATTAAGATAATAACCACGTTTGTATGATATTTTTATTCACTATGAAATGCACGTCATGAACGACTCCTTGAAATATATCGTTGAATACGGGGATTGATCGAGCACATTTATGTCGCTGTTACAACCCGCAACTCCAAAAAATGCATGCCAAAACTAAATACAGGCCCGACCCATGGGGAGTTCAAGAAGTGCCATTGAGCAGGGCCCATGAAAACTTAGGGGCCCAAAATTATGTAGCATGTGGACTAGGTTTAAAAGCTGCAGCAAAAAAAAAACAACATAAGGTTTCTTTGGTGCACAACTTCGTTGCACACTGTTTTGCTCGGGAAATGGAATCGTCAATGCTCAAAATCGTTTCCTTCTTCTTCGCTGATTACTGATTCAAGCATGAGGCAAGAAAACATAAAAACTGCACACGGATTGATGGCATCTACGGTTTCTTTCACTGCATTCAAACGATTTTCTGATGTTGTTCTGCACTTCTTCTTTAGTTCTTCTCCCTTCATCGTTCTTGAAAATCAGAACCAAACTACACTGAAGTTCTCCGAAAATCAAAACCAATTTCTCCGTAAATCAGAACCAAATCACTGAAATTCTCGGTTCTCTCTTCTTTGTTCTCAAAATTCGAAAATCAGAACCAAACCCGTGAACCACCAACCACAGTTTTCATTTTTTAGTTATTGAGCTCTTCACTTATGGTGTCCCGAAAATCAGAAACATTTAAACAAGCTTTGCTTAAGGTTTTGAAATCGCTCATTCAGAATCATAAATGTTTAAGAACTAAGAATGTTTTATTTTTTTATCCATTTACTTTGTTTAAATTTCACAGTTTTTTATATTGTTTAGATATCATTTCATAATCAAACTAGAAATCAGATGATCGAGGTGTTAGACTTTTTATCTTTCTGAATCGAATAAGAAATCAGAGAACAAATGTATGAGAATGAAGAAAGTTTTCATATTTCACATTTTTATCTTTTTTATTTATTTTTGGTTTCTGATTTTTGCAGAATTTTAGAGGACAAAACGCTTATAGCATCCTACTTCAGTTTCAAGTACTAGCAAGTTTTTGTGTATTATTTTTGAATGGAATGCTAACTTTAAATATATTGCAATTGAAAATGAATAAAATTAATTTGTTTTGTTTTTATTTTTTTATCTTTTAAGTTTTAGGGCCTATTTTTACTAGATTGCACAGGGCCTCCGAAAACTCGGGACCGACCCTGACTAAATATCGCTCGACACCACCGCTTCTAAAATTATCGTTGGCTCTTTGTGGTCGCCTCGCATAAACTGACCACGTCATGCATTTCGGCACATAGCCCATGGCCAATGCATACAATCAATGCTACCGATCATCCCTCGTAAGCTATGCCTGTTTTCGTGTGCGTATACAGTTGATGCATGTTGTTGATAGTTGGATTACATAAATATCGTTTACCGTAAACCAACATGATAGCCTTAGCAAACTTGTAAAGTGTTTACCACGACGGTACTTATCCCACGCGTCGCCTCCTAAACCGAAAGCTAATTGTTAGATTGCCGATGTGCATTTATGTATCAGTGAAAACCCTTTTACATCTCTATCATCCCACCGTTGTTGAAAAAAAGTATACATGGACTCCAAATCGGTAACTATGCGTAAGAACAACTGTTTACTCATTCGGAACCTTTTTCGGAACTTAGATGTATATACAGTGTCATCGGCAAAGTAGTAGTGAATTAGACGATTGCGTCATTATTCACATTGTCTACGTGAAGGACCGCCTCGTTTTCTCCGGACCCGTAAACTTTTGACTTCGTTTTCTATGTACGCTATCGTTCTTTGGATCATTTGACCGATAAATTCCATATTCGACATCCGATTTGTATCCTCAGATGAACTCGAAGATGACGACGATGACGATTGCGAAGATATTCTAAATTTTGATATTTGATAGTATTTTTTTATGTATTTGAATGATGTGTTTGGTGTGAGTTGTGTAAAATAAAATTTATATATAGGAATTTTAATTTTGAAAAAAAATTATGACCGTTAGAATATAGCCGTTTTAGGGGGAATTGTAAAATTTTTATTTATTACCATGCGTGGAGGAACCCGCTAAGCTGGCAACCCACAGTCACCTACCTAACCGGAACGGTATACCGCGTGGGTTTGTCGTGCCATAGCGGGAACCTGCGCCTGGCGAGGTATGCGCTCATCTGGGTCTTAGTAATGTCTTGCTCTTTTTTTTTTGTCCTGGGCTACAAAACTTGTTAAAGCAAATCTAACTTAACGTATTTTTAGCAATAATCATATTAACTATTTCCGAACATCCCCCCTCCTCCATGTGAAGGTTGTTGAGACCAAGAAAATATGGACAAAAAGTTGAAGTGTGAAATAAGAGTAGTAGAAAAGAACAACATAGAACATAAAAAAGCATACATTATTATACATCTATTAGAAACGCATATACATACCTATTAAAAGCTAGTCTACCGCTTCAGATAAATCTACCATCTTCTAAATATCTATACGTACAACAATTTATATTCTTATTTCCCCATTTTTTTCAGTGAGTTATATATTATTTCATTTTATTTACAACAATTTCATCATCATTAAATTCGTTTATTTTTCCAATCTAATAGTCCAAAAATGGTATTACAATCACACAATAAATAACATTTTTATTTAATACTAACTTTCGGTAAAGTTTGTGGTACTTAGTAAAAAGTTTTGTGGAGGCATGTAAACCGATGAACTCTATGGAGTTACAATCCAATAGTCCAAAAATGGTATTACAATCACACAATAAATAACATTTTTATTTAATTCTAACTTTCGGTAAAGTTTGTGGTACTTAGTAAAAAGTTTTGTGGAGGCATGTAAACCGATGAACTCTATGGAGTTAAATTATATTGTGGGGATAATCTGAAACGTAGGTAATATGATTGAGTTTGACTTGAAAAACATAAAGCGGTAGTATAGTGGAACGAGTATGTGTGTTTTGTGACGGATCCATTATAGATTATAGAAAATATAGATATACTTTATAGAGTTTGGGTGAATTTTTTTAAAGATACTGTTGTTATTTATAGAGATAAAAAGGTTAAAAGGGGAGAGGATACGGTGCCCAATCTCTTTTTTTTTCCTTCGATGTTGGTGCTCCACCTATGCCGAGACGCGGTGTTTCTAAGGTTATAGGGTATGCCTTTGGACGCGGGATGCGTCCCGCCTAGTATGTCATATAGCCTTATGGAACTTGTTTGTTATTTTTTCTTTATACTTCCTAATTGAAAATTTCGACAAATATTAAAAAAATTTATTCTTATACGTTTTTCACGCATAATTTTAATCCAAAAAGTATCATCAAATGAAAAAGGAATCATTATCCAATCATATTTAATAGTCGAAAAAATAACTAGTTTTTATACAAATATGGCAGATTCTCCGGGATATCAAAATCAAACAACTTGAAAAGTATCTCGCTCGTATTTTCTAAAATTTTGGATCCAATACGGAGGGAGCACATGGCCGAATAACTAGCCAATAGAAGCCCATCCTGGTGCTAAAGCGGGCCCCAGTAATTCATCATCCTACGCTCCATTCTAGATGTTCAATCTTATCCATACACGTGGTAGACATCGACGTTCGGTATTCAAAATTACACAATAGGACCTTCAGTTTGACGAGGCACCGGATTGTCCCCCTTCCCTTCTCCTTATAAGGACAAGTAGACTACCAAACCATTCTAATCTTCTTCTTCACTCTCACTTAAAAATGGCGGCCTTCTCAACGGTGTCAGCCCTCGTAGTTCTGATCATCGCCTGTGCCGCCGGAGTACGTGCCACCGCGATCGGATCCTCCTTTGCCGAAGAGAATCCGATCAGACAAGTGGTGTCCGATGGTTTACGAGAACTCGAGACAACTGTTCTCCAAGTTATTGGTCAAACTCGTCATGCTCTCACCTTCGCTCGATTTGCTCACAGGTTTTTATTATTCTGTTCTTAGTATAGAATCCATCAGAAACTGGAACGTGTTACATTCATGTTTGACTTTTTTTCCTTCTGAATAAAGGTATTTTGATTTTAATCGGATGAACTCGAACTTAATTGTTAATAGGTACGGGAAGAAATATGAGACTGCCGATGAGATGAAACAGAGGTACTCGATCTTCGTGGAGAGTTTGAAGACGATTAGATCGCATAACAAGAAGGGGCTATCTTATACTCTTGGAGTCAACGGTAAGCTTTTAGTGATACTTGATGACATCTATGTATTGAAAATACTTGTATATATAGAAAACACCACTAGTGAACCGTGGATTTTCACTACCTACCATATTACCCATTCTTTATGGATTAGTAAACAGTGATCAATTTTTAGGTATGACTTGGAAATTCGATCAATCCGTGTTTTAATCTAGGTATTTTCCTAGATAGTCTATCTTACACTTCTTAGTGATCATGATCATCTATTAAGAATCTCAACATTTTCATTAGACTACGATTACAGTAATTAGATCGAGTGTTTATCCAAATCACATGATTCATGTACTTTCTGATATCAAGTTAGTAATCTTATGATACATACAGAGAATCGAACGATTATTCTTTCTGCGCTATTCTATCAAAAATCACGTCAGCTTCATTATGTTGTGTTTTTTGGAACAGAATTTACTGATATGACATGGGAAGAATTCAGCAAACACAGACTCGGAGCTGCACAAAACTGTTCTGCTACCAAAAAGGGCAACCACAAACTCACCGATGCTGTCCTTCCTCTCACTGTACATATTCCATCTCATATTTCTTCATATCAGTTTCTATTCATCTCATCTCTTCAAATCAACAAAGTAATTAAACTTCTTATAACACACAGCAAGATTGGAGGAAAACAGGAATTGTGACCCCAGTCAAGAACCAAGGATCATGTGGATCATGTTGGACATTCAGGTAATTAAAATATCTTAACCCCTTTTCTTTATATCTTAACCAACACTATTAACTATTAATCATGATTTGATTATGCAGTACAACCGGAGCTCTTGAAGCCGCATATGCCCAGGCTTACGGGAAATCAGTTTCTCTTTCTGAACAACAACTTGTAGACTGTGCACGTGACTTCAACAACTTTGGCTGCAATGGCGGATTACCTTCACAAGCATACGAATACATAAAATACAACGGCGGACTTGACACAGAGGAAGCATATCCCTACACCGGAAAAGATGGTGTCTGTAAATACAAAGCAGAAAACGCCGCAGTCCAAGTCATTGAATCCGTCAACATCACCATGGTAATAATAATAAATCACAACATCAACTTATTAACCAAACAAAAATAATATTTATTTCTTTCTTTATAGGGCGCTGAAGATGAATTAAAGCACGCAGTAGGTCTTGTACGTCCAGTGAGCGTTGCCTTTCAAGTGATTGCTGGGTTTAAACAGTACACAGGAGGAGTTTTCACTAGCGACCATTGTGGGAGTGATCCAATGGTGCGATTTATTTAATGTTTATTTTGTTATTAATTGTTTAAAAAAAAAGACATTTAATAATGTGATTTTTTTGGACAGGATGTGAACCATGCGGTTGTTGCAGTTGGATATGGTGTAGAAAATGGTGTCCCATATTGGCTCATTAAGAACTCATGGGGGGAAGATTGGGGTTTAAATGGTTACTTCAAAATGGAAATGGGCAAAAATATGTGTGGTAGGTGGCTTACTTGTGATCTATATATATATATTCTTAATATATTTAATTATGTCACGTTTCTACGATTTTGTCGCTTTTAAAATAGTTTATAGTTATGTTTAGAAGCTAAGACTGATGGTTATTGATGTGATTACAGGTGTTGCAACTTGTGCATCGTACCCCGTTATTGCATAGATGTTACGGAAGAAAAATCACGCTCTTTTTACGGAGAAGTTGTAGAAAAAAACTTTTTCGTTGTTGTAATTTGGTGTCAAAGTTAAGGTCGGTAAGATAAACTTTCATAAATGGGGCGAGCCCATGTAAAACTAAGAAACGTATTTGTAAATTTGGGTTATTAATATGGTACTATTGATTTACGTATGTATTTATTTAACCTATGTAGCTATAGCTATCTTTTATGTTAATAATGATAAATGGGTAATTTGCGTACACATAAGTATATATTAGTATATAATGTTTTGTAAGGATATAAATGAACCATGAAATTTTTTGCAATATATAGAATTAAAGATGTAACACAAGTGTGCTAGAAAGTGAAACAATGCTGTTTTCCGTCACGTATGAAACAAAGTCTTTTAGAATCTTGTTGATTATTGCTGAAATTATGTTCATTCTAGTTTTCAAAGCTTAAGTGTTAATGTTACGATAAAAGCATGAAAATTGATTTTTGAAGTTTAAAATATATGTGAAATATGGCTAAGTAACGGATGCTGGATTAAGTTAATTAAAAAAAGTTTTTTTTTTTTTTCATATTTAGTCACTTATGTTTTTTTTTTTCTATATATAATTATTAAATTTGTTTTTCTTGTACACGTATTGTTAGGTAGATGCAAAATAGAAAACTAATACCAACTATAACAAATCTAGAAATCTACAAGGATTTGGTCATAAAAGATTAACTATTTTATTTCTCAATATGGAAATTGATAATTGCACAAAGACTGAAAAAAGGAAATGTGTTTTTCAAAGGAAATGTGTTTTTCTAAACTGAATGATGCGTAAGATGCAAAAGTGAAATTGGCTTTTAAACCCTTTTTAATATATGCATAAATGGTCCCTCATCTTTGTAGAGAAAATCACAATATAACCCACAAATCTCTGCCTTAATTTTTCTACCGAGTCACATCGTTTCTCCAACTATCGATGTTTAGAAAATCCAAACAATGTCAAAACTTGCGTTTCGGGACCGATTTTGTCAACATATCCGTCGGGTCTCATGAGTTCCAATCTTTGCCACCTTCACTCGCGTCTCGGACCGAATGAAATGATATTGGACATCAATGTGCTTTGTATGGTCATGAAATACTTGATCTTTGGCTAAACAATAACACTCATAATATCACAATAAACCAATGCTTGATCTTGACTAATACCAAGATCACCAATCAATCCTTTTAGCCAAACCACTTTTTGCCACTTCCATTAAAGCCATATACTCGACTTCGGTTGTAGATAAAGTCACTGATTGTTGAAGAGTTTCCTTCTAACTCACTACCGAATTTCCAACAGTAAAACATAACCCGTAAGCAACATTCTAGCATCCAAATCCGCCGCATAGTCGAAATCCGAATATCTGACAACAAAACACTCTTGATTTCCTCCATAAATGAGGCCCACGTCGAAAGTACCATTTAGATACCGAAAATTTATTATTATTGCGACCCAATGCTTCTTCCAGGGATCCGCCATTTATCGTGAAAACAACGCTCACCGAATAAACGATATTCGATCCCGTACAAACCATCATATACATTAAACTCCTGACCGCACTTGCATAAGGACACTTGGACATAAACTCCATCTCATCTTGGATTGTGGGTGGACACGCCTTACCCGAAAGCGCGTCGACGAGGGAGTATTTACCGGTTTTGCTAAACTCATACCGAACCGGGAAATAATCTTCTCGATGTAACTTTTCTTTGACAAAAAAAGTTTCGTATGCTCACGATCTCAAACAATTTCCATCCCTAAGATTTTCCGAGCCGGAATCAAATCCTTCATATCGAACTCGGAATTAAGAAATAATTTCAACTTTTTAACCTCTTCAACATTTTTCGTCGCGACCAACATATCGTCAACATACAAAAGTAAGTAAATTTCCGATCCACCACTCACTTTCCGGTGATAAATACAACAATCATACAAGCTTCTTAAAAAAATCATGTTTTACCATAAACTCATCAAACCTTTTGTATCATTGCCTCGACGATTGTTTCAACCGGTAAAGCGATTTGCGTAATCGACAAACATAACCTTTTTTGCCTTGCACAAAAATCCTTTAGGTTGACTCATATAGATTTCTTCATTAAGAATCCCATTAAGAAAAAGTTGTCTTTACATCAAGTTGTTCCAACTCTAAGTCGTGATGTGCTACTAGCGAAAGTAACACCCGAATATATGTGTGTCAAACTACCAGTGAGAAAATCTCATTGTAATCAACCCATTCCTTTTGGCTATAACCTTTAGCCACTAGTCATGCCTTGTATCGAGTTGACTCGTCACCCAGTAACCCGATTTTCCTTTTGAAAACCCACTTACACCCCACGACACGTCTACCGTTCGGAAATTTACAAGATCCCATGTCTCGTTTTTATGAAGCGACTCAATTTCTTCACTCATAACTACAATCCATAAACTCGCTTCTCTTGAGAATATTGCTTCTCGATAAGTAGTTGGTTCACAATATTCCATCTCATTCACTACTCGTAGTACGTAAGCCACCATATCCTCGAAACCATACTGAATAGGTGGATTTATTTGCCTTCATGGTCTATCTTGAGCTATAGAATGAAACTGAGTCTCGCCTCCACCTTGAGAACTTGAAACACCTTGCAAATGGGTCTCGGCCCCACTGTTTTGTACCTCAAAATCACGGCTGTCACAAACGTGCTGTCAAAGGGGGCTGTTTGGAATAGACTGTTTGGGCAGCCCCGAACACTATTTTCAACTTCTTTTTGGCTAGACGTATTTGGATGTTTTGGTAATCGGTTTCGTGGTTGTTTGGTGGTCAACATCGTTAGGATCGTTGTGAAAACCATCGTCTTCAAAGAACCCATCAAAATCATTGTTTTCCACGTTTACTGAAACACTCTCCATGCTTGCACGAAACATAAAACTCTCATCAAACTTTACATCACGACTCAAAATTACCCGCTTTTCGGATAGCGACCAAATATGATAACTATTTACCCCTTTACTATATCCCATGAAAATTTCGTTCTTTGCCCTCGGTTCTAGTTTCCCGTTATTAACGTGATAATAAGTCGGACATCCAAAAACCCGCAAATTCGAATAATCCGTTAGTTTTCCAGACCATACCTCTATCGGGGTCTTGCACTCAATGGCGGTAGCCAGAGATCGATTCACCTAGTAGCAAATCGTATTGAGTGCGTCGGCCTAAAAACTTCGATCTAACCCGGAATTCGATAATCAACACCAAATATGTTCCAACAAAGTTCTATTCGTCCTTTCCGCTATCCCATTTTTTGTGGCGTATTTTGAACCGTGCGATGTCTAGTAATACCCTCATTTCTACAAAAATCGTCAAATTCTCTCAAGCAAAATTCTAAACCATTATCCGTGCGAAGCTTTTTAATCTTCTGAACCGTTTGATTCTCAACAAGAATCTTCCTATGCTTAAAATTTTCAAATACCTCATTTTTGTGCTTCATAATAAACACTCATGACATTCTTGAATAGTCATCCATTATAGAAAGAAAATACTGAGCACCACCAAGTGACGGGATTCGAGGCGAACCCCAACAATCCAACTGTAGGTAATATAACATCGCCTTAGTTTGGTGAATCGCTTTTTCAAAAACTAATACGATGTTGTTTTCTAAAAACACAATGTTCACAAAAGCGCATGCTACATAAGCTTGTAACCTACTAAACTTCTTATAGTAAGCCCCAATAGCATAATGGAACACTTTTTTAACGTAGGTGGCTAAATGGTGACAATTTTGTAACTTGGATGGTCATGTAAGTCAAAATTCCTATTTTGGTCAACTTTAAATGTTCTAAAGACTTAACTTTCCATAGGCTGCCAATGTATTGCACGACCATAAAGTAGTTATGAAGTTTTTTCATTATGATTATTCTTTATCTTGAAATACATTAAATATGTGTGGATCATGATGATATTTCAATAGAATGTGGATATAACCCCCTCCAAAAAAAATTATTTACATTTTTAATTGTTATGGTTTTAGAAATATTTCATGACTTTAAGTCATTCTTTACAAAAGATGGTCCAATAAAAACCTTTGGTCTTAATGTTTACAAACATTGGGTTTTACGAATTCACACCCTAAAACAACCATATCTAGCAAAGTATGATTCAAAATGTAAGATCATAACATGGAGTCTAATACAAGTTCCATTCCATCTAAACATCAAAAGCACATCTAGCATATCAACATGATATATTATACTTTCGAGCTTGAACATGAGATACATGTCATACAAATAAAATATGTAAGACGAACACATCTTGTAATATACATGAGTTTAGACTCAAAAATATGTTAGAAACTTTTAACAACTTACAAACTTTAATACATTTCATGCAAGATGCTATATATGCAATGCATGACCATCTTCCAATGCAAAGGCTAACGGGTCCATCCTGCATCGTGGGTCAATAAACGAACACATTGTAACACCCGACTTATTTAACAAAACACCCCGTAAAATTTTTTATTTTTCAAACCATATATTTTACAATAAAACATTATCCAAAGGTGTTTGTCAACATAAACAGGTACAAGTGTATCAAGGATTACAATACATAAAGATATTATACATCCATTAAGCCGGGTTGTCACTTCACCATCCTAAGTCCTTAGTCACGAACTTTATCTTTTCCCTTAGCGGGATCACGCTCACCTGCAGGGACATATCAAATAAAACTGTGAGCTATAAAGCCCAATGAGTAATCAAGCAAATAAACTTGCATATATATAAGAGAATAATAACAATTAAACTCTCAAAACAGTTTCTGTCTCATATTTCATAGTCATCACTGACCGCACCAAATTTCATAGCCATATAGGCCGCACCAAAACATTTAAAATAATCAAGTCATAGCCCTAAGGCCGCACCAACAGTTTTATTATTTATATCATAGCCCGAAGGCCGCACCAGTTATTTCATCATTTATATCATAGCCCAAAGGCCGCACCAATTTAGGTTCAATAACCCAATATCATGGTCCTAAGACCGCACCAATTTAGTTTCAAGATTAGTAATCATATCCATGAGGCTGCACCATTTGGATTCTCAATCCGACATCATATCATTCTAGATATGATTGAGATTACTCACCTGAATGTTTGCTACCACTAGCTTTAGTTATTTCTTGCCTTTCAATGTATTCCGCAAGATCTTGTCCCGTACCTATAATTTCATTCATTTTCACAATGATTATAGGTTAACAATCATTTTAATTGACTCTAATGCATAAGAGTTCCATTTTATAACATTATAAACAATGTCTGGATGCTAAACTTTCCATTTACTATCTTTCCATGAGTTATACACTTCCCCGAGGCGTACGTATTGTTCTACAGTGCCCCCGGAGAGTCGTATTCTCAATTTAATATTTTCCAAGACTTTTCAAACCATTATGGACTTGTAGTTAAAGTTTGAGGTCATTTGGACATGTCTAGCATCGAATTCAAACTTTAAAATCCTCTGAATGGATGCACGACTCGTGCAAATTATTGCTCTATAAGAGCACGACTCGTGTGTAGCTAAAATAGCATCATACTTTGGTTTGCAGGACATGCACGACTCGTGCATATAGTGCACGACTCGTGCACTTGCTGGGCAGCTCCAGTTCAGTCCCGATTTTGCACTGTAGCGTCCTGTTTTTGCATATTAAGTCCTTATTCCAGTTCTTAATCATTTTGGGTTTATTTCAAGACTAAAACCTTCCATTTATACCAGGTTTTAACTCCTTGAAATCAACTCAATCAATCAATTGCAGAAATTAGGGTTCTTAGTTCCAAAAACCCCAAAACTTCAAAATCAACAAAACTATCAAAATCGGTTACTCTAAATACATGTTCTTATCATATGAACATGTTTGAACCCATAAATCATATACAAACTTCATGGATTACACTGAAATTACAGATTTCAGTTTACCCACAAAACCCACCAAGAACAAACTAGGTTAGAACTTGAAATACTAACCTCCACTGCTTCCAAATCTTCAATTTAAAGCCTAGAATCGGAATCCAAGCTCAAACCTTCAAGAAATCTCCAAGTTCTGCTGAATCCGTACAAGAAACCCTCTCCCGTGTTCCAAAATGATCAGCTCAATACATGGGAGAATGTTCTAGCTTTTATATTTCTAGAATTTGCATTTTTAGTCCTTGGAATTCTATTTCTTGAAGTTTTGCCACAACTAACATATTTTATGACAAAAACCAGTTTTTATAACATTTTAAGTCCAAAACTCAAAATATTATTACAAACCAAATCCTTTTCTATCAAAAAGACCAAATTACCCTTCTAAGGTAAAATGACCCATTTACCATTTTTACTATTTTTACATATAAGGAGTGTCTTGGCGTTACAAACATCACCTTGCATGGAATCAAACTCGTGGTTATGTACCGCATCATGAGTCTATAAATTACCGAACCACTTTCTGTGACCTTAAACTCACCACTATAGGAGGAATGCATCGACATATAATGGCATCATGCTAACAGACAACTACTTCGTGAAGGGATGTACCACCTCAGTAGAGTCTTACTCGTCGCTTTACAAAGACATCACTATTTCCTGGACCTTACTCACTCTTATGTAATTGCATTCAATTTATGCATGATCACCATTTTTCTTTTATGCAAGTCAATAACTCACCAGTGTCATGATATGCATATATTAGAACATAAACTTTAACAACTTTAAAGATTTCATAAACTTTGCATAATATCATGACACATAAACTTTAACACTCTCAGACAAGACTTATAAATCATGTTTATCATTTATAATCATTTGAACATGTATAGAAAGTATCATGTGAAAATAGATCATAAAGTAAACACTTATTATGCTTGGAAACATTTCTATACACTTGCATAAATAAACTTTATATCATAAAATCTTTTATATTTTTGCTATATACCCCATAGTGGAAAGAATCATCATGTCCTCACTTATGATGGTTATGGTAGCTAAGTATTGTTATCCCCTTGCCTTTGTCCTTATCTTTTCTCTTGCCTTCTCTTTTCCTTCTTCAATTACTACAAAGTTGATCCATTAAACTCTTAATCAGCTAACATTTCTAGTCATTAACAATATTCTTTTATTGTTCATTTGATCACGTGGTTACTATAACCAAAATACTAAATCTTTGAACAATATATCATCCCATAAAGTGATCACATTCTAATAATTATTTTGTGTCTTACAAAAGTTTTAATAATAAACATAAAGCTTTTTTGACGACCATCTCCTCACCAGATTAGCCCAAACATTTTTTTGCAAGCCATCAAAAATCCAAAAATAGAGGGACGTGAGGGTGGAAATCGTTTCGGTCTTTGGTTTTCTAGAATTGTTTTCTCGATTTGAAATTTTTTTTGTCCAAACTATAAACCGAATTCGAATTTGGTTTGGTATAGTTTGAGACCATGGAAACCAGATGCTTCATAAATTTACTATTTAGGCTCTAAATAAGTAATATAAAAATTTTACAAATTTGAAAATTTATTTCAAAAACTAATTATACATAAATAAATAAATAAATTTCAGAATTTACTAGATGATTTATAATTTTTTTCTTGAAAATTTTTACTTTATGCATATGTACTTTTTAAACATTATCATTTTATAAGAATTTATACATTTATTTATCATATTGTTGTTAAAATTATTCATATTAAAATAAAAGGACAATATGGTAATTCTATAAACAAAAAACGATTATTCTAATAATGAATTCTAATATTAAAAATGGTTGACTAGTCACTTCATTTACTACCATGATATTGTAAATGTATTAATAAGGGTGGGGGAGTAGATCTTTCCCATCTCACTGAACCCACGCGCCACGTCAGCTTTTCTCTCTCCTCTCACTTCAATCTTTCCCCATCTTTCACCAATCTTTCACCCATGAAACCAATACCCACCGAACTCACCGAACCCACGATGCCACATCATATTTTTAATATTAGAATTAAATATATAATACTAAAAATAAGAATATATATATATATATATATATATATATATATATATATATATATATATATATATATATATATATATATAATTTGTTGAATCGTCATCTTCCGTCTCTATTTTCACTTCCACATTATATATATATATATATATATATATATATATATATATATATATATATATATATATATATATATATATATATATATATATATATATACATATATATATATATATGTTCAATGCAGAACCAAAATTAAATTACCTAACTACAAAACCATCTTTAAAACCCTTGGATCATTATATCAACGTCTTAGATTAAAAAGGATGCACCATAAAATTATACTCCTTATACAAGGGATTATTCCTAGGTAAGGGTATATTGGATTTTAACCCATCTTTTGAAATCAGATCTAGCCTACTACCCCCAATCGATCACCATCTTCACGTGTTCATCTCCACCTTCCACCGTAATCTAGTGTTCATATCGATTCCATCAATCGATTTTGATAACTTCAAATCCATTCCAATAATCGATTCCAGATAACTTCAATTCTGCCATCATCCCTAATCTCGCTCTCAAACCGCCATCGGAGTTCCACAGGAACGTAACAATGGCGACCAAAGTAATCATGGTGAGAGAATGCTTCGCTGCTCTTTTTAGGGCTTTTAGACTTTCAAGTTTCATTCGCAAGTGTTATTTCTCCATGATTAGATCGCGGAGAAGCCAAGTATCGCAATTTCGATTGCTACAGCACTCTCCGGTGGTCGAGTAAGTTTCGCCGATGGTTTTAGTGCGTTTTAACCATCGCAGTTTCGATTGAAACATGTGCATAATGGGGTTTATGTTTCCAGCCTCTATCGTCTCTCCTTTTTTCCCTCACAGACATCGACTACCTAGCCTTAGCCTCCGCCTTCATCAGCCATTAACGACTTCTTCCAGCCGTCGCTCCTCGCTGCCGACGCCGCCGGTCCACGCCGTCGCTGCCTTCCACGTCGGGATCAGGTACAATTGGTTCTTTGTCTTGCGTTTCTCGTTTCTCTCGGTTCTCATTTTACTCATAATCAGTTTAGCAAATCCCTTTTATATCTTATAATAAACACAACTTCTTTTACCATGAATCGATTTCTCATAATCCTCTTATAGAAACGGAATTTTTTTTTACCATGAATCGATTTCTCACAATCATCTATCAGAAATGGATTTTTTTACCATGAATCGATTTCTCATATTCAATTTGTTTTACTGTTGCTGCAGGAGCTATCCAAATATCCAATATTGTCCTTGCCTACTTCTGTGTGAATCTATTGATTTTGAAAGCCTGCGTAACAATTTAAAAAGCATTAGACCTTGATCGAAACTCAACTAATGAATTCAGTTAATCAAGCAAGGTGAACACAAATTCAACTAATGTTTGTATATGAACCTGTTCACATATTACTTCAGGTACCATCGATTTCACCCAAATAGCTATCAATGTTCATTAATGTGCACACCAGGTGCTTGTTAAAATGCCAAGAAGGGTTATTTGTGATGATCGCTTGTGAGTCGTCCCGTGTTCACATATGTTCATCAATGAACATATGTTCATCAATGAACATTTGTTCATCAATGAACATTTGTTCATCAATGAACATTTGTTCATCAATGAACATATGTTCATCAATGAACATATTCTATAACAATGGTTTCGTTCTTCTTCTTTAAACCTTTCTTCTATTATCATTTTCACTGAAATTGAAACATGTTCATATATGGCGTTTTAACCATCGATATTGCTTTCATAAACTGATAACAAGTTTGTTTTACAGATGCTGGTGTGAGAGATACTAAAAAATACAGAAAACTCCATGCTGCTAATCTGCTATGGTCACGAGTTCTCCTGTGACTCAGATTGCACACCAAGTGCTTGTTAAAATGCCTACCAGGTGAAAAAGGTTTGAGGTCAAAAATCAAGAAGGTATGATTTCTTTTTAGCGTTTAATCCTAAAGCAAGGATGCCCCAAATACGTGTGTGATTGTTTTTTGGTAATCTCTCTTTGATTTTCATCCAAACCAGGAGACCTGCAAATAACTAAGTAACACAAAGATGGTTGTCCTATTTTCATTATTTTTCTTATCACAAATGTGTTCCTCCTGTCTGCTTATCTTGGGATATGTTTTAATGGTGATAGGTATACTCTCGTACCTTAACATCCTTTTATGCAACATACTTTCAGTTTCAATTAATAATGAATTCGTGTCCATGTGCTTCTTTATCCAAAGCATTATACACATTAAGCTACATGTGCATCATAGCAGGAGCATCACGCATTCTCTTGATTGCTATCTTTTACATGGTAATTTTCTATTATAATAAAAGCTATTTTTCTGATTGTTTATGCTTTAGCTGGTTGTGCATCATAGCAGGAGCATCACACATTCTTGGTATGTTCATCAATGAACACATGTTCATCAATGAACATATGTTCATCAATGAACTATGACTATCAATCAGTAGATTACGACGTAGTGGTTAGCTATCTCATTTTCATTAGTTAATTTGCAGGTTGTAGAAGATGCAAATGCTTTGATATTGCGATGAGAATCAGAAGAATCAAAACAAACTAGAAACACTGGTTGCAGGGGATATTTATGTTCATCAATGAACATGAACAATGAACATATTTTGATTTGATACATTGATACTGAATCGTGATATGTTGTTATTCTTTTAACTTTGTTCATGTAATTGTTTAAGACTTTGATCAATGTAATGGTTGATATTATTGGGATTGAAGTTTTCTTTGTATTTTGATCAAAGGGAGAGAGAACACAAAACCTTGCTCATGTAATTTACATATGTTCATTGATGAACATATGTTCATTGATGAACATATGTTCATTGATGAACATATGAATTGCGTAATTTTATAGGATACGTATTTCTAATTGGACCATCATACCCTTTATCATCAAAACTAGATCAGCGGTGAAAAACATAGTTCTGCATTGAACTCATCCCTATATATATATATATATATATATATATATATATATATATATATATATATATATATATATATATATATATATATATATATATATATATATATATATATATATATATATATATATATATATATATATATATATATATATATATATATGTCCGTGTGTGTATACCTTCGGGATCAACCAGTTCACGACCCCATTCTCCAACCCGCCAAACTCGAGCCCGATGAAACCGAAGGGGAGGGGGCAGCGGTACCGGCAGTACCGCCCAACCCAACCCAATCTTTCGTCGATCCCGTGTATTACTCCGAGCACCCTAAGTTATTACATTCTTAGGAGAGTATTTTGGTAGTTGTACAAATAAAACAAATGAAAATGGATATTTTAGTGATTTTCCAAGAAAGACAAATGGGAGGGCATTTTGATAAACTTGATTCAAGGTTATGGAGTCGGTTCTGATGAGTTTCCACAATCGAGAGGAAGGAACCACCCCCTCCCCGTCGGACATAACATATTCTTGATTGCTATCCTCCAGCGAGATATAGAGAAGAAGTGGAGGGTGGTTCGTGGGTTTCTGTTACGCGTGGGTATAGAAGTAGGTGTTTCTCAAAAATCAAGAAGGGAAAGAAAGGGAGAGTAATGGGGTTCATCGGAAACCTAAGGTATGATCACACCTCCGGTAACCCTCAGGCTAACTATGATAATTGAGAGACGTGTTTGAGATTGATGTAATATATCTCCGACGAGAGCTCCTTGATTGGTGGAGGAATGGAACGAACAGGGAGACCGAATGGGGGAGTCCCGTCTGTTTTTCTCCGGCAGCCAGTGGCATTTCAGTCGAAAGAAAATAGAACCAAGAGTAGAGAGAGAGATTAAGGACGAGAGGGAAGAAAGAAGTAAACTTGGGGCTGGTTCGGCATTGGCGGTGGTCGGTGGGAGGATTTGGTCGGGCATGGTGGGGGATGATGAACAGAGGTGATGAAGCATCACCGGAGAATGAGGAACATGGGATTAAATCTTTTTCGTTGGGATTGATTGATTGAAGCATTGCCGGAAGGGGGCTGTATCATCGGAGAAGAAGAGGTAATCGGATTATGATTGCCATTGGTGGGTCGGGTCATCACCGCCGGAAGAAGAGGTGGTGGCAGCGAAGAAAACGTCGGAGGAGGATGCAGTCGCCGGAGATGAGGAGGTCGTCGGACCTGGAGGCGTGGTTGGGGCATGCATACTGGCCGGCGAGGTACCTTTCGATTCGTTATTTCCCGTATTAGGTTTTATACCTTAGTGGTTTTACTTGTTGAACATGGGCTTAATCATTTTGGGTTAGGTGTTGGACTCGCGATTGGCCTAATAGAATCTGCAACATGGGCTCATTAGTTGGACCATTTAATTGGACTATTATTAGAGCTAATTAAATGTTAATGAATCTATTATTTAGGTTATAGTGTTGGATTATATTTAAGACCCAAATAATAAGACGGTTTATAAATAAGGTTAGTTTTAACTTTTAAGAGGTGAAGCGACATTATATCTTAATAAATTGATTATTTACTTAAGATATAATTTTGTTGATTAAACGCAATTTAAATTCATCACTACAAATAATATGCTTTTAAGATGAGTTTAAGTCAACAAAAATGTAACTTCCATCTCTCATTAATAGTCGAAACTACCAGTGCAGTACCTGAAACACGCTCATTTTCTTCGGTTTCTTTTTGTTTCAGAGCATAGTACATAGAATCTTTAACACCATCACCCTTCTCGTTCTTCTTCCTCAACATGAAGTCACAAGCAAAGTGGTTCTTACCCGAACAATAGTTGCAATCATACCTACTATCACCATTCACTTTCTTCTCAAGATTCGAATGGGTCGAAGAATCCTCTTTCGGACCAGTGTATTCAACCTTTTTCTCATGACCAGAAGAATTGTATTTGGTTGCCTTAAAACCTTTAAATCCACCATTAGAATGTGGTTTTTTGTAAAAAACATTGTTGGATACATAGTTTGCAATCAAAGCCACTCCCTCATCTGAACCATCACTCTCACTGTCGTCATTCTCACTTGATACTTCGAAAACAGTTTTTAAAACAGATCTTGGTTTTTCATCAGTCGAAACCAGGGCCAAAGGACCACCAACAATTTTCTTATTAATCTTCCCCTCTACGACATCCTCATGATTCTTGAGGAAACTGTGGATATCGTATAAAGAGTAAGAGTCAAACTGCTCATGACATTTGAGCATCATCATAACATTTTTCCACTCCTTTTGAAGGGATTCTAAAATGTTACAGTTATCTCCTCATTAGATTTGAAATCTTGTGTTGTTTAAGTTTGTTAACCAATTTAATTTGTTGTATCTTTGAAAAGCGTCATCAAGATTCTTAGAAGGTTTTTGTTTAAAATCACAAAACTAAATTAAAACAATTTTATTGGTATTTTCTTTTGTTTTTTGTTTCCTTCGTACAAGTGTTAAAGCATATCCCAAATGTCATTGACACTGGTACAATCTTAGATATGATCGAAGACAATAGGTGGAAGACCATATCTCAACTCCCGCTTGGCTATCACATCGTTCTTTACTTTCTCAGCCCCAGTTAAGCGAAGAACACCGCCGTCATAGTCAACATTGAGCACTGATGCCATGACAGAGATGTTCTCAACCGAAGTAGGATCATAAGGACCCTGAGTAACTGATCTCCATAAGTCGGGGTCGACTCTGGTCAGATAATATTCTATTTTAAGCTTCCAGTGACCGTACTCCTCTGGATCAAGTATCGGAGATCGATTGCTAGCCCCAATGCTGTTAGCAATGCTATAAGTACTCTGATTCAAGTTAGACATATAGAAAAACATATTTACTTGTTTGGCAGACACAAAAATAGAGATAACTTGCGTATAGAACAAATTCATGAAGCAGAATGAATATGGAAACAAAATGAGACAAGGGTTTCTATGCAGCAGGATCAAGAAAGCTCTAATACCAATTGAGAGGGAAATTCCTAGATTTGAAAGACTAATCAAGGAGTCATTCGAATACGTCCCAACCAATATGTCTAAGAATGTGGAATGAGATTGAAACAGAGATATACTAAATATTCAACATCACGTTGATGAAGTTGGGTTACAACTCAAGTATTACAAGAATACAAAGAACGATAAAACCCTAACTTCTAACCTCGTTATCAGCTACGATTGTAAGGATAATTTCTCACAATCCATCCACGCTTACAAAAGTGATAATCATTATCTATTTATACTATTAAAAGGGATGATATAGTGTATTTGATGATCAATGAGGTTATTACACGTTCTGAACTACTAGAAACGCGTACATAACGACCTGGCAGGATGTTGTAGGAGTCGTACAAATCCTTGCAGAGAATCAGCAACTGTGCTCCGACCATGATGCATGATCTCTACTGGACCACATGGACATTCGAAAGAGCTGAGTCGAAATGCTTTGACTTCGAATGTAGAAAAAAGTACTTCGACTGAAGTAGTTCGAAGCGCATCAAGGATGCATTGGTCTTCGACACAACATAAAATCTTTGACTCAACAGATGATTCTAATAAATCCCACTAGTAAACATTGGCAAATATAGATGCCTCGTACGAAGGCTCCTCTACATGCAAGTCACACACCATGGCATAACACTTGCATTTAATACTCTTGTCAATTTATGCCAAGGCCAACAACACTTGGATGCTGCAATTCAAGTGCTACGATACCTTAAAACTACACCATGTGAATGAATTTTCTTTCCAACTGCAAGAGATTTAAGTTTGACAACTTTTTACGATTCAGACTGGCTTGGATGCCCCAACATTTTGCGATTCAGACTGGCTTGGATGCCCTATCAATTGACACTCCAAAACATGTCATTTCAGTACTCTTGGCAGTGCATCGATTCCTTGGATACAAAGAAGCAATATGTGGTGTTAAATCCTCCGTTGAAGCTGAATACCAAGCCATGGCTACCACAATTAGTGAACAATTGTGGTTGTGACGGTGTAACATCTCGTTTTCCGGCACCCTCGAAAATCTGATTTTAAATTATTTTTAGTTCTTAAACTATATATATATATATATATATATATATATATATATATATATATATATATATATATATATATATATATATATATATATATATATATATACACACACACACACACACACACACATATAAAAAAAAATTAATAATGAAAGAATATTTCAAGAACCTAATTATGTTAGTTGGAGGGGTTAACCATGATACTTTTGTTGAGTATTAAAATGTTAATCATAGTGTATTTATGATTTAATATGGTGTTCTAAGTATTAGAAAGTTAATACTAGAAAAAGGGTAAATTGGTCTTTTGGACAGAAAAGGATTTGATTTGTAATAATATTTTGAGTTTTGGACTTAAAATGTTATAAACATAAGTTTTTGTCATAAAAATTTGACAAGTGTGGCAAAAGTTCAAGAAAAGGGACTTTGAGGACTAAAATGTAAATTCTGGAAATATAAAAGATAGAACCTTTCCCCATTTGTTGAGCTGAACATTTGGAAGATACGGGAGAGGTTTTGATCATACGATTTCTGGAAAAAGATCAAGAAGGATTTGAAGAAAGGGTTGGAAGATTTGAAGTTTCCAAGCAAAAGGTTAGTAATTGTATCTCTAACCTAAGTTCTTGAGTGTTCTTAATGAAATGAACTTGATGACTGAAATTTCAGTCATGAATTATGTGTTTTAATGGCTTAACATTTTAAATATGTTAAGTATTAAGAACATGTCTCAAGAACATGAAAGTATGTTGCTATTGTTGAAATTAGCAACTTTGATCAAGAACCCTAGATTGTGAGTTCTTGTGATTAACCTGATTTTAATGGTTGATAATGACTTCTAAATGTTATTTTAGTTGAACTAAATCAGTAGAAGTGATTATAACCTAGTAATTTCGGTTTTGGACCAAAAATGTGAAAAACGGGAATTTTTGGAATTGGATTGGAATTACCAATTCCATTGTTTAAAACTTGATGTAAACGAAGGGTTTTGGTCCTGGAACAAACCCCTACTGATTAAGTCGTGTATTAAGAACCTAAAATGTCAAAACTGCATGCTACAGTGCAAAAATCGCGACGGGCCTGGAAACTGCCCAGACGCCAGGCGCGGTGCGCAGAGATACCAGGCGCGGTGCGCCCATTTGGCAGAAAGCCAGAAACCTCCTGTGAAGATTTGAGCAATTTTCAAATTTGGTTTTGATGCTAGGCTTATCCGATTGACCTGAAAATTTAAACATAGGTCTAATATGGTATGAAACTTCGTAGAAAATTGTCGGAATACGTATACGACCTCCCGAAAGTACTGTAGCAAAATACGTGTATTTTGGGAAAATGTATAATTTAAAGAAGGATGGTAATTGAAAGTTATCATCTAGGAATGGTCCCCAATTATATTATATTGGACTCTCGTGTATTAGAGTCAATTGAAATGGTTGTTAACCTATTATCATTTGGTATATAAATGAATATATAGGTACGGGACGAACGGTTGTAGTGTATACAAAGACAAGAAACAACCGGAACTAAATGCAGCGAGTATCCAGGTGAGTAATCTCACTTATATCATATATGATATGTATTGATTGGACTGTTACAGATTGAAACAGATTCGGGGGACGAAATTTGACAATTTACAGATGCGTTAAAAAGACAATACCAGATAAGCCGTGAGTCTGCGAAAGACAAGAACGGAGCTGTGAGTCAATGATATGACAATACCAGATAAGCCGTGAGTCTACGATAGACAAGAACGGAGCTGTGAGTCAACCTTTGAAAAGGCAATACCGGATAATCCGTGAGTCATTGAAATGACAAGAACGGAGCCGTGAGTCTAGGCAAAAGCGGGGCAAACCCGTGAGCCATGAATGTTTATGAAATAAAATATTATTAAATGGTGCGGCCACTTGTGGCTATGATATTGGATGTTATATCCAACTGGTGCGGCCTTACGGCTATGATATTGAACTTGAATCTAAATGGTGCGGTCTTTTGACCATGATATCGGGTTATTGAACCCAGCTGGTGCGGCCTTCGGGCTATGACTTATATATTGAAAATGTTTTGGTGCAGCTTAATTATATAGCTATGACACAGGGTGCGGCTTAAATAGCCATGAAATACGATGCGGTCAATTGTGACTAAGAAATATGGGACAGAAATGTATGCAAATAACAACCCTTGAGACTATGCGGTAGGATGTGCAATCCTAAAAGATATACGGTCAGCCAGAATGACTAGGAGTTTGGATCCGATATCCAGACAGAGATATACGGTTATGAGATTTATCATATATAGGAAATTATATATGAATATATTCTTATACGTGTTATTTGCAGATATGATTACTCACTGAGCTTTATAGCTCATGTTATTTGTTAAATGTCCCTGCAGGTTAGCATGACCCTGATAAGGGAAAAGATAGAGTCCGTGACTAAAGAAGTGGGACTTTTAGATGCTGTCAGTAGTAGCCCGGCTTCAAAGGAGATTACGGTATTTTATACTCTCCTTGATACACTTGTACCCGTTTTTAATAAAATGTACCCCTTTTGTTATGGTTTTATGTATTGAAACCTTTGTTTTAAATGAAAAATTTTCAGGGGTGTTTTTGTTTTAAAAGCCGGGTGTTACAAGTTGGTATCAGAGCCGTGGTTTAAGTGAACTAGGTGTCTATAGAGTAGATTCCTGGACTTAAACCTTGAGATAATAGACATGATGTATAGTTAGGTGTATATAAATTGTTATTATACGTATATAACCTAACCATTGCTGACTTCTGACGTATAAGAAGTATGAGCAGTGAATCTTCTTGGGAGGAATTTAGGGCGTGGAGCTTTAAGTGGTGGACCAGCCCTTTTCCAAGGCTCCATTGAACGCGGGGCAAAGAGACAAGTAGTATAAAAATCCACATGACAAGCAATAGTAGCTGATGTGGTCAGAAAAAGAAATTGGTTGCTCGCTTTGACTGATATTCAAGGTGAAAGAAAAGCAGTTGAGACTACAAGAACAGCAGAAAAATATTGGTGGACGCTTCAGAAGAAGTTAACACGAATTAGGTCCAACCTTAAAGGGAAGGGACCAAAACAAAGAAGTGATATGGTTTAAGAAGTGCAGGAAAATCACTAAGAAAATTTTAGAGTAGAGACTCTACCATTGAAAATGCTGAAATTGCAGAAAATAGGAGCATATTGCTCGAGCTTGTTGGATGGCACGGAAGTGTGTCTAGCGCGGGGCTATAGAACACTTTCCTATGAAATGTTCACATGCTAAATGTGGAGTAACGGGTGATAAACCCAGTAAAGAACGGGGAGGGAAGAAAGAAGAAACGAATGGTCTCATAGTTCTGAGAACATGGATCGATAAATTTCAACAAATACCTCATGTTGAAATGAAGGTAGATAAGTAGTTAAAGTACCCGGGACAATCAGAAGAATGTTAGATGAACAGTGATATAATCACGAAATAAGAAGACTAGTATGGTAAAAGTGATTTGGCAATACCGTGAATGTTTCCATATGATATGGGAAACCGAAATTGTAACGAGATAAAATTACCCTCGCTTGTTAGTATGATTTCGGGGACGAAATCTTTTGAAGGAGGGGAGAATTTGTAACACCATGATACTTTTGTTGAGTATTAAAATGTTAATCATAGTGTATTTATGATTTAATATGGTGTTCTAAGTATTAGAAAGTTAATACTAGAAAAAGGGTAAATTGGTCTTTTGGACAGAAAAGGATTTGATTTGTAATAATATTTTGAGTTTTGGACTTAAAATGTTATAAACATAAGTTTTTGTCATAAAAATTTGACAAGTGTGGCAAAAGTTCAAGAAAAGGGACTTTGAGGACTAAAATGTAAATTCTGGAAATATAAAATATAGAACCTTTCCCTATTTGTTGAGCTGAACATTTGGAAGATACGGGAGTGTTTTGATCATATGATTTCTGGAAAAAGATCAAGAAGGATTTGAAGAAAGGGTTGGAAGATTTGAAGTTTCCAAGCAAAAGGTTAGTAATTGTATCTCTAACCTAAGTTCTTGAGTGTTCTTAATGAAATGAACTTGATGACTGAAATTTCAGTCATGAATTATGTGTTTTAATGGCTTAACATTTTAAATATGTTAAGTATTAAGAACATGTCTCAAGAACATGAAAGTATGTTGCTATTGTTGAAATTAGCAACTTTGGTCAAGAACCCTAGATTGTGAGTTCTTGTGATTAACCTGATTTTAATGGTTGATAATGACTTCTAAATGTTATTTTAGTTGAACTAAATCAGTAGAAGTGATTATAACCTAGTAATTTCGGTTTTGGACCAAAAATGTGAAAAACGGGAATTTTTGGAATTGGATTGGAATTACCAATTCCATTGTTTAAAACTTGATGTAAACGAAGGGTTTTGGTCCTGGAACAAACCCCTACTGATTAAGTCGTGTATTAAGAACCTAAAATGTCAAAACTGCATGCTACAGTGCAAAAATCGCGACTGGCCTGGAAACTGCCCAGACGCCAGGCGCGGTGCGCCCAGATACCAGGCGCTGTGCGCCCATTTGGCAGAAAGCCAGAAACCTCCTGTGAAGATTTGAGCAATTTTCAAATTTGGTTTTGATGCTAGGCTTATCCGAATGACCTGAAATTTTAAACATAGGTCTAATATGGTATGAAACTTCGTAGAAAATTGTCGGAATACGTATACGACCTCCCGAAAGTACTGTAGCAAAATACGTGTATTTTGGGAAAATGTATAATTTAAAGAAGGATGGTAATTGAAAGTTATCATCTAGGAATGGTCCCCAATTATATTATATTGGACTCTCGTGTATTAGAGTCAATTGAAATGGTTGTTAACCTATTATCATTTGGTATATAAATGAATATATAGGTACGGGACGAACGGTTGTAGTGTATACAAAGACAAGAAACAACCGGAACTAAATGCAGCGAGTATCCAGGTGAGTAATCTCACTTATATCATATATGATATGTATTGATTGGACTGTTACAGATTGAAACAGATTCGGGGGACGAAATTTGACAATTTACAAATGCGTTAAAAAGACAATACCAGATAAGCCGTGAGTCTGCGAAAGACAAGAACGGAGCTGTGAGTCAATGATATGACAATACCATATAAGCCGTGAGTCTACGATAGACAAGAACGGAGCTGTGAGTCAACCTTTGAAAAGGCAATACCGGATAATCCGTGAGTCATTGAAATAACAAGAACGGAGCCGTGAGTCTAGGCAAAAGCGGGTCAAACCCGTGAGCCATGAATGTTTATGAAATAAAATGTTATTAAATGGTGCGGCCACTTGTGGCTATGATATTGGATGTTATATCCAACTGGTGCGGCCTTACGGCTATGATATTGAACTTGAATCTAAATGGTGCGGTCTTTTGACCATGATATCGGGTTATTGAACCCAGCTGGTGCGGCCTTCGGGCTATGACTTATATATTGAAAATGTTTTGGTGCAGCTTATATAGCTATGACACAGGGTGCGGCTTAAATAGCCATGAAATACGATGCGGTCAATTGTGACTAAGAAATATGGGACATAAATGTATGCAAATAACAACCCTTGAGACTATGCGGTAGGATGTGCAATCCTAAAAGATATACGGTCAGCCAGAATGACTAGGAGTTTGGATCCGATATCCAGACAGAGATATACGGTTATGAGATTTATCATATATAGGAAATTATATATGAATATATTCTTATACGTGTTATTTGCAGATATGATTACTCACTGAGCTTTATAGCTCATGTTATTTGTTAAATGTCCCTGCAGGTTAGCATGACCCTGATAAGGGAAAAGATAGAGTCCGTGACTAAAGAAGTGGGACTTTTAGATGCTGTCAGTAGTAGCCCGGCTTCAAAGGAGATTACGGTATTTTATACTCTCCTTGATACACTTGTACCCGTTTTTAATAAAATGTACCCCTTTTGTTATGGTTTTATGTATTGAAACCTTTGTTTTAAATGAAAAATTTTCAGGGGTGTTTTTGTTTTAAAAGTCGGGTGTTACAAGTTGGTATCAGAGCCGTGGTTTAAGTGAACTAGGTGTCTATAGAGTAGATTCCTGGACTTAAACCTTGAGATAATAGACATGATGTATAGTTAGGTGTATATAAATTGTTATTATACGTATATAACCTAACCATTGCTGACTTCTGACGTATAAGAAGTATGAGCAGTGAATCTTCTTGGGAGGAATTTAGGGCGTGGAGCTTTAAGTGGTGGACCAGCCCTTTTCCAAGGCTCCATTGAACGCGGGGCAAAGAGACAAGTAGTATAAAAATCCACATGACAAGCAATAGTAGCTGATGTGGTCAGAAAAAGAAATTGGTTGCTCGCTTTGACTGATATTCAAGGTGAAAGAAAAGCAGTTGAGACTACAAGAACAGCAGAAAAATATTGGTGGACGCTTCAGAAGAAGTTAACACGAATTAGGTCCAACCTTAAAGGGAAGGGACCAAAACAAAGAAGTGATATGGTTTAAGAAGTGCAGGAAAAGCACTAAGAAAATTTTAGAGTAGAGACTCTACCATTGAAAATGCTGAAATTGCAGAAAATAGGAGCATATTGCTCGAGCTTGTTGGATGGCACGGAAGTGTGTCTAGCGCGGGGCTATAGAACACTTTCCTATGAAATGTTCACATGTTAAATGTGGAGTAACGGGTGATAAACCCAGTAAAGAACGGGGAGGGAAGAAAGAAGAAACGAATGGTCGAAAAGGACCAGTGGTATCATGAGCATTCCAGTACACTGTGGAAGAAGCTCGTGAGTAGACTAATATGGTCTCAGATATCATTGTCTTGAATATAATCCCCGTATATGTTATATATGATCCATGAAGCTATGCTTTGGATCGATGACTTTGATGTCTTGTCTGAACATTTCATCAACGATTATGGATGAAATGCTGGAAGTAGCTATAGCAGATAGCAAAGATGTTCAAGATATTGAACACCTGGAAAGTAGTCTGCCTAGGATTTACGGGACCATTTTTCCCTATAAATCTGAAGCCGATGACTACCAATGAATCTGAAGAAATTGTGCATATGAATTGGTTAGCAATGAATGATGCTAACATGAATTGTGGAAATATGAACATTATGGTTCAAAAAAAATCAGAAATGAAACGGATGAAAATCCACGGTAAATAACCGTTGTTGAGAATACCGGTTACTTCACTTTGCTTAAACTCGGAAAAGAGTTAGTAAAGGAAGGATGTTTTAGTTGGCATCTGCAGTATTTGCCAAGCTAAATAAAGCGGTGACAGAAGTGTAAAATTTTAAATGAATTCTCGGATGTTTCTTCCAAAGAACTTCCAGAATTTCCGCCAGACTGATGAGAAGAGTTTATGATTAAACTGGTTTTGGGAGCCGATCCTGTTATTCAGGCTCTATACTGAGTAGCATCTGTAGAGATGGCAGAGTGGGAAAAACAATTAGAAGAAATTGTTTTTGAATCGGGGTCTCATATGGCCGAATGTGTCATCGTGTGGAGCCCCATTGTGTTTGAAAAGAAGAAAGACAAGTTGATGTGTATGTGCATTGACTACCGAGAATCTGATATTCTCGAAACCAGACTGAATATGATGTACAATTGTGCTAAATATTGGAATTACTTCGTTGAGAAAAGTAATATGCGAAGTTTTCCAAGTATGAAATTTGGCTAAAAGAAGTTTCAATTCTTTGGGCATGTTAATAGTGCCAAAGATGATAAAGTAAATCCAGTGGAATTGATGCTATGATAAAACTGGAACCGCCTGAGGAATCTGACTAAAATTGTAGTTCCTTGGTTCAGCAGGTTACTATAAGATAGTTGTAGAAAAACTGCTCCTTGATTGCTGCATAGTTGACTAAAGTTGACCAAGAAAAGTGAAAAGTTCGAGTGGGTAGAAAGACCACAAGTAACTTTTCAAAGGTTGAGACAAACCTTGTGTGAAGCTCCGGTGTTAGCATATTCGCTAAGCGGAGAAGATAAATTGGATTATAGAAATTCATCCAGAGTTGATTTTGAATACATGAAATTGCAGTAGCAATTATGACTTTGACATTGAAGCTTTGGAAACACCATCTATATGGTGTAAAGCTTACTGTTTATATGGATCATATAAGTTTGAAGTACTTAATTGGTCAAAAAGAAGCTAAATATGAGATAGCAAAGATAGATGGGTTACTTAAAGATTTCGGTTGTGAAATCTTGTACCCTCTCGGTAAAGCAAATGTGGCTATAGATGCCTTGAATTGAAAAGAGTATCTTTTGAAAGATACATTCACATGTATGAATGTGGCGAATTGATTACCTGAGTTGATTCGGGTAGCACAGAAAGAAGTGTGTAAGTCTGAAAACGTGAAAAGTGAATAATTGGCTATTGAAATAAGCTAGTTAGAAACTCACAGTGATTGAACACCCTTGGAGGTTGTGTATGTGGGTTCCAAAGTAAAGTAAGACATGAAATTTGTTCTTAAAAGATGTATATTGGGGTAGATATGCAAAATACCCGGGGCAGTACCAAACTGTGTAGGATGATATAACCTATGCATTGGTAGCCGGGACTAAAGAAAGACATTGAAAGACATGTGAAAAGTGTTTGACTTGTGTGAAAGTAAAGCCAAACTATCAGAAGCATACAGAAAAATTTAGCTGTTGTCAGTCCCAAAGAAGAAAAAGGGACGATATAATTATAGACTTTGTAATAAAGTTTTTGCAAGTACCGCATGGGCATGACACCATATGGGTAATTACAGGTTGATTGATGAAATCAGTGTAGATTTATACTGACCAAGGAAGAAATTAAGATTAAAAAATAGCGAAAAGTTATATAGATAAAGAAATTTGTCGATGTGAGTTACTGGTGTCGATTGTATCGAGTCGAGAAAATAGAATTATTCGCTGATTTTGGCATAAATCCCAAGAATAATTAGTTCAAAAGTACTAGTAAGTACTGTATATGATTTGCAGATTGATAGACAAGGCGAGATAATGATGCAGATTCTAGAAGATATGCTTGAAATTTGCATAACAGACCTTGGCGGAAGACAAGAAGATTGTCCATTTCGGGTGGAATCTGTAGATAATAACAGTTTTCGTACCAGTTTTCTGATGACTTGTATGAAACGTCGTATGGAGTATCGTGTTGCACGCCGATATACTAGACTGAAGTTGGGGAGAAGCCGTTGGCTGGACCCGAGATTTGTACCTCAAACAGAAGAAAAGATTAGGCAAATTCGAGAAAACTTGGAAGTAGACAAAAATCGACAAAAGTAGTATGCGGATTGCCGAGTAAAACCGTTGAAATTCCAAATAGGGAAAGATGACAGTGTTCAAAATATCCCTTGGAAAGATTAAAAATCTGCTTGGGACGAAAAGAAAGTCAAGCCCTCATTTATTGGACTTTTCCATATGTCCCAAAGAGTAAGAATTGTGGTGTATTAATAGAAGATTCTTGATGAACTTCAAGATATTTATAATGTTTCTATGGGTCTCATAGTTCTGAGAACATGGATCGATAAATTTCAACAAATACCTCATGTTGAAATGAAGGTAGATAAGTAGTTAAAGTACCCGGGACAATCAGAAGAATGTTAGATGAACAGTGATATAATCACGAAATAAGAAGACTAGTATGGTAAAAGTGATTTGGCAATACCGTGAATGTTTCCATATGATATGGGAAACCGAAATTGTAACGAAATAAAATTACCCTCGCTTGTTAGTATGATTTCAGGGACGAAATCTTTTGAAGGAGGGGAGAATTTGTAACACCATGATACTTTTGTTGAGTATTAAAATGTTAATCATAGTGTATTTATGATTTAATATGGTGTTCTAAGTATTAGAAAGTTAATACTAGAAAAAGGGTAAATTGGTCTTTTGGACAGAAAAGGATTTGATTTGTAATAATATTTTGAGTTTTGGACTTCAAATGTTATAAACATAAGTTTTTGTCATAAAAATTTGACAAGTGTGGCAAAAGTTCAAGAAAAGGGACTTTGAGGACTAAAATGTAAATTCTGGAAATATAAAAGATAGAACCTTTCCCCATTTGTTGAGCTGAACATTTGGAAGATACGGGAGTGTTTTGATCATATGATTTCTGGAAAAAGATCAAGAAGGATTTGAAGAAAGGGTTGAAAGATTTGAAGTTTCCAAGCAAAAGGTTAGTAATTGTATCTCTAACCTAAGTTCTTGAGTGTTCTTAATGAAATGAACTTGATGACTGAAATTTCAGTCATGAATTATGTGTTTTAATGGCTTAACATTTTAAATATGTTATGTATTAAGAACATGTCTCAAGAACATGAAAGTATGTTGCTATTGTTGAAATTAGCAACTTTGGTCAAGAACCCTAGATTGTGAGTTCTTGTGATTAACCTGATTTTAATGGTTGATAATGACTTCTAAATGTTATTTTAGTTGAACTAAATCAGTAGAAGTGATTATAACCTAGTAATTTCGGTTTTGGACCAAAAATGTGAAAAACGGGAATTTTTGGAATTGGATTGGAATTACCAATTCCATTGTTTAAAACTTGATGTAAACGAAGGGTTTTGGTCCTGGAACAAACCCCTACTGATTAAGTCGTGTATTAAGAACCTAAAATGTCAAAACTGCATGCTACAGTGCAAAAATCGCGACTGGCCTGGAAACTGCCCAGACGCCAGGCGCGGTGCGCCCAGATACCAGGCGCTGTGCGCCCATTTGGCAGAAAGCCAGAAACCTCCTGTGAAGATTTGAGCAATTTTCAAATTTGGTTTTGATGCTAGGCTTATCCGATTGACCTGAAATTTTAAACATAGGTCTAATATGGTATGAAACTTCGTAGAAAATTGTCAGAATACGTATACGACCTCCCGAAAGTACTGTAGCAAAATACGTGTATTTTGGGAAAATGTATAATTTAAAGAAGGATGGTAATTGAAAGTTATCATCTAGGAATGGTCCCCAATTATATTATATTGGACTCTCGTGTATTAGAGTCAATTGAAATGGTTGTTAACCTATTATCATTTGGTATATAAATGAATATATAGGTACGGGACGAACGGTTGTAGTGTATACAAAGACAAGAAACAACCGGAACTAAATGCAGCGAGTATCCAGGTGAGTAATCTCACTTATATCATATATGATATGTATTGATTGGACTGTTACAGATTGAAACAGATTCGGGGGACGAAATTTGACAATTTACAAATGCGTTAAAAAGACAATACCAGATAAGCCGTGAGTCTGCGAAAGACAAGAACGGAGCTGTGAGTCAATGATATGACAATACCAGATAAGCCGTGAGTCTACGATAGACAAGAACGGAGCTGTGAGTCAACCTTTGAAAAGGCAATACCGGATAATCCGTGAGTCATTGAAATGACAAGAACGGAGCCGTGAGTCTAGGCAAAAGCGGGGCAAACCCGTGAGCCATGAATGTTTATGAAATAAAATGTTATTAAATGGTGCGCCCACTTGTGGCTATGATATTGGATGTTATATCCAACTGGTGCGGCCTTACGGCTATGATATTGAACTTGAATCTAAATGGTGCGGTCTTTTGACCATGATATCGGGTTATTGAACCCAGCTGGTGCGGCCTTCGGGCTATGACTTATATATTGAAAATGTTTTGGTGCAGCTTAATTATATAGCTATGACACAGGGTGCGGCTTAAATAGCCATGAAATACGATGCGGTCAATTGTGACTAAGAAATATGGGACAGAAATGTATGCAAATAACAACCCTTGAGACTATGCGGTAGGATGTGCAATCCTAAAAGATATACGGTCAGCCAGAATGACTAGGAGTTTGGATCCGATATCCAGACAGAGATATACGGTTATGAGATTTATCATATATAGGAAATTATATATGAATATATTCTTATACGTGTTATTTGCAGATATGATTACTCACTGAGCTTTATAGCTCATGTTATTTGTTAAATGTCCCTGCAGGTTAGCATGACCCTGATAAGGGAAAAGATAGAGTCCGTGACTAAAGAAGTGGGACTTTTAGATGCTGTCAGTAGTAGCCCGGCTTCAAAGGAGATTACGGTATTTTATACTCTCCTTGATACACTTGTACCCGTTTTTAATAAAATGTACCCCTTTTGTTATGGTTTTATGTATTGAAACCTTTGTTTTAAATGAAAAATTTTCAGGGGTGTTTTTGTTTTAAAAGCCGGGTGTTACAATTTGTGGTTATTTACCATTTCAATTCCAATATTTCAAGGTTTGTTTCGACGTGCACCCAAGAATCAACACCGTCGTCAAAGCATGCATTCAAGAATTCTAATACCAAACATCAAAACTTGCAACTAACATGTATTTTGAATCCATAATGAAGTATCAATCAGAACACAACCCCAATCCAACATCCAACAAAAGTTTTCAAAAACCCAAATAATCTATGGCTCAAAATTAGATTTTTACCTTCAATTTTTTTTTCTGCTCAAAATCTAGAAATCAAGGCTTGAGGGTTGTTTAATTGGTAAAATAGGAATGCATGCACTACAGGAACCACCGTCGGCCACTGATCGGACCATCGCTGGCCTCCTCCAGCATCCCTCCCGTGAACAATGCCAGCAGCAGCAACAATCGCTACTGCCATTCCCGACCTCTCTTACTCCTTCATTCGCTTTCTATCTCAAAATCGTATTCCTCTGTTGTCGAATCTGATTGAACGTGGTCTGCCCTCGATCATTGATTTGCACATACACAAGGTTGTGTGTGTGTGTGTGCGTGTTCGTGATTTTTGCCATCGTTCCCGAGTTTCTCTTTTCTTTCTTTTCCCTTTTCTAATTTTACGTACACAAAGGAGCCCACAGATAAAAACACGAACATGGTTTTTGATCGCATTTTGATTTGGGCCAAATTTGGGTAGATGACAAAAACGCCCTTGAAATATGCCTTAGGTCAAATCTCAGCTTTTTGTTTATTATTTTTCATGATCTTCACTCAGTCATAACTTCCTTGTATGATATCCGAATTTTACAAACCATATGTCTTTAGAAAGGTGGGAACGAGATTTACAACATCATCTTACTGACTTAAGTATGATTCTAATCAGATTGTTCGCTATTGACTCTTAAACATGACGATTTGGCAATTTTTGTCACTTTTTGGCCATTTTGAAACCTTTATAACTTCTTTGTTATAACTCCAAATGACTTGAATCTTTTTCTTATATTCTTGTTATCTCAAATATTATAAAAGTCACGTTGATGACTTTTTTCCAAATCCTTTTAGATTTTGAGATATTAATTTTTAAAGATTGGTCAATAAAGATTTCACTTTTAGTCATTTAGTTCCCATTCTGCCGTTATGTCATTAAGAAAATTTTCCAAATGAAGTAACACTTCATTGTGACTTAATAAAAGGTCTGAAGACATATGTTTGCATATTTTTACCTTCTTGGACCATTTTTCCCTTCCATTGTACATTTGATAATCGTGAATATGAGATCTTCTCAACATCAGATATACTTATACTAACTTTCCATTTATACAAAAATTTTAGTTGTCACAGTGAAGTGTAAGGATTGCTTGTGGCTTGGTTGTTGCATCGTATAGGTAAGATCTATTCTTTTCCTTTTGTTCTACAACCGAAAACACCACCACCACCACACCTCCACCGTGAGGTGTGTGTGTGTGTGCGCGTGCATGGGATGCTTGTTGATCTTAGGATTCTACAACAGATCGTGAGGAAGATATGGTTTTCCCTAGGCTCCGAGTTAAAAGCTTGCATGTTTCTAGCCGACCACACACACACACACCCATCATTGTATGTGCATGTGTGTTTATGTGTATGTATGAATGGATCTATACACATAAGTGTTGGTGTGAAGTGTTGTACTAGAAGTTTCTAAATTTTGAGTGTCCCATTGAAGTCCATTCAGACCCTAGAGGTCTTAACGGGTGGTCTTAATGGGTTAGGGTTGAACTAGTGCGTTGTTTGGAAAGTTGGATAGAATTGATACCCGATCTTGTTCAATTTGTGGAAAATAGAAGAAAAATGGTTAGAGTGAGTGCATTATATTCTTGGAATCCTAAAAATATGAACTAAGTGACTATGCAAAAATATCCTAGATTGGTTGGGTTTAGGATGAGTTAAAAGGGCCATCATCAGACCCTCTGTTAGGAGTTAAAAGCATAAGTGTAATTTATTAAAAATAATATTACTACAAATATCTATTTAAAGTAAGGGTTAGTTAGTATACTTGGTGGTAACTTAATATACCTTATATGAGTATAAGGTGTGCGGGTGGAGCTTGGTGAGACCCTGCGAGTCAGTGCACAGATTTCTTCAATTGCTATTTCGAGGTGATTTCATCACTACGATGTATTAAAGTTATACATCCTTTCGTGTGTGATGTTTAGGATGTAGGTGAGTAGTACTATGTTATGAGAAGTTCTAGTAGGTGTGTGAGTGTGGTGAGTGGGTATAGAGCAAGAAATCATTGAGCTGGGTGCCATGATTGTGTTGTGTACTATGATTGTGTTGGGTGCCATCATTGTGTTGGATGTCATGATTAAGCTTGGTGCCATGATTGTATTGTGTAATGTGATTGTGCTATGTGCCTTTAATAGGGGTAAAGTGTGTGTGATGGATATACCGTGTATGTGCTGAATTCACTAAGATATGTGCTTACCCTTTCATATTAAACCACTGTTTTCATGTACTTCGGGTACGAAGGGTGACAAGGTGTGACGTGTACATACTGTTGCAGCTTCTGTTGGAGATTACATGTTGATTTGACTTTTATTAGATTGTGACTTCTGCTAGTTGATAATTTTCGTTTGACAATGAAAGGTTTTTAAAAAAAATGAATGATGTCTATGATGGAAATTATAAATAATACGATGAGTATTTGTTGAAATTGTTTTATTACATTTTTTAAATTTGTCATAAAAACTGGGACATTACAGATAGCTCTTTGTTGACCTTGATGCACCACAATCAGGTCACACTATGCTCTATTGCGACAACCAGACAGCTCGACATATCGCTAATAACCCTGTCTTCCATTAATAGACACAATGAAATGGATTGCTATTTTATTCGTGAAAGGGTGGAGTCACAAGATCAAGTTGCAGACATCTTCATCAAACTGTCTGGAACTGAGTGAATTCGGTTTTTGCTTGACAAGCTGGGTGTTCGTGATTTTCACTATCTATGAAATGATAAGAAACCGTCAACACCTCCAATCAATTATCAAGAGCCGTATTATCTTCCGTATCGCAATTTAAATAAATATTGCAAATGGTAAACGAGAACATTTTATTGCCGATAATTCCTCACATGTTCACAGCTTTGTACTGGCGAGATTGATGGTATATTTTGATAGAAGATAAAGGAAGAGCCATGTGTGTATATATTACTCTTTAAATAAATCAGAAAATAATAAAACTGAACTTAAACTATATTATTGTAGATGACTTTGTTTCTGTTTTTTTTTCACATTCTAATAGTCAAACTAAAATTGGATAAACGTTTGACCAAAACTAAAACCAGTCCAAATGTCAAAGAAGGGGGAATACCGACATAAGATCCATTTCCCGTACCACACACCAGCACACACACAAACACCTCTCATTTATTTAATCCAATAATTAAGCAACGAGATAATGGTTTAAATTTTAATTATCCGATTTGCTTAATTTAAGACAAACGGTGGGGCGACTTTGAGAGAGGATAAGGCCCTTTTTTTCTTCATCTTCCTCGAATTATTCCCCTCTCTGTCAAAACCCTCTCTCTTTCTTTATCTGTATCCTCTTGTTCTTCCGTTTTTGTCTTTGTATGATCCACATCTGTTTAAATTCATCCATTTCTATGCTAAGGTATTCGTCCCATCATGTCTGTTGCGTTTGAGACTAATACCGTTAGTGATACTAATCGGATCCGGCAGGCTGGGTTTGCTCAAGGGATGTGGATCTACAACTCATCGGAGACCAGTAGATTCACTGGAGATGATCATCGGAGCAGCAAGTATCCTGTAGATAAGGAGGAGGATGACCAGGATTCAAGCAGTTCTTCGTCAATCGGCAATAACAGTGACGCATCTGGCGGCGGAGGGGATTCCGATGATGACGGCGGCGAGGTTCAGAGCTTATTTAAAGGCTCTTTGAATAATTTATGTGCTTTGGAACAGGCTTTGCCTATCAAGTATGATTTACCATTACTGTTATCTATTATATTAGAATTTGTTGGTACTGTTGGTACAGTTGTTTAACTTATTGATTGAGCTCTTGGAATAACACGAATTGATCGGTTGTAGTTCATGTTGGTTGATCGAGGACCGAGTATTGTATGCTATTTAGACATGCATGTACTCTTAGAATGATAATCTCTCCACTCACGATACGGAATTATGACACATAGTATTTTCCCCAAAATCTACATATTGTACGATTTTGAAAGTTCATGATCAATTCTATCTTGTATCCTCATCCAATTTTCTTTTAATTTTCATATCAGGAGAGGTATATCAACATTCTATGCTGGAAAATCAAAGTCGTACACAAGCCTAGCTGATGCGGTATCTGCTCCATCCATTCAAGACATTGTTAAACCAGAAGATGCTTACAACAGGAAACGCAAAAACATGATTGCTCAGAGTGTTTTCTTCAACAAAAATCACAATCTTGCTTCCAAGAATGGAATATCAAAGAGGTTTGCAAACTCTAACAGGGGTTCATTACCACTTGAATTAAACAACAACCATAATAACAACACAAGTGGTGAAAGCTCCAGCTTAAGTTCATCCCCTAATCTTTCTCTCCCACCTTTACCTACACGTCCTGCAAGATTACCTACTAATCAACTCTCAGATTCATCTCCTAGAATTTATTCTTCTCCATGGAGATCTTATTCTCTCTCAGATTTACAACATGCTGGTGGTGAAACTGCAAGAATGAAAAGCTCACTTGGTAATAAAAGAGATGAGAAAGAGGATGATTAGATGTTATCTTGTGTTTATGTGCTGGTTGTTTGAATATAAGATAACTTTTTAAGGTTTTAGGTCTGTAGGTGGTTTCGTTTTTCCCGTTTCCTAGTTATGCCCTTTTGTACTTACTTTCTTATATGGGCATTTCGGGAATTCAGTGGATGTTATGGTTCTTGACTTCTTTTAGTTCTTCCTTGTACCCTTATGCTTGTTATATATAATGAAATGTCACCTTTTTATCCTATTCATTTGTTGTCACTCATTCACCAATCTGTTTCAGATCTCTATTATAGCATTGTACTTTCATCACCTGTGGACAAATGCTGCAAGATTGAAAATCAAGACCTCATAAAGTATGCAAATTTTGTATTTACAATTTGGGTTTTTCTTTTTTAGCAGCTTTCCATGTTTATGTGTTTTAAATGTTGAAAATAGCTATATTTGAATTTTGAATGACATGTTGAGTAATTGCATGGCTGTTTTTAGTTTGATGACATGAAGTTGTTAGGAATTTGTAACATGACATGATTTTTGTATAAATGCAACTACAAATGTTCTTTGGTGTCTAATTATGATAAAGTTAGAAATTGAATGCACTTTGTATCTATCTAATTATGATATGACAGAATTAACCAACTAAAATACACTTTAATGGTGTCGCAAGAACCAACAAAAAGGTTCAGTGACCTATTGAACACAATTAAAAGATAAATAATTTAAAGAGCAAATTGTGTATTATTGGTTGTGATTTAAACCAAGACACCTACTAGAACCAATGGAAATTCAAATATGATTTGAAAGATCAGACAAAATTGCAATAGACCTATCATGTATTTGGAGTATTGCAATAGACCTATCATGTATTTGGAGTATGGATACCACTTGTGAAAGTGGTCTTAAAGATTCCCAACATGTCAAATAAAAGATAATAATTGAAGAAAAACAATAAGCCTAAACAAGACCTGCAAGGAAAATAATTCTACTATAGACCATGACTTACCAACTTGTATGATTTAGACTTGGGTATCGGTTTATAGCCACAAAGTCATACTCCAATAATCAATCCAAACAGTCCCAAAGTGTATGAAAAGTACATACGAGCCACATGTCTCTTGGATGCTTCGATCTATGTAGGGTTAGATAATTTCCTTCCCTAATTGCTACCAACCACAATCAATTCCCCAATAGTGCATGTTGTTTTTTAAAAATCAAACAAATATTTTCCTGCCACATTTACTATATGCTTAGTGGTAGTGAAAGTTCAAAGAAAGGTACCCACTCATTTTTCCTTAACATTTCTTACGGTGAAGTGCAATATTGCATTGCTAATACCATGTAAAAGCCTCTTATAATGAAGTCACATCTTACAATGTAGTGTAATATTATTCGGCCAATGGCTTGTCAAAAATCATAGAGGGAAGCTAGGGATGTATTAAAATTTAAAGTCCCATGATTACCCTCTCTATTAATGATGTTCACCACACCCCACATACAAATGTGCAATAATCATCCTCTTGCTTTTAATAAAGGGTTGGTGTTATTTTTAGCTCGAACAAGTATTCTTTTTAATCAAAGTAGGTATGTTACTAAACTTTCAAAGAGTATACGTCATTCTTCTGAGAATGAAGGGGTAAGCCGATAACACGGATGACTTTTTCTTTTTATTATTATTGTTATTTTTTATTTTATAATTATTATTTTGAGATTTTATAAATCTAAAATTTATAAAGATTTTTTAAGTTTATCACTTGTTCATGTGAATAATAATCAACCACCATCGTCCACTAACCACCATCAATCATCCGTCTCTCGCGATATCCATCCAACTCCCACCTAATAACCCAGATCAAAAGCAAAAAAGAGAACCCAAAAATGGATCAGCATATCTACTTCAATCTTTTGTACTTAATTGAAATCAACAAAAATCAGAAAGGTCAAAAAAATTACAAAGTGAGTAATCAGATCTACGATTTCATTCCATTTGGATGTGAAGTTGTAAAAAACCGTTTTAAGTTGTAACAAATCTGTGATGGAAAGAAGTTTTGTTGGGTTTTGGGGGGGGGGGGGGAAGAAAACACATTTGGGGATGAATCTCATATGTTGAACACAAGTCAAAGATTTGTACCACTTACCACGAGTTAATATTGTTAGAATTAATTATATCGATAATAAAATAAAATAATAATACGATAAAGAAAAATAAATGTGGACACAAGGATTTAACGTGGAAAAAACCCTTTCGGGAAAAAAACCACGGGCACAACCGATGATAATCACTATATGAGAAAAATGAGGAGGTTACAAGATTTGGAACTGACAAATATATATCTCTCTTTTGTTTAATACACAGAGCCTCACAATATATATCTATGTATATATATATTTCACTCAATGGTTTTGGACGATTTCATTTAAAAATGATCATCCCTATTTATAGGGATGATCAGCCGCAATTTGCCGTGTTCTTTGAAAAAAAGTTGTAGGCGCCTGTTGAATTCTCCACGTTCAAAATTCAATTGGAATTTGAGTTTGATTATTACTATTCATGTGGGGCCCATATGAATTATTTCTCTTTACTTTTGCTTTTTGAAGTCATCTTTTACAATCTCCACCTTGACTTTAAAAGCAATAAGTAATCAAACTCCACCTTGAGACGAATTTCCACTTGTAGAACTCCTCATTATAAAATCATCGTGTGCCGACAATCCTTGGAATTAGATTGTCATACCAACCAAGCTTGAGCAAAGCTCAAACTTAGTTGTTGGAACCGGCTTCGTCATCATATCCGCCGGATTGTCATGAGTGCTAATCTTTTGAACTTGAATATCACCTTTGGAAATAACATCTCGAATAAAGTGATAACGTACATCAATATGTTTCGTCCCCTCATGAAACATTTGATCTTTTGTGAGATAAATAGCACTTTGACTATTACAAAAAATCTTTGTGGAAGATGTGTCTCCACAAAGTTCACCGTATAAATTTCTTAACCAAATAGCTTCCTTACAAGCTTCAGAAATTGCCATGTACTCTGCTTCAGTTGTGGATAAGGCAACAGTGGTCTGTAGACTTGCCTTCCAACTCACAGCACATCCACCAATGGTAAAGACATAACCTGTCAAAGATCTTCTTTTGTCCAAATCTCCAGCATAATCAGAATCTACATAGCCCACCAGTCCTTCACCAGAACTTCCAAATTGTAAACATGCATTGGAAGTACCGCATAAATACCTAAGAATCCATTGAACAGCTTTCCAATGCTCTTTTCCTGGGTTAGCCATATATCTGCTAACAACACTTAAAGCGTGAGATAAATCAGGGCGAGAACATACCATGGCATACATTAGAGAACCAACTGCACTAGAATACGGAACTTTCGCCATGTTGTTAATTTCATCATCTGTCTTTGGACAACATGCTGAAGATAGTTTGAAATGTGCAGCTAATGGAGTACTCACTGGCTTGGCTTTATGCATGTTGAATCTTTGAAGAATTTTCTCAATATACCTCTTTTAACTTAGGTATAGTTTTCCATGCTGTCTGTTACGAGTAATTTCCATACCAAGAATTTTCTTGGCTGGACCTAAGTCCGTCATTTCAAACTCTTTGCTTAGTTGTGTTTTCAGTTTTGCTATCTCTAGTTTATCTTTCGCAGCAATCAACATATCATCAACATAAAGAAGCAGATATATTGATGAACCATTGACTGACTTAAAATAAACACAACTATCATAATCTGATCTTTTGAAATTCTGAGATAGCATAAAAGAGTCAAACCTCTTATACCATTGCCTTGGGGATTGCTTTAACCCATAAAGAGATTTCTTCAATCTACATACCAAGTTCTCTTTTCCAGGGATAATGAAGCCTTCAGGTTGCTCCATATAAATATCTTCCTCCAATTCACCATGTAAAAATGCAGTTTTGACATCTAACTGCTCAAGCTCATAGTTATGCATGGCAACAATACTAAGTAAAGTACGAATTGAGCTATGCTTAACAACAGGAGAGAAGACATCAGTAAAATCAATGCCTGGAATTTGGCTATAGCCTTTAGCAACTAACCTTGCTTTAAATCTTGCTTCCTCATTAGGAGTAATACCTTCTTTTCTTTTGAAAATCCATTTGCAGCGGATAGGCTTCTTTTCTTTTGGTAATTTCACCAACTCCCAAGTGCCATTCTTTTCAAGAGATTCCATTTCATCATGCATGGCAGTTATCCATTTGTTGCATTGTTCTGAGGTAATGGCTTCCGTGTAAGTTGAAGGTTCTTTGATACCTTCAATTTCTTCAGCAACGTTTAAAGCATAAGCAACAATGTTTGCTTCTTCTATCAGTCTCTTGGGAGGATGAATGACTCTCCTAGGTCTATCAGTTGCTATAGAACGTTGTGGTTGGTGAGTAGGAGTAGGAGTAGAAGACTCTTGCTCAACTGATTGATTTTGATCAATAGAGTTTTCTTTTTCTGGTGTATGTTCAAAGTCAACAGATTGCTCCACCTGCACACTTGTCTTTTGTTGACTCTCAACAGGAATATTAGTAGAAGAATCTTTATGTAGCATAGCTGATTCATTAAATACTACATTTCTACTAATTACGATATTTTTAGTTTCAGGACACCATAACTTATATCCTTTCACACCAGACTTGTAACCAAGAAAGATACATTTAATTGCCCTAGGCTCTAATTTTCCATTATCAACATGAGCATAAGCAGGGCAACCAAAAATTCTTAAATCTGAATAGTTTGCTGGGGAGCCAGACCATACCTCAATAGGAGTCTTTTTATCAAGTGGAATAGAAGGTGACATGTTAATTAGATAACATGCAGTAGAAGCAGCTTCTGCCCAAAAATGCTTAGATAATCCTGCGTTAGATAACATACAACGAGCCTTTGAAATAATGGTTCTGTTCATACGTTCAGCTACACCATTTTGTTGAGGTGTGTGAGAAACGGTGTAGTGTCTAACAATTCCTTCTAGTTTACAATATGAATTAAATTCATTTGAACAAAACTCCATACCATTATCTGTGCGAAGCTTTTTGACCTTCTTACCGGTCTGGTTTTCCACCATGACTTTCCATTCTTTGAATGCAGAGAATGCTTCAGATTTAAGCTTCAAGAAATATGGCCAAACTCTTCTTGAATAATCATCAATAATTGTCAACATATAACGAGCACCTCCTAGTGATGCTTCTTGAGATGGTCCCCATAAATCAGCATGTACATACTCCAAAATGCCTTTTGTAGTATGTACCGAGGTGTTGAATTTCACCCTCTTGTGTTTGCCAAATATGCAGTGTTCACAGAATTCCAGTTTGCCAACGCATTGGCCATCAAGCAATCCTCTTTTGCTTAATGCTGTCAAACCAAGTTCACTCATATGCCCAAGACGCATATGCCACAGGTTAGTAGTATCAGTAGATGAATTTGAAGTAACATTAGAATTACCTGTTACTGTACTACCTTGTAGATGATACAGGTTTGCAGATTTAATATCAGCTTTCATCACAATCAAAACGCCTTTTGAAACCTTTAAAACTCCACCTTCACCGGAATATTTGTACCCTTTAAGGTCAAGAGTACTTAAAAAAATAAGGTTTCTTTTCAAACCTGGAACGTGTCGAACATCAGACAGAGTTCTGACAACACCATCAAACATCTTGATTTGAATGGAACCGATTCCAGTGACTTTATATGGTGCATTATCACCCATCAATACGGAGCCGCCTTCTATAGGTTGATAATTTGTAAACCAGCTTCTGTTTGGACTCATATGAAAAGTACAAGCTGAGTCAAGAATCCATTCATCATTGGTTTTTAGGATTCCTGCAAAAGCTACAAGAACATCACCGTTAGAATTATTTTCAGCAGCATAAGTAGCTTTTCCTTCATCATCTTGATTTGGTTTGTGATTTTGATTAGAAACTCTTTTCTCCTTGTTTTTCAACTTGTAACATTCAGAGATATCATGTCCTTCCTTTTTGTAATAGTTGCATGACTTGGAACGTCTGTATCTAGATTTGCTTCTAGAATTTCTTTTGTTCTTGCCTTTGGAATCATTCTTATCTGTTGGTCTTCCACGAACTGCCAGACTTTCTCCTTTAGAAATTGAACCTTCAGTGGATACCATATCTTTCATTTTTTCTTTGGCATGCAAAGCTTCATAAACTTCTTGAAGTGTTAAAGTATCACGACTATATAATATGGTATCTCTAAAGTTTGAATAAGAACTAGGCAAAGAACATAAAAGAATTAAACCCAAATCCTCTTCATCATACTTTACCTCCATAGCTTCAAGATCAGTGATGATCTCTTTAAATGTCGAAAGATGATCCAGCAACGACCCACCTTCTTGCATCTTAAGCGAAAATAATTTTTGTTTAAGGTGCATCTTACTTGTGAGATCTTTGGTCATGCAAATTTGTTCTAATTTTAGCCATAAAGAGGCTGCAGTAGTTTCTTTCAAAACTTCCTGCAAAATATTGTTAGATAAATGAAGATGGATATGAGAGAGAGCCTTACGATCTTTACGATCCTTTTCTTCATCTGACCAAGACGCAGGCATTTTGTCTCGGCCTAACAGAGCATCATCAAGGTCCAACTGAGCCAATACAGCTCGCATTTTTACTTGCCATAATGAAAATCTTGTATCTCGATCCAACAATGGAATATCGTATTTTAAAGTAGTCATGTCTATATAATACTCAATAAATTGAGAATGAGTATAGAAAACAACGTGGCTCTGATACCACTTGTTAGAATTAATTATATCGATAATAAAATAAAATAATAATACGATAAAGAAAAATAAATGTGGACACAAGGATTTAACGTGGAAAAAACCCTTTCGGGAAAAAAACCACGGGCACAACCGATGATAATCACTATATGAGAAAAATGAGGAGGTTACAAGATTTGGAACTGACAAATATATATCTCTCTTTTGTTTAATACACAGAGCCTCACAATATATATCTATGTATATATATATTTCACTCAATAGTTTTGGACGATTTCATTTGAAAATGATCATCCCTATTTATAGGGATGATCAGCCGCAATTTGCCGTGTTCTTTGAAAAAAAGTTGTAGGCGCCTGTTGAATTCTCCACGTTCAAAATTCAATTGGAATTTGAGTTTGATTATTACTATTCATGTGGGGCCCATATGAATTATTTCTCTTTACTTTTGCTTTTTGAAGTCATCTTTTACAAATATGCTCTAAGAATACCTTGCAAAACTGTTTTTAGTGTGATGACATGAAGTTGTTAGGAATTTGTAACATGGCATGATAATTTTAGTATAATGCAACTACAAACTTTGTTTTGTGTCTAATTATGAACATAAAAGGTTGGGAAAGATGGCAAAAATGAGGGTTCATTTTTATGTATTTCTAAAATAAATCTCATGTTTCCCTGTCTAGTGTCTATTACTTGAACCAATTTTTTTGTATCATGTTTTCCAGCATGTATCAGTTGTTTATATGGTAGCTATTTTCATTATCTATTCATTTTGCTTCCAAATTTTGATATCCATGCATGGTTTTTGCATTTAACAATGGGTTTTCTTGTGTGCTCGACCAAACACTTCCATGTCAAATTTCTCGTAGTTTCAACTACTGCAACGTTAAAAATGAATGCACTTTGGCCTGTCAACTTTATTTTTGTCAAAAATATGAAGCTCAAATGGTTGATTACCTATTAACTAAACTAAGTTGGCTTACCTAGAAAAGGGTAAAGTAAGTGAAACAAGCAAAGGAAGGACATATGGCTACATGGGAAAAAACGACTTTTAATAATAAGTTGAAGGATTTAAACTTTAAAGTGTCAACATTTAACTTTATATACAGCTATTCATCGGAGAACCGAGAAAACGGGACCATCGACTATGATATTTTTAATAAAGCTCTTAACGAATATCATTTTACCTACAACGGGGACATGTTTAGGCATATCGAAGCTTGAAATGATTTGAAGAGTTCGCCAAAGTGGTCTGCTTATGGGGTTAACGACGTTATCGTTTTGACAATTTAATTTTCTGTTTTTAGAACTACTAGTTTATTTAAATTCTAGTATTTAGATTTTTAATTCCCGTTTGTAGTCGTGTATTTTATTAATGAAATATTATCTTTAATTTTAGTGTTATTTCTTACATTTTAAATCTGTTAAAATTTAAAATTAAATGTTATTTTGTAATTTTGATTTTATTTATTTATTTTTAATATGGAAAAGCTATGTGACATTGAGGATTTGAAGGGTTGAGAAAGATGGTTTCCTATTGTGAGTTGGGAAATATAAAAGTGAGAGGAAAGATAAAAATTGATGTAACACTGTATGTTGGAAGGGTTGAGAAAAAGACACTCCCCCCACCTTAAAAAAGCTTATAAGAGAGATACACAAAGCATACTGTGAATCTTTAAAACCAAAACGCCTTTTAGCATGACCAATGAAAATTCGAATATTATATTGAAGATCAGAAATAATTGTAACCGCAAAATATATTGCAAACCTCTAAAATGAAAATCTCTCATGTATGATGTGTTTTGATACCACTTAGTGGAAAGTGGCCGCAAAGATAACCAACATGTTCAAAAAGAAGTAAATATTACAATTATATAGACTAATATATCAAGCATTCCATTATGCATATATCCTCCAAAATATTACTAATACCTTTCTATAACATAAATCATGAAAAATAAAAACTGAATTATGAAAAGTTTGTGTGCTTTCAAACCAAATCATTTAGCTCTTTATATAGGCATTGGTTTTCATTTATGCAGGACAAAAACTCCTTTAATCCTAGCCAACATATTGTTGGATTCTTCTACAAAATTTGCATCGTACGAAACATTTCGGCCTTTTGGTTCATTCTTTGTGAATGATGTCTTAAACTCGAACTTGGTTGGCTGTTGCATTTCTCTCCTCCTAAGTTCATATGTCCTTATTGTGTCTACCTCTCAGCACATCTTCATATCCTTTGTAGTTGCACCCTTGATGTTGGCATATTTGATCTGCTTTTGCTTTGCTGATTGGTTGAGATTTCACTGTAACACCCCTTTCTCAAAACCATAATTTAATATAGTTTATATTACAAAACATTTTACAAAACGTGACCATGAAAAGTCACCAAATTTTTTTTTTATAAACTTTATTCTGAAAGGGTATTACAGACTCAATACAGAAAACCATAATTTAAACTTACTGTATACACATTGGTCCCACTCCAGCTCCTGCTCATCTCACCTAAGTACATAGCATTTAAAAATAATACGTGAGACATAAAGTCTCGTGAGTAATATGGGTTTTAGACCCAAAACTTTTATGCTTTAAAACTTGAAATATAACAAGTAAACTACTAGAACTTATTTCATAATAAATCTCAAATCTCTTTTCTTTTCTATCTTCAAAACTCAAAAATACTTTCTTTCTCAAAATTTCTTTCTTTTATCAAAACTGTATTCTTTCTCAAAACTACTTTTTTTTTATCAAAACTGTATTCTTTCTCAAAACTACTTTCTTTTATCAAAACTGTATTCTTTCTCGTTTTCTAGTGACCAACTGAAACTCATGAATTAATTTAGTTTAACTCATTCTACTAGCTCACCTCGCGGGACAGAACAGATCCGCCCGCTAGGTTATGCTCATTCTGTCTCCCCTTTGTGACTTGGAACGAATCCAAGCACAAGGGTATACTAAGCTAGACAACTACTTCGCGACAGGAGGTACCATCCCAGTAGTGTCTTCTGATCCCCCGATTATGTGGGTGATCCTAGTCCGGACAACTTGCTCATACTTCTTTCTTTCTTTAATTCTTACTTCATTTCATCTCAAATTGGTCAAAATGGGACACAATTTGTAAACAACTCTTACTCAAACATTTTATAACTCTTTACTGAAAATACTTTAAAAAAAAACTGATTTTGACAACTTAGTTCACATAAGGAACTCCTTTCAAAATACATTGTAAACCATACTTTAAAAATCTGTTTAAAACATTAAGCCCTTGTATAGAGCTTCTTTCAAAACTATTTTCCAAACTTTAGTATTTATAACATTTGGAAATCTTACTTTTCTGAAAATAACATTTTGCTATGTACTATACAAATCCTCATAAAACTCACCTTGATTCTACTACGGTTCACTAGGCTTCACGTACGCCTTTTCCTTTCCCGTGCTCAATAACGTTCGAAGCACCCCCTATACAAGTAGTATATATAAATACTCAATATAATTAACTCTATAAGGTTAAAGTCTCATATGACACAACTCCAGGTTATAATAAATGTATAGCCATTAATAAACTCGTTTAACGATTTTCTCCGAAATACGCGTATATTGCTACAGTACCCCCGAGGGGTCGTATTTCAGTTCCGACTCTTTTCCATGAAATCTTAGGCCATATTAGACTTGTGTTTCAAATTTGGAGTTCATTGGACAAGTCTAGCTCAAATTCTAAAAATCAAGTTTTGACGTGAATAGTGATTTTAGCCACTGCCGCTACAGTGACTTTTCCGCAAGGTCGGATTACGGATTTGACTATTCCCGACATGTTCTTATACCATTTTAGGGTTATGGCTAAAATTTCAGATCAATCGGACATGTCTAGCTATGGTTTCTAACGTTTGGATTTCTAACATTTTTAACATTTTTGGTCCCTGTCTGAAGGGCACTGTAGCACGCAGTGCACTGTAGCACACAGTTTTCACCCATTAAGTCCTTAATCTATGTCTTAATCATATGGGGTTTGTTCCTTGACTAAAACCCTCCATTAGTACAAGGTTTTAAGCTATTAAAATCGTTTCAATAAATCAAATGCAAGAATTGAAGTTCTTGACCAAACTTGGAAATTCTCAAGAATAGCAATCTACTTCTATGTTTTAGAGTTAAATTCTTAACTAATGACTTATTGGAAGCATTAGCTACTTAACCCACATGATTCTTAACTGAAATTGCAGTTTCAATTCCATTCAAGAACCAATTCAAGCATACGTATTATAACATTTCTAAACTTCTTTCATTAAGCCATTTAGACTTCTATCCTATTATTTAACACTTCTAATTACTCATAATACATCCATATATGATAAGAATGATTTTCTTTCAATTCTTTGATCGTTATATTAACATATACATTCATATTCCTAAGTGGGACAGAATCTGCCGAAACAGGATACCCTGTACGAAAAACGGCATAACTCACTCTAGAAGAATCGAAACGACTCACCGCTTTTTGATTTAGAAACTAGACATCTATAGGTTTCTTTTCATGTATGAAACATAATTTTTGGCCTTGTAGATTTGTACAGTTTTACAGTTTAAGTTGGCGTAAAAATTCTGTCACAATACTTTCTTACTTTCATTCTTATTATTATATAACTTATGAAATTGCAATTTCATATACTTAAGGTCATTTTTTTTAACCCATTAAGCACTTAATTCATTGGTCATCCCCAAAGGAATCATTCCAATTCCTTATCTAACCATTTCTAATGAAATTTCAACCATGGAATCATCAATTCCATTCCATTTTCTCAATTTCCAATTTCATTCATAATTTCATTATAATTAATTGGAATAATTAGGAAACCACTTCTAATGGTTTCTTCATCCATAAACAACATTTATGACTCATTGTAACTAGTTAATTGCATTCAATTAAGACTTTGATCATTAACCCCAATTTCTAGGGTTCATAAGAATTAAATTCACCAAACCATGATTCCAAGCTATCCATATGTTGGATAGTGATCAAGGGGTGACTAGAAGCATAATCTAACTACTTGGAATCATAGAAATTACTCCTCCTCCAACATATGAAATTCAGCCATGAACCCTAAATGGGTTTTCTAGCTAGAAATGGTGAAATTATACCTTATATGAGTTAGGAATTCAAGGAATTTGATCATGCAACGTTGCTAGCTTCAAAACCTTCACAAAATCATCAAGAATCGCCACCTTCATTCTCTCCCATGGCTGCCATCGTTCCAGTGAACAAATGGGGAGAAGACTCCCTATTTATACCTCCTCACTATGAGAAAATGACAATTTGGTCCCTAGACTCTCATACTTCTCATTTTAGCACAAAACTAAATTTTAATTCTTGAAACTCTTAAGTATTATAGGTTTTCCCCACTTATAAACTTTAAATACAAATTAAGGATATACTAACACATAAAAATCTCATTATGTGATTAAATACTTCAAAATGACGAAAATACCCTTTTTTAGTCATTTTATACTTTTAATTCACTTTTATCTTTCTATTCTTCATGCTTCATACTTTTAACTATAAAATAGTTAATTTACTTCATTTTTAAGGAAAAATATAAATCTTTCCTTTTTATATTAATAATTGGAAAATTACCAAAATACCCTTTTGCTCGAAGTATGAATAATTAATTAATAATTATTCCTTAACTTCTTACTTTCCAAGTTTACATATTTTTGGGTTCTTACAATATCCACCCCCTTAAAAAGGATTCTGTCCTCAGAATCATTTAATAAATGAAATAGTTTTCATATACTTATCATTTCTCTTGCAAACATAATTTTTTTCTAAAATTTTTTTTTATGACAAACTTAAATCATATATCTTTCTACTTAGAGAGTTATAACTCATAACCTTCATCCAACTTAGAACAACTTATTTTCTTTCTAATTTTACTTACTATTTATTGCTTGACTATTTTAGAAAATAGCGTTATACTTTCATTTATCTTTCCGAATAGCAATATACTTAACTATTTTTTTCAAAATCTTTACTTTTTAACGACTATTAGGTCGTAGTTCATTCTCATTCTTTTACTTTTTCACTTTCTTGAAAAGTTTTATAACTAAATTCTCTTCTACTTTCGGTATTTTATAAAACTTCTTAGTTTATCTCCTACTTGATAAAATTCTTACATGCTTTTGATTACCTCATATACTTTATCATATATTTAACCTTGATATTTCCTTTCTCACTTTTTTTTTTATTCTTACTTAAGTAAATTTCATATTTATAATTTACTTTCTCTCTTTTCTTATAGAAGCTTTGCCACTTCATACTTTCTTATTATAGAAAATTGACTTTCCAAAAGTCAATCTACATTTTAATTACTTCTTTATTTTCATTAGACTTAAATCTCATATTTTTCTTTTTCTAGTAAACAATACACATCCAATTTACCTTTATACATTTCTTTAGAAGTTTTACAACTTCTTATGTTTACATATACTAGAACTTCAAAAGTCAATCATTGTTCTTGCTTCTTTTGTCTTATCATTCATCTTTAATTCTCAAAGAATTTTCTATATTTATTTTTTTTATGAACAAACCCTTTTATATCAAA